>CAHIKZ030004671.1:1162500-1510000 GCA_903632075.3 Acanthosepion pharaonis
AATATTTGGCTAATGGTGATGCATTTGCCAAACAACGTGTTAACACGAAATTTGAAAAACAGCTTACATTGCTTATTCGCTCCAGATATGGTTGTGACTCTGGTACTGAAGGTAAGCATATTTTCAATTACTCAAGTTTTCACCTTTCAAAGAGTGAAAGTGCAGTCTTGTCGAGGGCTTGCAATTTTGTATTCCTCCGATTAAGATTGATAAAGAGGAGACACTGGCAGCATTTGAGGTGTTGTTCTCCCAACTTAAACACCATGTTCCTTGTTCATCGGATCACGTTATTACATTGAAGTCAAGGTTGAAAGACTTGGCTTATCGTTATTGTAATTCTTCTATTGACTCTTTTGATTTTGTCTGGTCAAAAACTCAATTTAAGGTTGTTAAATCATTGAAATCTAATAATGATATTTATATTTGTAAACCGGACAAGGGTGCTGGTGTTGTTCTACTGGACCGGGTAGATTACATCCAAAAGATGTTGATTATTTTGAATGATTCAGAAAAGTTCAAAAAAATTGGTCCAGTTGAAACTTGTGACAACTGCATTACAGAAATGAAATTAAAATTCAGAAACGTCTATTATACTTGTTTAGAAAAGGTTACTTTTCTAAAGAGACTTATGACAGGATTAGACCTTCTGGTTCCCTTAGACCAAGGCTTTATGGTCTTCCAAAAGTTCATAAGAAGGACGTTCCATTGAGACCAATACTTTCAATGATTGGTTCATCCCAACATTCTCTGGCTCAATGGCTTCTGCAGGTTATACAACCGGTCCAAACATTTTTTGCTAAGCATTGTATACCTGATTCGTTCACGTTTGTTGAACGCCTACAGGCCATACAGTCTTGCCCTGATACTGATTTTATGTGTTCCTTTGATGTGTCCAGTCTATTTACTAACGTACCATTGAGGGAAACTATTGATATCTGTGCAGACTTTTTATACGAAGGTAACATTGCTCCACCTCCTTTTTCCTAAGGATATATTTATAGAACTCATGATACTATGTACTAGTTCGGTGGAGTTCAGTTTTGACAATATTATGTATAGTCAAGTGGATGGGGTCCAGATGGGCAGTCCCCTTGGCCCTGCATTGGCTGATATTTTTGTGGGCTACCATGAAATGTTACTTTTGGCAAAGTGTCTAAACCATTTGTTTTACGTTAGATATGTCGATGACACCTTTGCAACATTCTCTAATAAAAGTGAGGCTGTTGAGTTCTTTAATGAGCTCAACTCCTTACACAATGGTTTGTCTTTCACTATGGAAGGGGAGAAAGACAACTGTCTGCCTTTTTTGGACGTTTTTGTTGAGCGCAGTAGAGGTGGTTTTATTACTAGCATCTATCATAAACCCACCTTTACTGGACTTTATTTGAATCGGCGTTCATTTGCTCCTGCATCAAGGAAAATTAATCTCGTTAAAACCTTGGTGTATAGAGCGCTTAAAGTGTGTTCCCCTATTAGATTGGACCGTGAATTTGGGAACATTAGGGAGATTTTTTTCCTTAGTAACTTGGCTATCCGGAGGCCCTTATTGACTATATTATTAGTAAGAAAACTAAGGAATTTCATTCCCCTAAAATCCAGGGGCCTTCTAAATGTCCGGTTTATTTGAAGATTCCCTGGATTGGGGATAGTGGTCAGGGCTTAATTAAGCAGGTTAGCAAGTCGGTTTCGGTTGTTTCCCATCAGTTGCTTTTCGTAGCATTTTTCAAACTAGGTCTGCGTTTCCGTCTTTTTCGCAAGGATGTATTGCCCTACATCAAATTGAGTAACTTAGTATATGAATTTAATTGCCAGTGTGCTGCTGGTTATGTGGGGCGTACAACCTTGCATTTGGAAACTAGAATTAATCACACGTTCCTTCAAAATACGACTTGGTAAGATAGATAGAATATGCTATCTTCCCCCATGAATATGGAATCGGCTATTGCTCAACATTTAGTTGAGAATATAGCTTGTGCCAAGTTGTATAAAAAAGAGTGGTTTAGAATTATTCATACAGCTGATTCCAATAATCATTTGAAGATTTTGGAATCGGTCTGTATAGGATTTAGAAAACCTTCTCTCTGCCAGCAGAAAGAATTTATAAGGTCTCTGAATCTGTTGGGGATATTTTATTTTAACTGTCCTCGCTATTTATTTACGATAACCCTTCCCTCGTTACAAGTATATATACTTGTTCGTTATTTTAGTGTGTTTCCCCCTCTTTTTTGCTCTTCAATATCGCTATTATTCATTTCGCTAATCCAACGATTGTCTCCTGATGAGATGTTGGCTGAAAGGGCTCTAGAGACTTTTAATATTAAAATCAATGGTTTCCTAGTTTTTAAGACTATTTATATATATATATATATATATAAATAAATACTGGTTTTTCTTCAGTGCAGCAAGAACCTTTTATCTTAGTTGAGCATTTGATAGATGTTTATGAGCTGAATGGGGAAAGTTCTTAGATGAATGAATAAAATTAAAAAAAGAAAAGAAAAATAATCGTCAAAGTTTTACATTGCTGAGAATGTTTTCCCAGATTAAGGATTGCCAATCAAAATGTTATCTTTTGCAGTTTGTTGAAACTTTTTCCAAATTCCACTTAGAATTACAGATGCTATTGAAAATCTTAAAATATGTTCTTGCTTTCATGTTTAAAGTATTTGAGATCCAGTATTACTCACAAGGAGTCGTTTAGCAAATGTAAGCCTAGATTTATAGCTTTCAGCATAACATCCAGCTTTGGTCATGTTTTGTCAAGCATCATTAATTGATTACAAATATCATTCATAATTCAACATACTACTGCTCTTTTCCAACAGAATTCCCACCACCAGAGAACTTGCATTGAACCATACATTCATCCCCCCCTCCTCCCCATTCTTGTTCATGTACCAGTTTCCTTGGACAGGGTTATCCAGTCTCTACTATCATTTGTAATCGAAGAATGTCAATCATTTCATCATCCTAGCCTTTTGTGATTTCACTATGCTTTATTGAGTAGGCTGCCATGCAAAGCTATCCATGTAGTGATATGTTCTACACATTTCCTGCACAGAAAACATTCTGCTGCATAACTATATCTAGCACGTCTGGAACTATGCTTTCCAATTTTCAATTTATGGCAGAGAAATCCAAGCTCAAGAAACAAGTACCATATTCTAGCCATTCTAGGTTCTTGCATATCGAACCAATGTTGTAACTTAGCCTTGATGAATGTTGCTGATATATAATCTTTATTAATTTAAATATCAAGGTATGCTGACATTGTGTTCTTAACTGCCTCTGCCTGATTGACTTCATTATTTCATTCACAGGACTACATAAAATTACCTTGTGGTGGTTCTAACAGCGCCAAAAATGGGAAAAATATAATTGTTTTTGCACAAAATCAATTTGAAAACACGGTTAAGAGACATCGTGAAAATGGAAAGGGGACAACTCACATCGGGTTGTTTGTGCGTGTGGGTTCCTTTAAATATGGGAGCGGATTTCCTATATTTTCCAGATGATAAAACAAAACTTCACTTTTTTTTTTTTTTTTTTTTTTTGGCAGGTAGTGTTTCTTATTCTCTTGCACACTTTTTTCTTTATTTTTAACATTCAGAATGCTTTAAAAATTCCATTTACAAGACAATTATTTATAATAAAATTCTATTCAATCGGGAGAATCATAACGATTGAAAACAATGTTTTTGTTTGAGTTTGGGTTTGACCAATTCGTTAAAAAAAAAAAAAAAACTAATTAAGACATGCGTGTCCGTCAACCTTAAACAATAATCTAACGATCTCTACTGATTGTACGAATACAAACATCAGATAAATTCTTTATCTTTAGGGAAAGATAATGAAATCTAAATATACACAAGTCCTAACTAAAAATAATAACCGGAACGGGAAACTACTTTAAATACACATGGTGTCCAATTTATTTTTCAGTCTGTATGATGGTGGGTACTTGATCTATCTCTTACTGATATATCCCCAGTCAACGCCGGGCTCTACTGCTAGTACTTTATAACTTGATTAATTCTTGATCAAAGGCAATCCTTTATTGCCTGGTTTTTAGTGCGTTTCTGTGGACGAGTCATGGGGCGTGCGTTTCTGTGGGCGAGTCATGGGGGCGTGCGTTTCTGTGGACGAAGTCATGGGAACGTTCTGTGGGCGGAAGTCATGTAAAACGTTTCTGTGGACGAAGTCATAGGGCGTTCGTTTCTGTGGGCGAGTCATGAGGCGTGCGTTTCTGTGGGCGAGTCATGGGCGTGCGTTTCTGTGGGCGGAGTCATGGAGTCGCCGTGCGTTTCTGTGGAAAAAGTCATGGGGGCGTGCGTTTTGTGGGCCAGTCATGGGGCGTGCGTTTCTGTGGGCGAGTCATGGGGCGTGCGTTTCTGTGGGCGAGTCATGGGGCGTCGTTTCTGGGGCGAGTCATGGGCGTGCGTTTCTGTGGACAGAGTCATGGGGGCGTCGTTTCTGTGGGCCGAGTCATGGGGCGTGCGTTTCTGTGGACAAAGTCATGGGCGTGCGTTTCTTGGCGAGTGGGGGCGTGCGTTTCTGTGGAAAAAGTCATGGGCGTGCGTCTGTAAGACGTTCTGTGGTTTCTGTGGTGAGTCATGGGCGTGCGTTTCTGTGGACGAGTCATGGGGCGTGCGTTTCTGTGGACGAGTCATGGGGCGTGCGTTTCTGTGGACGAGTCATGGGGCGTGCGTTTCTGTGGACGAGTCATGGGGCGTGCGTTTCTGTGGACGAGTCATGGGGCGTGCGTTTCTGTTATAGATTTATACGGATCTATTCTGTCAGTAATAATTGTCTTCGTTCATGACTGTGAACAAGATAAAAAGTGCAAAATTTTGTATTGAATCAGTAAATTTTATTTATATTTCTGCCAAAAATGTTGAATTTATTGATGCAGAAAATGGTGAAAACAAAGGATGGAGTGTTTGGGAAAGATAAGAAGTGATCAGAATGTCAAAACATGATTTTTCTTCAGTTTCAAAATATCTGAATGTTTCCTTGCACATACCAGAACTTGCTCTCTCACTTGATGTAACCATGAAAGAAAAAAGGAAATGTAGATGCATTTATTTAATAAACCCTACCTATAGTGTCACTGATTATATAAACAACTATCTCCTGCCCTTGAAGAAAATACTTTTAAGCCTACTCTCTGAAGACTAGAAGTTTGGCTGCAGAAGCTACAGAGCTTATCACCAACAGTCTGGTGATTTACCAGTAAGCTTTAATTTCTTGGGACACCTTGCTTTGTGTTGATTTTTAAGTAGATATCAACATTCAAACTCAACTACATGAGCCAGAGGCATATAATTTAGTGATTAAAAGGTTAAAGAGGCTGAGAAAAAAAAAGCAGCAACTACTTTAAATGGCCTTTATAATCAATATAATCTCAAGAGATAGGCACAATTAGTTAATTTTTCAAAGGTTAAAAATGTATTGTAACTGAATAAAATCCTATTCATCTTCACTCTTCAGGTTAACTGGACACACACACACACACACATATATATATATATATATATATACATAAATTTATTTTGTATATACAGTACTTTTCAAAGTAAACCAATACTAATAAACTAAAGATACTAGACATACTAAGTAATCCTGTCATTTTTGACAGGTACAGTGCTAGTATACATGTATATGACTTTAAAATATTAACAAAATCCACTAAGTTTTGTTAATTATCAACATCAATGATTTGTAAATTTATTTGAATCAGTTTTCTCTCTCTCACTCACTCACTCTCTCCTTTTTATTTTCCAAACACTGTCACCCCCCCCAAAAAAAAACTATCTACTGTAAACATTTTAAAACATTTTTGCAGTTATTCATAAGGTTTTAACTCGTAGATTTTCTTTAAAAAAATTGACATTTTAATAGCTTAGTTACCTCCCTTGACGTTTGCTCATGTCTAAATGATAAAATTTTAAAATTGTACAGTACGTAACCTTAGAATTTTTCATTTGCATTTAAAAACTCAATTTTCAGAACAAAACAATTGTTTAAGAAAAATGAACACAATTTTTTTTCTTAAAAAAAAAAAAAGACAAGAATAAAATGAATATGCATCAACATGGTAATTTTTTTTTTCCTTTTAATAAGGATACTAAGAAACTTGTCTGTAATTATGAGAGGATCCTATTAAAAATAAGTAGATAAAACTTGTCTCAATTTTTTAATGCAGCATGTCTTACATGCGCACACACACACACACACACACGATTAAAATAAAAGACTGTCTAAGTGTGCTTCTTGTATGTAGATTTAATAGGCTGGTCAATAAAATTTGTGAAATAAAAAAAAAAGAAAAACAGAAAAAACAACAAAATGATAACAATATTGGCAATAAGATTAATGATATTTATTAGCCTTTTGACTAAATTGAAGCACAGAGAGAAAGATTAGAAGTTAGAATTTTCGGACATTCCGGTGTCCTTTTTCAACTTCCTGTGAAAGTCGTTGGTTAGAGGGGCTCCCTGTGGAAATATTCTAACCAACAATAACATTCCCATTTCTTTATAGATAAGTGTATAGAAAAAAAAAAGAATTCTGATTTTTTGGGAGTAGATGAGTGAAACGCTTTTCAGAATCTCCTCCTTCTCCCGTATGTTGAACTCTAAAGATACCATAATGGTATGGACAAGAAATTCTTTTTGATTTGACACCGCAGGATCATCATTTGTTTTCAATGTTGTATTCCATATCTGGTTGCAGCAAACTGTGAATAAAATCTGTAGGTCAACAGGTGTTCTGAACTCTCATTTATTTGGACTGACACTGAAGTTGGGATGTGGATTCCTAATAAAAATTAATGATACTAGTAGTTGCATGTTATAAGCCAATATAACAACCATAGATTTTATTTAGCTTTCACTGATGACTGATAGTCTTTGTATAGAATTGTCTATCTTTTACTTCTCTCTCTCTTTTTTTTTTTTTTTTTTTTTTTTTTCTTGTCATACTGGTAACCTTTTACTTCCCCCACCTCCCTGACAGTGCTACCTGACCTCTCTCCCATGTATAACTTTTATATCACTGTTTTTTTTCTACACAAATTGAAAAATGCCTTGATGTTCAAAATTTCATTGACAAATTTTTGTTGAAGTCACTGTTGGTTTTATCAAAGTGGAATTTGAAAACTTCTGGAATGTTGGGTGGGTGTAAGATAGAAAGTCAGAAAAGATTTTACAGATAAATGTGTACTCATTTCAATAAAGAAATTGCTAGAAGCTTTTGAAGTTGTTTATATATATATATATATATATATATATACACACACACACACACACACATTATGAAATGGACAAAGTCCAACAGTTATTTAAGACATTTTATGTTTATATATTATTTTTATAGATACAAATATTTAAATAAATTCTCTGTTTATAATAAACGCTATTAACAACATTTACCGGCCTGAATGTCTGAGAAATTTTCATAGAGAATTGTTTAAAAACAGTAAAATTGACCTTGCTAACCGAATGCTCCTCTGTGGCCAAATCTATTAAGGCACATCAGGCTATATGATGGTTCCATATAGGATACAGGTTTGATTCCTGTCGGAGGAGGCATATTTTCTATGAAAATTCCTTGGACATTCAGGCTGGTAAATGTTGTTAATACTGTTTATTATAGATGGAGCATTTACTTAAATATTTGTATCTATAAAAAATGTATAAACATAAAATTTCTTTACATACATATATATATATATAAATATAAAATATATATATATATATATATATATATATATATATATATATATATATATATATATATATATATATATATATTATCACTTGCAACCAAACATGCTTCCCATCAGCGTAATCTTAGAAAATCTTTCTTTAAAAGAAGTATAGTTAGTTTTGCGTGTGACTGCCTGTAAGGAGGTAATTGTTTATTTTTTTAGTTTTCCATAGCCTTATACCACACTTGATCCTTCTTTATTGTATCACCTTGATATAGACCTACTTATATATATTTAACACAATATGTCAATGTATAGACAATGATGATTTTTTTTTTAAGAGATGCAATTTGCCAAAATGATCACCACCTCCCTTCTGTTAATGCTTGAGACATACTACTGTAGCAAAGGGCCAGGTGGATTCATGCCTTTTCTAAAGTTATTAATGCTTTTCATGAGTTCAAATTGAACATAGTTATCATGCAAGTATCATAATGTAGAAATTAACTGAAAAACTCTGTCTATGCTCTATGAGGTGGGGTTATCAATGTGTCTATTAATTTTTTTTTTAGATAGCAAATTAAAGTGTATTGAACTTATAGGTCAATCAGTATAACTTTTTTTTTTTTTTTTTTTTTTTGACATTTTTATTACTTATGAATAATAAAAAAAAAAAAAAAAAGACTTGACAAAAATCTTTGGTCAAAATGGTTTGTCAGAGCATAGCAATTTGAATACTATATTAAATTCCATAGAAGTCTCCCCATTTTTCTTCCACTAAGGATGATTTTACCCCCCAAAAAAAAAAAAAAAAAAAAAAAGTAAACAAGAAAATAATCTCCTAGGTTTTTTGTGTGTGTGTGTGTGTGTGTATATATATATATATATATATATATATATATATGATGATATCACTTACAGGTTAAATTTTACCTAGACACTATAGACAACCATTATATGTACTAATTTTATAAAAGGGTTGCATTAATTAGTTGCTATTTGGTAATCTGAATATTTGGAAGATGCTCATAAAGGAAAGAAAATGTAGAGATAATTTTGTTTTCCAGAAGTTTGTAGATGGTTGGCATCTCCCCTTGCAATCTATAAAAAGAATTCATCATCAAATTAATTGGTAATCTGCTCATTTGCTTATCAGTGCAACCCTACTGTACAATGTTAGATGAAAAATCCACTAAATAAATCTATAAAAAAAACATTTTTTTATTTTTTTTTGTAATCAAAATCTGTTTAAAATATAGTTTTCCAATCTTATTTTGAGCTTTTTTAACTATTATAAAATTGCATATTTCTAGTTTGCCTTTCTCTTAAATTTCATGTGAAAGTGTTTTCCAGGTTTCGGGAACATCTTGACATAAATCCTGTGAACCTGAGTTCCTGCGAACTCTCAACCTACAGTACAGTGCTTCAACCATTGAACCATCAACTTTTGGGTGTGTTCTTTGAGTTACCTGCTGTCTAAAACATTGACCATCCACTTACTATAATCTATCATAAATCTATAATTAGTAAATCTGTTTTGAGATTAGACTGCAGACTATGGATTGGTGGACTGGTATGTTTGTTTGATTTCACCATGCCCATTTTGGGGATTTGCAATGCTTCTCATTGTCATTACCTTTCAGCAAGTTTATTATGCATCCACTGTGGATGTTTTGCTTTTGAAAGGTGTGGGTTTTTTTTTTTTTTTATGCTGGGTGGAGCATCCATTAAGGTTACTGGAATGTGCTTACCTATGTTTTATTAGTGTTCATGGGATATTGCAATTATAAAAAAAAAAAAAAAAAAAAAAACTATAATCCAAGTATGAACTGTTGTTGTGTGTCATCTCAGATGGCTGTCATTAACATGTATGGATGTGGAGAGTAAAAAAAAAAAAAAAAATGGGGGAAAACTGCTGGTTTCTTGATTTTTGTTACTGTGGTGTCTGCTTCAGTGTTAAGAAATGGCTTGAATGGTACTTGGAAGCAAGAAGAAGAAAATAATTGTACAATTTTTTTCCACTCAGATGAAATGTGTATTTGCAAATATAGTTATTTGGATATCAGTTGTGGCAGGCAATAAAATTTATTTAAAAAGAAACAAAAAAAAAAGAAATGAACTTAACTTCTTTCAGGAATACTCTTTTGGTTCATTTCTGATTTCTGTCACTTCATCTGCCATCAACTTCACACTGTTACATCCACCTAAAATCTGCAAAACAAACTAAAGTAAAAAAAAAAAAAAATTCTGAAGAGTGCAGATTCATCCATAAAAGGAAGCAGAAAACTCTTGTTTGTAAAATCTTGCAAGCAGAAAATCCCAAGATGTGTGATGAATGTTACCGTGATATCATCATTGAAGAGCCTCAACCTGTTCTTATGCTTTATATATTACAGCCTCCATTAGTCCAAGCCTGTTTCCATAGAAACCCCGATGAAGTACGGAGTTTACTGCAACAAAAAGCAGAGGTCAATTTTCAGGTATTTAGATTTTTTTATTTTATTATGCTGAATGATTTCTACAGTTTTTTTTAAAATTTTCTCCTTCCTCTTACTTTCCTATATTATTTTTCTCTACCTCTCCTTCAGTCTGACCCCCCACACACACACACGCAATCATCCCCAGTCATTTCTCCCTCTCCCAGCCACTTTAAGTTAAAATATATTTTTTTTCATCCCTTCCCATGCAGATGGTTATCTTTTAATATTTTAGCTTTATTCTCCCTCTTTTCTGTTTTTTCCTTCTCCTTAAAAAAAAACAACAAAAAAACTTGGGTTGTTACCCAAGTTTTTTTAAATATTTTTTGATTTAAGCCTCTTTTTTTTCCTTCTGTACCTACTTGACATTTACTCAGTCCAACACAAAGGCAAATTATTTATTTAAATTTTTTCTCTATTTAACTCAAAACTTTCAATTTTGCCATTCATCTTTAATTAGTAAGTTTTTTTTTTTTTATTTCTTAGTTGATTATTTAAAACTTGCCAGAAATGATCATCTGAAGTTGACTTCTTTTAATAAAGCATGAAGAGAGAAAGAGAGAGGCTGAAGAAAAGTTTATAATCTCAGAATTTGTTTCTACTACAAGTTCTTTCGAGAGAACCAAATGTTTCATTCAACACCAATCTCAATGAAATGAACTGAAGACACTGATTAATAAGAAGTGTTTGAAATTATTTGTGAAAAGAGAGAAAAAAAATACATTGTAATATTCTCATGAAGATGATGGAAGACTGAATATTTGCTGACCAGATAAAATTAGTTTAACATTTAACTGGGAATTTTGTGCAAACCTGTTGTATTCAGCAAATGTTGTACATCTCATTTACTATTTGTTTTGGTTTTTACAAAATTTTCTTCATGAAAAAAAGAATTTCAATTCTCTTGAATATTGTAAATGTAGTACTCTCCTTTTTTACAGAAAATAAAATGTTCTGGCAGGTTGGAATTAAGTTGTTGAAAAGATTGTAGATGTGGAAAAATACAGTAAATGTTCAAGAAAGCTAATGCTGAAAAAAGTTCTATTAAACAAACTTTTTGACCAACGTGACATACTATATATTTTTTTTTTTTTTTTTTTTTTTTTTTTTTTAACTAAAAGTCAATTTAGTGAGTCAAAAGCTTAAGGGATGCAGTTCATGTAGATTTTATTGAATTGTAATGAAATTAAATATATATGGGTCTTGATTTTGATCATTGTTCACCTCTGATCATAATATATTTTATTATTTTTATTGTAAAAGCATATTAAGTGTCCATTGATGTATGTAAAACATGACAAAAAATGGGACTATTTGCAACCTTCTCACTTTTTTTAATTTGCTATATAAGAAATTCAGCAATGTTTTTATATTTATAGATTGGATTTTTACTATTTTTTTTTCTTCTCACAATGCCATGTCAAGAAATTCTTTTCCAACCAGAAAGCAAATAGTACAAGATTGGAAAATAGATTTAAACTCCCAGCTTATACCTGGGAAGACATCATCTGAGGACAGGATCTTCATTTAATTTAAAAAAAAAAAATAGAAAAAAAAAAGTAAGCTAAGAAATTTAAAAAAAAAAGTAATTTACTGTTTAAAAACCATGGTTTATTCCACTGAATTTAACAAAACTATTCTGTATTTTAACTCAAGACAATCTTACTGATCCTTGAACAATGAATAAATGAAAGGATCTGGAGATAAGGTCACTGGAAACCTGTTTGATTCAAGTTATCTGTAATAAGAATCTGGATTTGAATCCAAAAGTCATATTCTTAACCTGAATATATATTTGCTCTGTGATTGAAATGATAGGCAAATGTTGTTTCCTATGGAAATTTCAGTGTTCTTTCAATGGCTGATATCTTTCTAGGTTGGCCAGAACAATTAAAATCCTCAACAAAGAAGAAAGAAAATACGCTTAAAACAAAAATTGAATTTTTTTTTTTTTTTCTTTTTTTTTAAATTTATCCACTTCTGGCTTGCCAGTCATGTTAAAGCATTATCATCAGGCATATATTTGAGATCAACCAATATGGATTTATATTGTCTTGCCTAGTGGAGGAAGAAGAAATGGATTCATACCTTTCCCAAAGCTATTATTTGAAATTTACACAAGCTGCTACAGCTATAAACATAAGGCCATCTATGCTTTCCAAGTGATTCTAAGAAAAGGAAGAATCTGGAATAAACCTCTACTCCTGTTAAAGTTAATTTCATTGATTGATTTTGGAAGCCTTTGCCAATAATCGTCATTCAATAATACAGCATCAGTATTTAGCCTATAAAGTCAAACCTGTCTATTGAGTTCATTAACAAACGTGTATATGATGAATCATTGCAAGCAAAGAGAAACCTCAGAAATTGGGAGGGGGCAGTTGTTTCAAGAGGTTATGATAGTTTATTATTTATTTTTTTCTGTTTAATATAGAATATTTAAAAAAAAAAAACCCACATTTTGATGTTTACTAAACTTAGTATGGCTAAAGGCCATGAAAAACTATTATGATTGTATTCTACCAATAGTCCAAATGGGAAGAGCCTGTTAGCATAGAGAATCAGCCTTCAAAATTCTGGTTTTTACTTAGATTTAAACACCAATCTTCTTGCACTGGTGGGAAATGTAACACTTTCATCCATAAAGCAAACTTAGATACCGTTTATTGCTGGGAAGGTGTTTGTTTTATAGTTCTGTGTAAGAGACTGAAAATTATATCGGTCCTTTTATGTGAATAAAAATGGATTTCAAAATCACTGATCAGAATAGTGACTACAAATGTAATGTCCTACATTTATATATATATATTTTTTTTTTTTTATATAATGATACATGGTTAAGAAATACTTTTGTTTTTAAACATGTTTTGCAACATCTGTCTATATCTCAGACACCCTGGGTACATGACAGTAGCTCTGACAAACTGGGATAGAAAGGTGCAAGAGGATAACTACACCCAGAAAACAGCTTCAGTCTGCCTATCCTATGTGACGGGATTATTGTAAAAAATATAAAAGATCTGTGATCCATATAACATCAGGACCACTTTCAAAAGTGGTTCAACAACTTCCGAGAAGGTCCCCACCCTCCCATAGAGGAGAACCTGACTAAGGACTGTGTGTATGCCATCCTGTGCAGCTGTCGTAAGAAATATAAAGAAGAAACTGTGGTATGAGAATGAAATAATAAACAGAGGACATCACTAGAAAATAAGAAAACTTAAGGAATCAGCACATATGCTAGGCTACAAAACTTTCCTGAGTTGACCAAGCATAGAAATGAATACGATATGGGGAATCAGTAATAAGGAGTGTTAAAGAAAAACAATGAATAACAGAAAAACTGTAATATAAGCTCTGGTTTAAAAAAAAAAAAAAAAAATGGTTGCTGAGACATTAAGTTTATAAGTCTCGGAAATTCATACACAGGTATCCTCAAGAACACATGGCCCAGTGGATAAAGGTGTTGGTTAGATCCAGTGACCCAAAGAGTAGTGAATTCAATACCAGACTACAGCAGTGGTGAACCAAGACATCTGGAAGAGGCATGGAACTAGAACAATCTACCCTGGTTGGACAAAATAAAGGGTTCAGTTTGAAATTCCAATCACCTGAAAAAGGCCAGAGCGTACAACAGCTGAAATGTTGTGAATATAGCAACGAAAATGAGGATAACAGCCTGAATAATTTAAATAATGTAAGTAATGTTTTGCAACCTAGCTATTAGGTTTAAAAGCTTGGCTTGTACATGGATTAGGGGTCATATTTTACATGGGTACATTATCAAACCTAATGATGAGAAAGTCTTTTACACCACAAATAATTTTTTCAACATAATCACCTTCCTTGTCAATGTACATCTGTTAATCATATAGTTTGAACAGTCTTTAGTGAAAATTACAAATTAAAATATGGCTTGTTATTGTTGAGTTGCAGCTTTATTGTTCCCTTATTTGTACTTTATATGTGTAAATAACTGAATCAGTATTGGCACACCTATTTAAAAACTTTTCATAACAGCTTCTCCATAATAAAAATGAAAGTAATTTAATATTTGTCATTGATGACTTATAACACTCACTTTTTCATACTCTCCACTTCCAAAAATGAGATTTTTTCAAAATTTCTAATAAATACATGAAAAGAAAATTTTGAAATTGGGAACTATCAATGAAGGAGCACTGATGAGATCTAAGTGAAATCAAGTGGATAAGTTAACCAGAGTATTGCAGAGATGGTTTAGTATTGTGAAAAAGGGAATTGAGCCTAAAATGCTCTGGTTGACTGACTGGTATCCATCAATACTGTGGCTACCCTCGAGTAAAAAAGACACTGTTTTGAAAACAGCAGTGAAGTTTGGAACTGTGAGGCATGCCAGTATATAGATGCAATCCCTGTACAGTGGAGAAGGGGTAATCTAAATGTGAGTGAAATCTAGAGCAGGCTGGGTAAGGATGTCCCCCAATACAATGGAAAAAATTTCTTGATGCTGATTGACTTCGGGGCCCACATGGCTCCTGATTTGGTCACTGCTTTTGCAGCAGGACACTAGAAGTGTTCTCACAGTTGAGATCAGTGTTCTCTGAGGAAGAAACTCTCCGAAATATACTTACTGATAATGACACAGCCTTCTGCAGCCATTACTTTAGGAAGTTCTTAAATGAATGTGGCATCAGGCTCCGGTTGCAATGTGCCTGTATACCTTCAACAAATTCCATAATTGAGAGATGCCACAGAATTGTGAAAAGGATTTCTGCAAGAAAGCAGTGTGCAATCATGGAGTCAGTTTATTTGTACAATATCACACACCCAAAGAGGATGTAAACTCAACTGGGCTCACCAATATGATACTGCTACCAAGTCTGGCTGAGGGACATTGATACAATGACCCTCACTTATATGAGTTGAAGGGAAAGCACCATACCACTTGGGTGTCTGTGTGAGTAGAGACATCCGTGGAATAAATAGTTTGCACAATATTCTTGTTGATAGAATACTGTGCCATGTGAAAGATTTGTGTTCCCTTTTGTGGGTTCTGGCACATCAGCAAATGAAACAAGTAGTGCATCCTTAGATAGCAAAAGATTAATCACTATTACAGGTGCATCCAGTTTGTCCTCAGAAGCAAATACTTCAGAACCTGACAACTCCTTGAGAGAAGACAGTAATTATCCCGCTAAGAAGCAGTACATGATTTAAGAGGCCAACTCTGTGTTGTCACACTAGAGATTAGGTGGGGAGTAACAATGAAGGAGGAACCAAGTCTTACCTTGAAAAGTTTTGTGTTAACTGTACTGTGAAAAATGAACATCAAGATCAGATTGACTTTAATAGGCCTCAAAATATGGTAATTGTTTGTGCTTTGTTACCAGTCTTGATCAATGTCAACCTTTCTGATCCCAATAAAAGAATGCTATTTTGGACCATAGCAATTTCTTGATCCTTCATGAGGGAAGAAGTTAGTTAGCCTTTTGACTCCAATTTTCTGACATTGGACTTGTTAGACTGATTTATGACCCTTGGAAATTATAACCTCAAACTTATTTTTGGGGTTTGAACCTCCCTACTGCTATTTACCTCAAGAACATACATAAATTTTAAGGTTACTGCCTGGACAGTAATCATTGGCTTACCAAGGTGTTTAATTCTTTTCCTGTAAAAACATTCACATGCCAGTGACAAAACTTTTAAGATATTTTGCAGTGAGAGGTGTAAGCGGATTTATGCTTTCACAAAACCACAATTCAAACTGTTGTTCTTTTTATATGCCTTTCTATTACTAAGCTACTCATCTTGGTTGTAATACTTACCATATTTCAAACATTGTACCCTCTGGCTTTCTTCAGGTACCTGGCATGCTCATATTGTACAAAACAAAAATGATGACTTACATTGTTGGCTAAAGCAGGCTGTTTTTGTTTTTTTTTTGTTTTTTTTTTGTTTTTTGTTTTTTTTTTTTTTTTTTTTTTTTTTTTTTTTTTTTTTTTTTTTTTTTTTTTTTTTTTTTTTTTTTTTTTTTTTTTTTTTTGTTTTTTTTTTTGTTTTTTTTTTTTGTGTTTTTTTTTTTTTTTTTTTTTTTTTTTAAATTGCCTCTTTACTAGATGAGGCTGGTATTGTAGGTGAGCAAACATGCAAGTGCTACCAAATTGAGGAGACTGCTTTGAAAAACATGCAAATCCATTTCACTTCTGGCCATTTGTAAAAATGTGTCAAATAGACTGTTTTAAAAATGACTGGTTTTTGTGCCAGGGGCTAGTAGCAAGCTTCCCTTGGAGGGCTGCAAGTGACTGAAGTGAACTTCATGGCTTTTTGAGAGCTTACAGTGGTTTTTTTTTTTTTTTTTTTTTTTTTTTTTTAGAAATTCTATTTGCCCTTTTACACAGATATATCCTGGTAGTCTCTGATTAATAAAGGACACTCAAAGATTCCACCACTTGTGTATAGATTCCGAAATGACACTATTGGATTTTCTAAGAGACATTTGATCTTATATGCGATGTCCCTTTGGGGTGTGGATGATCATTCCTCTCCACAACTTCCTGTCCTTTGTAACCCTTGGAAAAGTTCATCTTTTTGCTATATTTTTTCCTGATTCCTATTCCACCAACCATTTGCTCATTAGGTAGGTTATGCACTACTGGTGGGTCAAAAAAAAGTTGGTTAAACCATATCTGGTTACCTAGTAGTTATGCATTCAGTTCCTGGTTTGGGTGGTGCAGAAAAATTATATATTCCTGTTCAGTGTAATAAATTGACAAAAGGAGGGAAATAAACTGGAAAGTATTAACTGAAAAACAGAATGCAAACAAAAAATACTAATAAAGTATTCAGTTAGAAATTCAAATAAGTTTGCCAACTACAACAGACTTGAAGAACACTAGTGTATACAATGTCTGTAACTGCTATGTACAGTGACTCTTCTCTAAAATGGGCTTCTCTTTATAAATGAATCATTTTTGTATTTGATGTTCTGTATGTGAATGTGCGGGTGGTGCAATAGTTAATGACTAGGAAGAAGAATTCAGTGAACTGGAGTTTGTTATATTCACTTTTACAAAGGAGTATGAATGTATCCCTTCTACCAGCTATAGATGAAATAGCAGGGAAGAGACTAAGCTCTTTAGCCAGGGTTGGCAATCAGTGTAGAACAACTTTGAATTAAAAACTGTATATAGCCATGGAAAGTGTTTTGGAGTTCATAATTAAATGCAATGCAAATTTGTGAACTCTTTTGATGTTGGCTGAAGTCAATTAGGTAAGTAGGTAGGTTATATATTACTATTTTTGCTTGGTGAGCAACAACTTGCAATTTTAATTTTTCTCATGACTGACAAGTTGTAGATGATTATTTGTGGTAGAAATATTCCTCCTTTATTCTCCCAGCTGTTAAGTGGACAAAGATATCTGTTTGAAATTTAAATTTATGTTCTAAAATCATTTTCATGATGATGCATTATTTCAATTGAAAACTGACTTTCCATGTGTCATCAAGTGAGGATTCCATTATACACGGGATTTCATTTTCTAATATAAACCCATTTCTCAAAATAGAAAATGGAGAGATTGTAAATGGAATAATAGATAAATTGTAATGATCTGTCTATATTTTTGAGATGAAGTATTGTAACTATTTACACTATTTGGACCAATGTTCTCATCTTTATTGGCATATTCACATTTCAGCCTTATTCAGGTGATATATGTTGGAATTTCAAACTAAAACCTTTATTTAGTCCATTAGGGTAGATTGTTCTAATTTCACATGCCATGCCTTTAGTTATCTCAGTTTTAGTTAATTCCCTTAAGTAACTCAACTTTTTTTTTTTTTTTTTTTTTTTTTTTTTTTTTTTTTTTTTTTTTTTTTTTTTTTTTTTGTTCCTTCTGCTCTAGCCAAGTATTAAACTCACAACTCTTTGGGTCAAGTCCCTGGATTACTTCAACCAATGTCCTTATCTACTGGGCCACGTGTCCCTGTGTGTGGAAAGGGGGCTTTCAACCTACATCACCTGAAGGCAACCAAGGTGTACCACAACCAAAATGTCATGAATATAACAATAAAGATGTGAACAAGAGTCTGAACAATGTAAATAAATCGTAATGAGTTGGCTCTGACAAATTTTCTTGAGCAACATATCGCTTTTTTTAAATTTTCTTTTTTGTCTGATTTATATCCAAAAGAAAAATACTTTCGCTGTAGATTGAAAATTTCTAATTGAAAAGAAGACTTAGAATTATGAAATTAAGTTTAATATACAAGATATATATGAAATGCATTTATGGTGCCGCTCAAAGAAAGAGTTTAAAAAAAATAAAAATGATCTCGGTGAATTTAATTTTCCAGGGGTTGTGGTTTAATAGCAGAGCAGATGGTAAAATTAGTAAATATATGAACTGTGTGTACATTTATGTATTTTTTTTTTTCATTTTTCTTGATTGATAGGATGCTGAGAAACGAAGTCCCCTCCATGCTGCAGCGTACTGTGGGGATCCGGAAATCACAGAATTACTGCTGATGAGTGGAGCTAGAGTTAATACAAAAGATAACCGTTGGCTGACACCACTACACAGGGCCTGCTGTTCTAAAAATGATGTAAGTTCTCTTTGATTTAAATTATGGGATTTGATCATGTTTGTGTGTGGAAAGAGGACTTGTAATTTTCATTTTGGGAAGGAAAGGGTCAACGAAGATTAAGGCCAGTATTGGAGAAGATAGGAAAATTGTAAGCTCTTGTCTTTTAGAAATTATTTTTTGGATATCTGTCAGGATGGTGTTGGTTCCAATATGCAATTGAAATGACTGCAAAAACATCCCCCTCCCCAAATTTATGGACAAAACATACAGATGCATCCTGGGATTTTTTCTTAGTCAATAAAATTGGCACTTCTCGGCCTCATCTGCCATATTTCTGTTCTTTCTTTTCTTGAAGTCAGAACATTGTGGTCACTTGTCTGTATCCCTGTTTGAGTTTTAATATCATTCTTAGTTTGAAAACTTTTTTCCTCATTACTCATGCTTTTCTTTGCATATATTTCTTGCTCAATATTTTTGCCTCTTTTTTTTTCTTTCTTTTGTTATTGTTTATTGCAAACTTTATCAATTCTGTCTATATTTTTGAGATGAGGTATTGTAACTACTTACACTATTTACATTGTTTAGACTGTTATCCTAATCTTTATTGGCATATTCCTGACCTTTTGGCCATTGTATTCTCCAGCCTTCTACAGGTGATATATGTTGGAATTTCAAATCCAAGGACACATGGCCCAGTGGATTAAACCATTAACTTAACCCAAAGAGATGCGAGTTCAATACCTGGCCACAGCAGAGGTGAACAAAAACTTGGAGAATTAAGTTTCTAAAGGGAATTAACTGAAACTGAGATACCCAGAAAAGACATGGCATATAGAATTAGAACAATCTACCCCCATGGACTAAATAAAGGATTCATTTTGAAATTCCAATGTATATCACCTGAAGAAATCTGGCGCATAGAACAGCTGAAATGTGGTGATAAATATGACAATAAAGGTGAGGACAACAGGTCCAAATAATGTAAATAGTGTAAATTTGTCAATTCTGTTTGTTGAGCATTTCTGCCAATTACCTTTAACTCTGTACCTTCATGAAATCACTAAAAAATCAACATCCTCCAAGCAGAATAAAAACATAGTTTTATCATCAAAATCTTTGTTATTATTAAGAGGAAGGATCGATATATTTCTTTTTTTTTTTTTTTTTTTTTTTTTTTGAATATTTAATTAAATTTTGTTTTACCCCTTTTTCAAACATTTGAAATTTTGAATAAAAAAAAAACTTCTTTTTCTTGCATCAACAGTTGTATTTCTGGCATATATTTTAGCTCCTTTTTTATGGAGACACACATTAGTTTGGAAATTTTTGCAAAAATCAAATAATTATTAGATTTTAATGAAATTTTCAAAACTTCTTCACAAATGAATGAAATTATTTTATTATATCTTTGTAAAAATATTTTGTTTTTACATGTTTCACCCACTTAATTTTATGAAAACTTGACAAATTCAGTATGATAATTTTGACTATATTAGTTAAAAGTAGAATTCTTTGAAGAATTAAAGTCACCAATTTTTTTTTTTTGCAGAATCAGACCTGTCTTACAGAAAATCTGTTCTGAATTGAAAAATAAAAAACACAATAAAACTTTTTAATTGCTTTTATGAATAATATACATTAAAGACAATATTGACAAAATTTTTTCAATAAAAAATGAATTTTTACAAGATTTTTCAATTTTTACAATTTTAAATTGAATAATTTATAAAATTTTTAAATCTTTTAAAATTCAGTTTCAGTGTGATAGCTCTTAGAAAATATTGTTATTAAGTAAAACTATATTTACAAATCATATATTGTAAACCTTATTACAATCTGATGACCCCGAATATTTTTCAAAGAATTTTGATTTGTTTTGTATGTGTATATAAATGCAGAATTTCTGAAGTATGGATGTACCATCTGATAAATCTATTATTAAAAGGCATGTGTTTTAAGGGTTGTACCCCTTATAAACTTTGTCTGCTCCACCATACTTAACTATGAACAAGTTCAGCAGTCAGTTGTCTCTCAATAAATTGATTAACATGTCAGAAAAACAACACCCTGTGATTAAGAAATGCTTGTATACAACATTTTATACTATAAGTAAGTAATATTTGTTTCAAATCAGATTAATTTAACTTTAAATTTGCTAATTTTTCACACATAATGTTTCAAAGATATATTTTAGTTTTGCAAGATTTTAAAAACTGAGAATTAGCTTTGGTTACAAATGTGTTAAAAAATGGGTGTTTTTATCAATTTTGCAAATCAAAAAAAATCAATTTTGATCAATATGATTTCTGTTTGAAATACACTACAGAGTATTTTGCTGACTGGAAATTGTAAATTTTAAATCCTTTAGCTTTCAATTAAAGCTAAAATGAAGCTTCAAGAAAGCTTTTTCATTTTTAACAATTCATTCTAAACATTACTTATACCAAATTAGTGGGGGTACCTAGATTTAACTATGGCCAATTACTCTGTAGATGGCCATTCTGCCATTTTGACTTTCAACTCCTCTTTATGAGAATGTTGTTAAAGATTCATTGTTTCTGCCAGAATTTCTTATATAAATCGATTTGGACTATTATCATCTTGATTGTGGTTGGTTTTAGTCAGTTTTTTGTCCATTGTAATTTGCCAGCTGTCATCAGGTGTCTGTCATGTCTCAACTTTTTTGAGTTATTGTATTTCCTGACCTTTTTTTATTTGTTCCATTCATAGTCCAGGTTAGAGAAAATCTTGTCTTAGCTATGTTCTTATAAGATCATTTTTTCCACTACTTGACTCTATGATTGAACTGACAATTTTCATCCTCAACTCTCCCACAAATGAAATCACAAAACAATACTACTCTGTACATATTTTTTTTTTTTTTTTTTGGTATTGGTATTGAAAATGGAGATTTTTATCATAGATACTGTTCAGCGCCTCCAACAAACCACCATTTGCCATTAAAGGAATTGCTTACCCTATACAAAAGCTTTTTTTTTCACCTGTTTGTTTCCACTTACAGCAGTGATTCCAGATCATGGGCCATTTGAATATTTTAGGGAGCAATTTAAAATTTTGGTGAAGAGCAAAAAAAAAAAAAAATTTTTACACTTCTCCCTGGCCTTTTGAACAGGAGTAGAGGTTTATCCATTGTTTCCTGTTTAGGATTGGGTTTCCAGTTCCTAACATCCTTTCATTCTCTTTCACCTCCTGTAGCCCCCACAGCATCTTGGTGGCATTATCACCTTGCTTGTGGTGAATTGATTAAAAAAAAAAAAAAATCAACTTCTAGGAGCAAATATGACTCTTTTTCATTTCAAGACCAAATATAATTGACTTTATAACATTTTGGGAATTAGGTTAGAAATAATATTCCTTCAAGAATGTTTACTGAATTCTCTTGGCTTGATAGGCATGATGCAACAGATGCTGTTACACTTGTCGTCATTGTGAATCATTTGCAAATAATAGTCCATGAGTTTAAATTCTTTTTTGATTTGATAGAAATGATTTTTCCAATTTGCACTTTTAGTGAACTTAATTGAAGTAAACATTAAGTTTAATAATGAATAACTTGCTGAATAAGTAATCTAAAACAATGTTTAAAATAGAAGAAACAAAAATGTTTTTGTGATGAGATGGAAACCAAATACACAATGTTAATTGGTTTGGCAAGAGAGCTTCTGATGCTATTCTATTCTTGTTCTCAACTATTTACTTGTGTCTAAATGATAAGATTGATACAGTTGATATGGTCAAATTGTTAGCTAATCTCAAAAAGCAATCTGTTGTTAACTGGGGCAAGAAATTACTTGTCAATTTTAATGCCTCCAAAACGAAACTGCTCTCTTTTAATCATCTTAAGAGAACATTTTTTTTTTTGTCTGCCACCAGCATAGATGGAGAATGACTGACTCATTTCACCTTTTCAGGCTAACATTTTCTACTGACATGAAAGATTATATTGAATCAATTGCTAATATATATCTTGCTAAGCAGTCTTTCTCATCAGGAACTATCTTACATCTTTAGAAGTCTACCTTTCATCTGTGTATGGTCACATCTGGTCTTGGGTTTCTACTATGCATTTAGAGATTCTTGACAAAATCCAAAGTATATGCAATATTATTAGTACTGATCTGGTATTTCAGTTTCCGTCATTTTCCCCACCATCTTGTGCATTTTCTATAAATATTTTCCTGATAATTGTTCTGATGAGCTTTCCTCTTTAGTATCTCAACTTTATAAATTCAAGTGCAGTACTAGATTGGCAGCTAGGTGTCTCACCATTTTACAGTTATTATTGCTAGATGTAATCTTAAATTCTATGCTAACAGTTTCTTGTACTTCTCGCTTGTGAAACTCTCTTCTAGCTTCTTTCTTTCCAGTCAGCTATGAGTTTAAAGTTAAATGTAATGCCAATCATCATCTTCAGTCTCCTTAATTCCTTTTTTTTTATTATGTTGGATTATGGCCATATCCCATTGAAACACTTTTCCTGTACGATCACCGAAGTTAAGCAATGTTAAGCCTAGTCAGCACCTAGATGGGTGACTGCTTGAGAATACCAGATGTGTGGGTGGTGTAATGGTTAATGGCTCAGAATTGTTAATCAGAAAGCCAAGTTCCAATTCCAGTTGGGTTTGTTATATTCACTTAAATGCAAATAACCTTAGGAAAGGCATGAATTCATTTATACTCCGCCAGCTATGGGTTAATTAGTAAGGCTTGTATCTTTAAATAATCATCTCTCTCCAAAAATTCTTACAATCTAAAAATATTTTATGGCTTCAAATAACCTGTAAACAATTGATAAGCTGTAGAAAACAAATCAATGAATGTTTTTGTTCTCTCTCTCTAATAATGTTTTTGTTTTTCTCAGATTCTTTTACACTTGTGTATTAGTGGCTTTATTGTTTTGCTTGGAGTGAATTGATAAAAAAAAAAAAGTTGAATGTGGTTTTAGAGTTGTGACTTCCTTAAAAAATGTTGCAAAACAAAGAGACTTAAAAATGTAGTTTATTAAATTAAAACCTGTAATCCACACCATTTGCAATAAATATGTATCTCAGGGATCTGACTAAATTAGCAAAATATTTGAATTGACATACATACACATTCTCACACACAATTCTTTTTTTTTCTTTTTGTTATTGAAATTATTTCTCATTGGTTTAATTTTTTTTTCTCCTTAATTTTAATACATTTAACAATATATTATGCCTTTATAACAAAATTAAATTTGTTTTATAGTAGTATGGGGGAATTTATCAAAGTGCAGTATTTGGTTGATAAAATTTTAATGATACATATAAAAATGTCTCTTATCACTTTCAATACTACTTTAATAGATACCTATATTTGAGTAGACACTCATTTTATTTATTAAACACTATTGCGAAGACAGGATCTTGCCCAATAACAGTGACAACATTTCACCAGACAAATAGAAAATGTTCTCTGGAGAGAAATTTCAGTAAACTTAATGCCTGAAGGTTAATTCCATTTTGGCAGGAAGGGAGCCTCCTACTGCTTAAAACATCCATTAAGCTGATGAGTGGAAGTCTAATATCTTCAGAAATTTGTTAGCCAAGGATGGTGAGTTCAGTCCTTGGTACGACAACAAATCAGCATAGTTAACAAGTATATTTATTTATTTTCGTTATACTGTTTATAAACAGATCTTCTATTCAAATATATGTATCCATTAAAATAATGTTTAAACTGATAAAATCTGTCAGATTAATAAATAAAATATCCATTACATTTTTGGAAATATGCAAATGAATGGCTGGTACTTTCTGCTGCAACATTGTATATATTTAAAGGATTTTTTTTTTTTAATACTAATGAGGGATATTGAATAAAACTTTAGAAATCATTGATTTAGATTTTTTTTTTTTTTTTAAGTTTAAACTTAGTAAAAAAAAAAAAAAATGTCAACATTCTTTTATTTTATGAAACATAATTTTCCAAATTGAATTTTTTTTTTTTTTTTTTTTTTTTTTTTCTTGTCGAGATTGTTAATTTAAATTACAATATAAATTTTGCCACTATTTGATGGCAACTTCCTTCTCCTCCTAATTTAGACTTTCTGGATAAATTTCAAAATAAACTGTTTTAGTCTAATAGTTTCTGAGGTGACAAAAGGAATATTGACTCAACAATGAAATGCTTGATGTTTATTTACCCTCTTGGGCAAAGAATACAATGATGACTTGTCAGACTTTGTATATTTAGAATTACTGTTTATTTTTGGTATCAGTCAGTTGAAACTCTGGAAGTTTTTCCAAAACAAACATTTTTTTTTTCCATTCTGTAAATTCCTTAACAATTCATGTGGGATTTTGAAGAATAAGAAATGTCTATTTCCAAATGGCATTATGTATGACTAATTCAGTTGAAATGTTGCAAACAGAGAAGACAATAAATTTTATTTTATGCTAGGTTGTTGATGATAATTTATTACAAAAAAAAAAAAGTTATATTTTTATGAACTAGAATTTTTTTTTACAATACACATGTTGAAATCCTCACATTATTTGGTATTGTTGAGATTTACAAAATCTGTTTCATTCAATTTCATAAACTAATCAATGAAATTTTAATAAGCTGATTTATTTGGAAAAATACTTTGACAAAAACTCTACTTTGCGGTTTAATTTAATTTCTTAGGACATCACAGTAAACAATATTTTTTAAGAAAATTTTTTTTTCTTTTCAATAGTGAAAAATAAATTCTTAGGGTTTCTTACTCTTGAGCACTTTTTGAAGTGTTTGGCTTTGTGGTTTATTTATAGTTCTTGTAAATACATGGTGAACTGAAAGCTAGATTCTTGTTTATAAAAACTTATGCAAAAAACAATATTGCATTTTTATTAAATAAGTATTATTTTAATCATTAAATACTTTTTAAAATAGTGGGAGTATTTGTATGTTAAATAATAAAACTTAATTTTTCTAAAAAAAACTTAATGAAAATTTATTGTACTAAGCTGTGCATCCTAGTAGAACCAATTGTGCATTGTACCCCCTCATCTGTTTGCACTTCTTCCCAAAATTTGTTTTTGATCAGTGTAAGTGATCTGGGATTGCAAAGGAAATATTTGTCGCAGATTACTTCCACAACGCAGAGAATAAATCACTGTAAGTTCAGACTCGAACATTGGGGGCAGAAAGAAATATCGAAAACTCAATGCACGTAACCAGTCAGAAAAATACCTCACTCCCTGACGAATGTAGTAGCCCAATTCCCCGGATTTTATTTTCTCTTTTATTGGCCAAGGATTTTTTTCATTTGTCGACAACTGGGAGAGGACACTCAATTTTTGCATATCAAAATACTTTTTTGTTGTGCCTCCTGCAACTGACTTGTTTCTAAGTTAAATATTCCATATGCAGCATGTCATGTGGAATACGTTCCCCCCCCCCTTTTTTTTTTTCTTTTTTTAGTAAGTAATTTTTCTTTTTCGTCACATTTTCCATCGTAGGATGCTTGGTTTGACGAGGTAAGTCGCCATTTTCTTCACTATACTCCCCCCTGATCGCATTATCACAAATCAAACAGCTTGAAGCAGCTCTCTATATCCTAGTGCTTTGTTGTAATGGAACTTATCTCCCTTACACATATCGGAGAGTCATTAGACGTATCTCGGGTTTCTGAAAGTTCTGCATCTGTGGAAGCATCGGATTCGCAGATCTCAATTATCCGATCACTGTCAGATGATGAACCATCATCAGATTCGCTCGGCAATGTATCAGTATCGACGAAAAGGTGAAGATCTTTTACATACTGTGGCATCCTGTCAACTGTTATTGTTTGTGGACTTACAATGTCTATTACGTGACCCACTTGATACCTGGAGGTACACCAGACATGGAGAGCTTTCACCCATACTCTGTTCCCAACTTTGTATATACCGTGATACTTACAATGATCAGATGGTAATGTTGTAGTAATTCCCTTTACTTTCAGTTGGTAATGGTGAATTATATTGGCAGGCGCATTAGTCAACGATATATCATCCTTCAGCATGATATTATGCCAGTATACTGCCTTCATTATCGAACACTGCTTTCTTGCTGCAATTCTCTTTATGCTCCGATGAGATCTTTCCATTATACTGTTTTCTGCAGAAACATAGGCGCAGTGAAAACGAAGTTGGACTCCCCAGTCATCCAAGAAATCTTTAAAGGACTTACTGCGAAATACAGTGTCATTGTCGGTCAGGATTTCTGATGGTGGGCCTCATTAAAAAAAAAAAAAAAAAAAAAAAATACTTTTCAACTGATGGATGACTGTTCCAGAGTCTTGTTGAAGCAGGCGTCACCATATCACAAATTGACTGGGGCTGCAATCAATTAGCGTGAGGTAGTGTTGCCCACTGTAATGTGTTATATCCATTCCTAAGCGGGTCCAGATTCCAGTCGCACTTAGGTTGCCACATGGCCAACGACTTGAGGCTGGGTCAGTTGACTGGTATTCTTTACATTTTTGACCACTGCCTTGATGGCTGCCTTGGATGTTGTAGAGTAAACTTGTCTCACAAAATACAGTGTTCGCCTGATGCCAGGATGTCCACTCTGGCAATGTATGGGCCATATCTGATCAGGAGACATTTCATTCACCATAGAAGTGCATATCTGGTGTGTTGGTTCGATTTCCTTCTTGATCACATCATACCATTTTTGCAGTACTCTGGTGAGCTTTTCCACTTGATTCTCACTCAACGTTACTAAACTTATGATCAGTAAGTTATACGTTTGAATCAGCTTTTCAAAAGTACTCAAACACCACCGGATCAGCATCTCACTTGCCGCCTTAGTTCGTATTCTGGCTTTGCCAGTGAGCATGTTTGATACCCACTGGTGCACACATGTAGAGTCCATGAAGAGGTGTAGCTCAGTTGCGCCCCACTGTAGTGCTAAATTGGCACCCTTCAGGATAACATCCAATTCTGATAAATTGATATGTTGGGTGTCCTTCGCAGACTGCAGCCAACATGCGTCTTCTACAATGCTTCCATCACCCTCCTACGAAATCCCTGTGGCGAGAGAACTTGCATCGAACCATACCTCATAAGTGTGTCTGCTTGTGCACTATGTACTGTGTGCAAGGTCATTCTGGTGTATCCTTTCCGCTATGTCCTCAATCCTGTTCTTAAGGGGAGCATCTGTCACTTCATCATCCCAGCCAGACGTGATTGATACTGTCCTGCGTTTTACAAATGATGCAGCAACATGAAGCCACCCACACACAGGAACCTGACCCACCAGTTTTCCATACCACGAGAAGATGTTACGTCGTGTCAGGACTTCAGGAACTGATGGAATGCCATTTTCACGTTTTCGCTTAAGCGTGTTGTTATCTTGCTCAACATGCGAACCCAGCACACATGTGCCGTCCCGTAACCACTCTGGATCCTTGCAGGTCAAACCAAATGCAACCAAGTGCTCCTTCACGCGAGCTGCTGAAATCATGCTCTCATCAACATAAATATCATCAATATATGATGAGGTTGCCCGTCGAACTGACTCGTCTTTTGGCAACACAGTGTCCACAATGGCCTTCATTATGGCTGGTGCAACATTCAACCTGAAACCCATTCAGGCCAAGCAATATCTTCACCTCTTGAAGATTACAGTTTGAAAGAGACAAAGTGACTTATGGGTATGTACTTGTAGATAGGCCTGCCGTAGGTCAAGGATAGCGACATCTGGTCCTTTTTTTTTTTTTTTTTAGCCACTACCTCAGTTTCTGTGTGCACACGTCAGCATTGGCTGCATGTGCATCGAGACACTCATTCAACTCTCGATAGTCTAATACTGGCTGCACTTTATTTTTGTTTTTCTGCACCACCGCCATCAACGGAATTAAACCTTTTGGAGGACCAAGTTCCTTTTCAGGATAAGGTAGTAACCAACCGTTATCAAGCTAGGTCTGCAGATCATGGTCGTATTCCTCCTTGACTCTTGTTGGTATTGTGTACTCAGGCATCCGATTTTGCAAACTTTTTGGTGATCGACCATCAGACCACTTCCACGATGCGACCCATACCTTCCGGTTTGGGTCGAATTCAGCACAGAAATCAGGTTCTTCTATTTTAATAGTGGCGCAACAGACTATCCCACGCTTGGGAAACCGTACATCGCCACACTCTGTTATTTGGAGTCCGCCCTACTTTTTTAATGGCATTGAACCCAAGCAACAAGTCAAAACCCAACAGCTCTCCATCCACTACCAAGACTTCGATTTTGAGGGGCTTTGCATTGTCCATGTCAAGCTTAATACTTCCAACTCCACAACGTTTGAGAGTATTTCCGTCTATGGTGAGTACGTCCACCTCTGTCACTTGCAAGTATTGACAGGTTGACTTACTCACGAGTGTCTGTGAGCAGCCAGTGTCCACCAGTACCACTCTCTTAATTCCGTTCACATAAATACCCAAGGCAGGTAGCAATTCATTCATAACTCACTTAGGGAAGAGACTGGTGCTGATGTCTTGTTCTCTTCCTCTTTTCCCCAGACACAATGAAGAAATGTGGCCTACTTCTTGACACCATAAGCAACGCATTGTTGTACATGACCTGCATGGCTGACAGGCATCTTCTCGTCGAACTGGGCAGTCCCTGGAAAGGTGATTCCACTCAGATCATCGATAGCATTGCATACCCTCCCGATGTTTAACATTTGGATGTTTATCAGCTCCACCTGGTGAAATGGTAGCTGCAACCATTTCCTCAGTTGCATTTTGATCTTTCATTATGGCCTGAGCTCAGTCCAACAGTTGGTCTGTATTCATGTATTCCATCCTGGAAGACACGCGCAGTAGTTGCTTGACATGTGCTGGTAACCCTGCTAAGAACACATATGCTAGTCCTTGCTCAGATATCCCGCTAAATAGACCTGCTAGCTTCTTCAAGTCGACTAGAAACACGTCAACGGATTCATCCGGGTGCAATCGGTGTTCCATGAACTGCTCGTAAGCCAAGAAATGATCTGGTGCAGAGGCAATCCGCAAGGCTCATTTTATCTGCTTGACATCTGATATTTGCTCTGAGTTTAACTGTTGGTAAACAGCAAATGCTCTACCCGTCAACCTCAGAGGAAGAACCTTTTTAATTCCACACAGGTCACAAACAAGTTCTGCCTTCTCAATCCATTCAGTAACTGCTTGTCCGGTCACTGAACCATCAAACTCGGGTATCAACTTGACGTCAAATGTTTTGTCCGGCATGGTGCCGAAATAGCTTGTAAGCGATCTGGGATTGCAAAGGAAATATATATCGCAAATTACTTCCAGAACGCAGAGAATAAATCACTGTAAGTTCAGACTCGAACATCGAGGACAGAAAGAAATGCCGAAAACTCGATTCACAGGTACTATCTCACAAATCACAATGCACGTAACCAGTCAGAAAAATAACTCACTCTCTGACAAACGCGGTAGCCCAATTCCCTGAACTTTTCTCTTTTGCTTTTATTGGCCAAGCATTTTTTCATTTATCGACAACTGGGAGGGAACGCTCAATTTTTGCATATCAAAATACTTTTATGGTGACTCCTGCAACTGAGTTGTTTCTAAAATATTCCATCTTCAGCATATCATGTGGAATATGTGCCCCCCCCCTTTTTTTTTTTTTTTTTTTTTGGTAAGTAATTTTCTCTTTCGCCACATTTTCCGTCATAGGATTTACGCGACATGCTGTTGCTTGGTTTGATGAGGTAAGTCACCGTTTTCTTCACTATAATCAGTTAATGTATGGCTATTTTAGAGGGTGTGACTGACTAACAGAAATCACAGAATCTTATATGTAGATAATTCCAAGTTTTTGACTTATTGTTACCATCGTATTTTGGTTGATTCATTCTTTGTCCTTCAAGTGTTCAGTCAATAATGAAGACAGCATTTATAATTTTAAGAGATATATATCATTTCAAGATTTTTTTTTTTTTTACTATTGAACTCCTTTTTGTTGCTTTTAGTTATTCTTATATTTCAGTCAATCCATTCTATAATAAGGAAAGAGAAGCCTTTTTTTTTTTTCTACAGAATTAGTAAGCAAAAATGGTGACTAACCAACCAGCTTGATTCAATCCCAGCAACAGAAGTCACACAGATGATTGAATTTTTATTAACCTGGTATAACATAAATGACTCCATATTTATATACAGGGATTTATAGACAGTATATTTTCAAGTAGTCTATTAGTTAACATCTTAACATGATATTGCAAAGAGAGAGAATGTGCGTGTGTGTGTTTGTGTACTCTTTATTGAAGACGTGTTTTTAAAACTGAATTCATTGGGTAATCAATGAAAAAAAAAAAACAAATGTGGACAATATGAAAACTTGAAGCCTGAATGTAAAGATTGCTCACATTCAAAAGACCAAAAGTTGAAATCAACAGGCAAGATGCAGAAATTATTTAAAATCCCTAACATGTCTGATGAAGGAATACTTGCAGATAAACTTCAGTGGTAAATCAGTCACCAATTGACTTTTGTTATGTTGATGATAAACTTGGTATTAAAATAACACTACAATTTGTTCATCTGATGTCATTTTAACACTTTGTCTGCTGTAGGCAGACATCTCTACAAATTTCACACTGCCTGCTGTCAATATATATATATATATATATATATATATATATATTTTTCAAGACACCATGAAATGTCAGCTCCTAGTGTTCATGTTATAAACTCATTAGTTACTTAGTACTATTTCCAAACTAGTGTAGACATACAGTAGTATACAATATGACCTGTTTATTATTTTTATTATGTTGTGTTGAGTGTCATTTAGCTTAGTCTGTACTGCAGAATGTCTGATTGATTAAAAATGGTGGCATCCATGAAAAATTATTGTCAGCATTTTTAAGAGTTATTTCTAGTAAATTGCAATTTTCCATTTTCCCCCAAATAGTCCAGCACAGCCAGGTAACAATGCAGCAGTAAAAATGTTAAGGACCATTTTGTATATTTGTCTAAAATATCACTTTGCATGCTAGCCAGAAAAGAATTTGAATGATGCTTACATAACCTTGTGCTGAAATGTGGATCAAAACTAAAATTATAAAGCAACTACTTTGTGTCCTATTTTTCTCCACACATGACATGAATATGTATTTGAACATTTTTAATCTGGGCACGTTGACAATACTATTTAGGGAAAGACAAAAACACAATGATGTCATGTACCTCCTTTCCTGGCTGTCTTTCATTTTTAACTTTTGTCTCTGCTTTGGGACAAAATGCCAAATTCATGATGAAATGTGCCAATTTTTTTTCTTTCTTCATTGCCACAGTAACTTATTTTCTGGAAGCACTTCACTATTTGTTTAACTATCTTTGATTTGCAAAAGTAGCCAGGTCTTGTTGATATTACCATTCATTGTCATGTCCTTTTGTGTACAAGTGATAAAGACTGTCTTGGCATAATTGGCAACAATTTTCTTGGAACCTGTTCAGAAAGATGGTTTTCTAATATATTAAGACAATTCAGTTTTGCTGTGGTCAAAAAGCATTTTACACTCACCATTTGACTTTGTTTTTTTAACAATTGTTGGTTGTGGGCATGTATTATGTTATTCATTAACATAGTAGCCATAAAAAAAATTATGGTATTATTTACATCTATATTGGCACTTCTGCCTAAGATCATACTATCTTGTTGTCTCCTCTTTGAATTCCTGGCCCTCTGTTTAGGATTGGTATGGTATCTGTGTACTGAAAAATGTTACACATATACAAGGAAGTGTTAAAAAGTTCTTTGGTTGATCTTCCCAAAATCAGTACTTAATGATCAAATATCAAAATACTGATTTTATTTATATATATATATATATATATTACATGAATCATTTATACAAAAAAATAGATATAGAAGTTAATGATTTAAATGGCGAGAATACATCTTCACAAACAAATTTAATGAAGTACACTAACTCCGAACATGTATATGAATGTTATGATCTCAGTTTATAAATTCCAGTTGCATAAGGTCTTTGTTTTTTACAAGCTTTTGTCTGTTCATACAGACATCTTCAGGTATGGAAATAGATTTATTTTTGTTTTTTACTTCTCGGTAAATTTTTTTTTTTCTTGCAGTTGGCAGTAGCACATTTAATAAAATCATCAAAAATTGATCAACACCTACAATAGAATAAATAACATGCATGATAAGTCTTTGAATCCTTTAGATTTTAATATAGTGACACTTCTTAATAACAGCCAGTAATTTAGTATCCATTGATTTTTTTTTTTTTTTTTTTTTTTTCTTTTTACTTCAGCAGGTTCAATTTCTGACATGGTAGTTTTAATCACTTCCCATACACCTGCTTCGCTATTATCTTGTTTGCCACCTTCATATAATTCCATCTTCACAATTGACCATAAACTTTCGTTAGGATTCAGATCTGGACTTAATGGTGGCTATTACATTATCTTCTCTCTTATAAATTTTTTATGCTCAAATAATTTACAGGTAAGCTTAGATACATGAGAAGGAGCTTTGTTGTGCATAAATATACACTTCACTTTAAAACTGCAAACTGTAAAACTGTACCATGCAAAGAAAATCTTGTTCATAAAAATTGTAATAGCACTGTTCAGTTTAACTGCTTCATCAACTTTGAATGATCAAATAATGGTTTGGTTGACAATTCCAGCCCATATAACACTATCACCTCTTTGTTGCCTTCTTTTGGCCACAGACAGGTCTAAATTGGATAAAATCCATCCTTTGGCCCATCCATCAGGTCCATCAAATTTCACTCAAGATTTTTCTGTGAAAATTACTTTAGAAAAAGTCAATTTTCATGTATTTCTTGGCATAATTTTGATGCTTTAAAATATTTGCTTTAGTGAGAGGTGTTTGCCTAGAAGATTTTTTACAGATTCCAATTCATGACGTATTCTACACCTTTTGTCCTTCTTGCTTGACTCACTTAATTCCAGCTTTTTCAAAAATCTGAGCACTGGTCAAAAGTAGTTGTTTCGCTATAACTCACTTTAGTTTATGTCCATCTCGAGGAAGCAAGTTCTTAAGGCCTTTTCCTTTGCTTAGAGTTCTAAACTTACTTATATTTTCAACAGCTTTCTTTATGATGCTCTCTGCAAAGCTCTGTTGATATATCCAATGTGGATATTCTTTCATTCAATAACTTTATTTTCTGTTTTTCAACAGTTGTTAGATCCTTCCCTTTACCCATGTATCAAGATATATTATGGACAAAAAGGAAAAATGTTATTAGATTTCAGAGTTCTTAAGCTAATATTAGTTTAATCTGCATAATCACTTCAGTCAGTCCATTTTTGTAAATTCCAAATATCTCAAAAAAAAAAAAAAAAAAACCCCAAAAAACTAGCCATTAAATATGGTAGAAAATTTAATTAAATATTTTACTAAGGGTGGAAATGGACAAGTTCAGCCTTGTTGCTGGTGGTATCATGGCTATGACTAACTTGGACCGGCTCTGGCCTGGATCATCTATGACTAGCTTAGACCAGCTCTGACCAGTGGCCTGAGTGAAAACACTCATGTCCCTATGTTAAAAACTGAACTTATGTCACAACCTGACTCAGTGGGGGATCAAGCAAATACCATGTAAATTCCTCCTGGAGTAGTTTCTAACGCGGTCTCTTTGGACAGAGTGCGCTCAGGGGCTTCTCTGTCAAAAGACAGAAAGGCAACTGAGAAAATAATACTGTAAGGTGCCTAGCCCTGGGGAACAGCTGCTCGAGGCCGCGCCCTCCCATTGCACCAGAGGGAGGGATCGGTGTGTGTGCTCGAGTCCCCACTTTAAAACGATCTTGTGTCACATCTCGTTTTGGTGGGGGAATGAGTAAACACTGTGTAAATTCCTCCTACACATTCAGATACTTACCGGTTGTAGGGATCTGTCCCTGTGCTGATGGTATCACAACTATGACTAGTTTGGACTGGCTCTGATCAGCCAAGACTGGCTATGACTAGCTTAGACCAGCTATGACCAGCTTGGACAAGCTTAGACCAGCAGCCTGAGTGAAAACACTTGGGTCCCCACGTTAAAAACTGACCTTGTGTCACAACCTGACTCAGTCAGGGGTCAAGTAAATCTCAATTCCTCTCTTGAGGGGTATACACATTCGGATACTTACTGGTCACAGGGATCTGTCCCTGCGCTGGTAATATCAGAGCTATGACTAGCTTGGACCAGCTCTGACCAGCTTGGACAAGCTAAGACCATAGTGAAGACACTCGGGTCCTCACATTAAAAACTGACCTTGTGTCACAACCTGACTCGGTGGTAGGTCAAGTAAATACTGAATCTGAGTTCAACAAAAATCATTCCCTGTGCCTAACTTTTCTAGGGCTTTTGAAGGAGCTATGAATCATTGAAATTGGATCAGTGGGAGTTGCTTGGGCACACACACACACACACACTGTACTTTATATATAAGATGAGTACAGTTACTACCTTTTTAAGACTTTCTTTGAAAATTTGTTGTCATTTTGTCAATTGCTAAATGTAGTTGCTTTCCATGGAACTGTAACCATGTTATTTCCTTGCAACTAGCCGCATAACCCCCTACCCCCCAAAACAACAGCTCTTGTGATGATGATGATGTGTTTGTCTTGTCTGGTTTTCTAAGTAAAACAAATGTAAACTTCAACTCTGACAATCCACATGTTGAGAGCACTCCCCCCCCCAACTGAGAAAAATCTGGTATTATATGGCTCTCTGTCCCAGATACACACTATTTGTTAATACCTGCCCAGTATCGTTCATATGCAAATTTTGTCAGCACCACCTTCTCTAAGTTGAATGTCCTCTCTCAACAGCCAACTGTGGAAGAGTCTAACTCTTGGTTCTCATTGCACCACATGCAACCAACTCGGGGTTTTTGTTGGGTTGACTTGATTCTCCATTACAGATTTACCAGAACCTTCACAATTTGCTGGTAGAATTTTTCTCTTGAAAAAAAGAAAAAAATTAACTGAATATTTAATGAATTTTCATAAGCTTTGGGCCCTTTGTTTTGTGAGCATTTCTGTGACGGACATGAGACGGAACCTGGGACGAGCACAACTGGTCGCGACTTGCCTTGTCCCCGCCAAAAAAGAGCCCGTATTTGCTTAGCATGTAAAGCTACTGCAGTTGAAATGAGGGAGAGAAAAAAAGCACTTACCGCTCTGCCGTAATCCATCCTCGGCCAGATAACGTAAAAGAATGTGGAGGGACTGGCATCGCATTTTTATGCAATAACGATGCAATGCATTATGGGACATGGACGCAATGAATTATGGGATCACATGAAGACGCAAGGGATTATGGGTACATGAGCAACTATAAAAGCAACTACTTTTTTCCGAGTCGGGGAGTTCTTCGAGGGATGTTGACGGCAAGAACGGGCAGTTAGTGTGATTTGGAGACAGAACTCAAGAAGGAATGACTCAAGGCTGAAATACCACCTGGGAGAGCTTGAATTTACTCGCTGGTTACTGTTTTCTTCATTCGCCTCAATTTCTAATCATACACTACTTCCTGAACTCCTTTGAACTACATCTAGAATAAAAAAAAAAATTCCACTTTCCTTGAATTTTCTGTTTTTCAGATAGACTTTATCTGAAATATGAATTGGTGAGGCAGAAATTTTATCACTAAAATCACCAAGTCTCAAGATATTAAAACCATTTCCATAATGCAAAATGTCCAAACAAGTCTGGTCACTGCTAATAATAAAATAAAAAAAAAAGATCCTTTCATCTAAACTTTTCATATCTGAATTTGTGAATATTTTAGAGTGAAAACAATGTCTTTGATAGGTTAAGAAGAGGTTAAAACTAAAATTCTATAAAATACATTTGTGAGTAATTGAAGCCAACAACCTTTGGTCATAAATATTGTCTGTCATAAAGATAGACAATGATTAGAATGGATAAGAGTGAGGATGTGATAACAGGCAAAAAGTCAGAGAATAGCAGTGGAATGGGATAATGGATAATCTTAGTTGTATTGGAAGGGATAAGGAAGAGAATGAGAAGATACAGGTATTAGAGAATAGCAGAAATATTTGATAGTGCATAATCTTAGTTATAAATACTCATGGACTTTCCATGAGTGCATCTTAACTATAGATACTCTCACAAGTATACCTATATTGATTTTAATTTGGCAAACTCCTTATCTTGATAATTGTGCAATAATTTATAATTGTCATTTTATGTAACACATGATGTCATGGGTATGGTTTACTGAAGAAATACATGAAAATTTGAATTTACTCTAATGATTACTTATTGATTCTGGTAGCAGGAAAATGGAAATGAAATAATAATCACAGTTGAATTTTTGTGACATTTGAACCTTGTATGTAAGGCAGTATCGAAAATTTCCTGGACTAAGATCAACTTCCGAAATGATTCCAATCAGTTACATTAGTTCCAGTGGAAGAGCTCATTAAATTTTTATTTTTTTTCATATTTCCTGGAGTTTTACTTGTGATTGTTTGCCTTGAAAGCCAATCATCTGAAACTGACACTTAATTGTTCTTGAAGTCACTTGAACCAAAATCCAGTATTATAAAATTTTACATGAGGATTAAATCCAAATAGATAGCCTGACAATCAGATTTGTTCTGACTCAGTAGGCTGGATACTGATGAAAGTTTTCAATCTCGTATTTAAGAGTTTATTTAGTAAGTTTGTATATTGTGTATTGAAAATCCAGAAGATAAGAATTGTCATTGGTTAGTTGGTTTGGAATTGTAAACATTACAATTTCTGGAGAATAAAGTTGGCAATTTGTTTTAATTTAACAAAATATCTTGTAGATGAAAATATAGTCACTAGACTGAATGAAACAAGAAGCAATGGTGGCTCCATCTGTCTACAAAGCAAGAAACTAATAGACATATTTCTGGCTTAAGGATAAATTTAACATGTTTGATGAAAATAAGGTGAATTTAATTTTTAACAACTTTCTGAAAATCAAAATTGTGAAAAATAATACTCTTCTTGTAACTTTTGTTTCTTTTTATGGCAAAAGCAAGAAAATTACTTTTGATATAACCAGTCAATTTGGACAGTGTGAAAACTTTAGCTTTGGACCTTATGCCATTATATATCATGGATTTACGGTTAATGAAGGCTGACTTTGGTGAGGATAGTGAAAACGAAAAGACTTGTATTTAGCATTTGACAAGACCAAATAAGTCAAATGTCATTGTTGTCAAGACCAGAAAATCTGATCGATAAATCACTATATATCAAGTTTTATTTTGTTTCAACATGAGTTGTGCCAATATTTACGGACAAAACATATATACATAGCAAGAAAGAACAAGACGGTTTTGTCAGGATCAGTTTTTTAATCTAATAATGTTTATTTGGTTCTGTAGAATTGATATAAGCAAAACTGTGCATGGGAAAGAAAGATAATGAATGGCTTAAAAAAGAAAAAAAAAAGGTCTTTGTTAGAGGCAAGTAAAGCTCATTGAATTTTGTCATGTAGGCTTTTTTTTTATATTAGAATGTTATATTGTGTGCCTCCTAATGACAAGGGGAGATAGCATCATTATTATTAATTGTATATTTTACATTGTTTTTGTTTTTATTTCTTACAAAACGTCTCCAAACTGTTAATGCTTTTGTGGATAGATGAGCGAGATTTATATGCTCTTTCTGTATACTTTATATAATACATATTATTGATAGATCTGTGGTTGGTAAGGGCTGTGTTTTGGGGAGGGTAGAGGAAGCAGTGATAAGCATAATGTTGGCCTGGATGAGTTTTGGTTATAGAATCAGGACAAGTAATTGCTGGGAAAGGTTTTCTGTTTTCGTTCTTAAAGCAAGCATTTATTTTTCATTGTGAAAAGTGTAGTCACAGTTGTTACCAAAAAAACCTGGCAAATGTTATTGTATTATCAAACATTTTGAAATCCTACAAGGGACAATCTGCTCACTGTTCTTGAAAATGATTGGGTGTGAGAAGAGGCAGGGGAGTAAAGACTTTAAAAATGACAAAATCACACTATTTTTTTTTGTTTGTTTTTTTACAATTATTAAAAAATGTTTGTGTTTCTATGACTGAATCGGATAGACTTGTCCTCTCCAATGTGAAATTGCTTAGGCATTTTCAGTGCTTCTCCTTTTAGTTCAATGGTGAGCTGGATGGATATTGCTGGTTAACAAGTTTCAGGTGTTGATTTTAAGTGCTGAATAGCCTGAAAGCCAAACTTGTGTCCAAGATAGTTTGTTACCTTTTACTGGTTATATGACAGTGTCTGTGTTTGAACCAGTTGCCCAATTTATTCCAACTTACATCCAATTCTACATTCAAAATAAATATTGAATTCAAAAAACAATGTTATGTGATCTGAATACTTTAACATTTTCACTTATGTAGGGTCAATCACACACTCTATAGATATATACATATAGGCAGGTATAAACTAAATGGGTCCATGGGGAGTTGGGTAAATTTTTAACAGCACAATTAATTGGAAAAGTGAATTATTAAGCATAGATAGAAAATATATTAAGTAGATATATTCACTAGGTAGAGAAAACATAATTTTTCAGTTATTTACAGTTTTGTAAATGGTCAATTGTTATTGTATCTGTTTAGAAGTTGGTTTTTGCTGTTTTTTATTCAATTGTAATTTTAAAAAATAAAAAAAAATTATAATCTGCATTCAGAAATGTTGGTAAGTTTTAAAATCCATACTTTTTTCATGGATGTTTCAACAGATGTCTGATTTTAGAGAATGGATATTATCTGAGCAGCTGTAGATGCCTGTGTTGCTCAAGGTGTCAGTTTGGAAGGAGAGAGAGGAATTGTATCAAGTTGGCAGCTTTAAATACCTGTCATTCCTACTGTAGTAGTAATAATAATAGTAGTAGTAGTAATTGCTAAATGAAAAGCAATTATTGAATGTTATTGATTTCTGTTACCAATCATATCTTGGTAACAGCAGTGACTGAGTGCATGCATTCGGTGTCACTGTTGCATGAATGTAGGTTTTTTTATTTATTTATTATATTTTTTTGCCATATGACACCAATAAAAGTTGTCCAAATCTGATGTAAACTCTGTGTGTATATAGAAATAAAACAGCACTTATTGTGATCACTTTGCAACAGGATCCTTTAGATAACAATAACTAGCTGACAATATTAAGAACATTGGAACAACATACATTCATTATTGTAAACAATTTTACATGGAAAAATTAATATGGGATTCATTGACTTGAAATTATTTTTAGTTCATTTATAATAAATTGTTTGTGACTTACTGATTTTGATAACAATAACCATTTGTTAACACAATTATAATAAATGACTTTCTCGGTTTCTCTCTCATATACTATGTATATGTTTAATGATAGATAACAGATGTACGCACAAGAATATATGGTTGGGTTTAATGAATGGCTGGTTTGAATTTTTCTGATTTATCCATGCTTCCAGTCAGTATCAATATCGGTCAATTCTGCAGACATGTCTATCTTTCAAATATTTAAAGAGTTTTAAACTTGGCTTTTATTAGACATTATGATGACATTACACATGGGACAAGTTGAAAATAAACTTCTTTACTAGGTTAAATGCATCATAAATACTTGAATACTTTTAAAACTGCTTTTTGCCAGATACTTTTTGAAAACCCTAACCTTAAAATAAAGATTAAAGAAGTTCTTGTTTATAATTGGAACAGAGTTGTTCCTTAATAAGTTCAAAATAGTATCAGTCATATATATATATATATATATGATGGACAAATTGCCTAAATTATACAAAAATTAAAATAACACTAACATCTCATTTACTAAAATTACATAAAAATATCTTGAAATCCTAAAGAGTAAATTTATTCAATAAAATCGCCATTGGCTTCAACCACAGCCTCCAGATGACTTTGGAATCTCCTGAAACTCTTCTGGACAGTCTCCTTGTTTAAGTTGGTGAATGCTGCTGTAGCTTTTGCCTTCAGTTCATCTTTGGTCTTACAAGGAGTTTTGTTGGTCTCTCTTTCAACTGCGCCCCACACATAATAATCAATTATAATTGCAGTCTTGGAATTAAGTGGCCAGTTGTGATGTGGTTGTAGAAATTGTCTGACAGCCATGACTAAGTTCTCCAGCTTGTGCAGCATGGTACAGAGTCCTGTTGCCAGATATAGTGTCTTCCAGCAGCCACCCTCTTGACCTAGGGTTGCACTACCTCCTCAAGGCTCATCTAACTCTTCAAAATCCTCTGCACTGTTCTCAGATTGTCATCAAATCTTTCTGAAATGTTCATATTGGATGCCAAGCAGTACAGCATGTCTTTTCCACAGAGGGAATTGTCAGTGTGTTCTTTTTTCTCACAGTGCCCAACTGACTCTACTATATTGTTCAGTTAACAAAATCAAAAAGAAACAATGCACATGCACAGAATTAAAAATATAAAATGGCAACAATTTACTCATCTGTGTGTGTGTATATATATATATATATATATATATATATATATATGCACACATACATGCACATGTGTTTCATTAATAAACAACTGACAAGGTACTGTATTTATTCTTTTTATTTAATTTTTTATGTGTGCATATAAATGTTTTTTCTGGAGATAAGGTGTGCAAAAATTGTCCAAATGTTTGGTATGTCTGTTTTTTGGCTATTTTTCTACCCATTATCAAGGATATTTTTTATTTTAATTTTTAATTCTAAACAAATGTGTAGATTTTTATGTATGTATTTAAAGTTATGGGTGGGGAAATCTGCACGTTCAGTTAGAATTAAAAATTAGAAAAAAAAACATTCTTGATAATGGCTAAAAGAATAGCCAAAACTGCTCAATCATACAAAACATTTAGACAATTTTTACATACCTTATGTCAAGAAAAAAAAACACTTATATGAACACAAGAAAAATTAAATAAAAAGCTTACAGTACCTTGTCTTTAATGAAACTTGTATAAAAGAGGGATTGCTGCCTTCCAAATACACACACACACACACACACTGAGTCATATGAATGAAATCCTCTTGCCTGATGGTTGATGAGGAAGAAATTGGTGAGAGTGCTGCAGCCTCATTAGAGTGTTCTTTTTGTACAACTAACTGTGCTGGTAGAGTTCATTCCTTGGCCTGCAAATCTTGTACAAGGGAGGAAGGGGTGTATACGATATATGGAGGTATACAAGAAGTTCTAAAAGTTCTGACTCATTTCCAGTTGATGAAAAACACAAGAATAATTCATTTATGTAGTATCTATTTTCTTCAGCATCATTCCTTTACATTTCAGTTTCTTTCTTTCTCTTTTTTTTCTTTTCTTTGTGACATTCATAAAAGTCAGTCCATTTGTATGCTTGATTGAAAACCTTTTCTAATGACAACTATTTGCTATTAAATTATTTATTTATTTTTCTCTCATGCCTCTCCCCACTTTCTTTTATTTTTCTTCTGGCAGCCACTCTTTATATATATATATATATATATATATATATATATATATATATATATATTCAACACAAGTTCAGTAATGGGTGTGACTTCTGTTTCAGTCATTTTTTTCCATTTTGAGATTAATGAAGTAAAGTTTACTTTACTTTTTTACTTTTATTTTGGAAAATGATATAATGTGGTTGTGTTCCCCCCTCCCCCAATCAGCCTATAAAATGTGGTTCATTTTCTTGTGTAAATAAGTGCAAAAGACATTTAAAATATGATGCCTTCTGGCAATTGTTCAAAGATTATGGTAAGTTCTTACCAACAAGGATTTTCTTTTTTTTTTCTTTTTTAACCAAGGAAGTATAGTATCATTTAATGTAATGTCTAGCAGAGCTAAAAAGTTGAATTTTTGGATCTTCATTCATGAATGTTCATAATGTTTAGTTATTTTAAAGTTATTGTTACAGCCTGTCTTGGTAAATATTAAAAGCATGTGCAGGTCTAGCTTTGTTGTAGAGGTCAGGACAAATAAAACTGAATGACATCATTATACTTTGCCATAATGAATTGATCTTTCTATTAATATTAGTTTAGTTTTTTTTTTAGTTTCTTTTTATTTATTTATTACAAATTAATCAGTTAAAGCATTACTAGGATTTCAAGCGATAGTAGACTTTTCCTGAAATGATTACTTTGGGGTTTGTCTAATGTTGTGATTTCCTAACTTCTCTTGAGAAACGAAGACATGGACTTTTTTTTTTTTAAATCCTGTCTGATGCATAACCATTTTTGATTATATTTCTAATTTTTTTTTTTTTTATTTGTAAGTGTAAAACTGAATTTGATGGCAGATGTAAATATCAAGACAGATAATGATAAAAACTGGAGTATATAACATTGATATACCTCCCCCAACCTGACTCATCTGTTGAGGTGATGGAGAGGGAGCAAAGACAAGATTAAAGGAGAATATGACTAAAGGAAAAACGGGAAGCACTCAGACATACAAAACATTTGGACAATTTATGTACACTTGTGATTAAAAAAAAAAAACAAAAAAAAAAAACAACTGTTTTAAACAAATACATAAGATTTAATAATGTTGCTCATTTCATGCAATTTACCCCTCCCCCCCACAACAAGCAAGGTGATAAAAGCCAATAAAATGCAAGGGATTACTGAAAGTTAAAAAAAAAAACAAAGGACAATAAAAGGACAGTCTTTGAAAAGACAAGATGACAACGTTAAATTTTTGAAGAGACTAGTTGACAGAAAAGCAAGAAATCAGAAGAGTCCCACAACCAAGAAGTATGAGAAAAGAAACCATTAGAATAGAACTTATGGTTACATCTAGCATTTTCAATAGTAAAATGGTGAGACCTAACTGCCAATCTATTGCTATACTTAAATTCATGAAGTCAATGTATCAAAGAGTAGAGCTCATCAGAACAATTGTCATGAAAATATTTATAGAAAAGGCACAGTAAAGCCATGTTATGGCAGTAAGAAGGTCACTGAAGCTGAGATGCTTGGTCAGGACTGATAATATTGAAGATTCTTCTTTGAATTTTATCAAAAATCTCAAGACACATAGCAGAAGCATGAGACTAGATGTGGCAACAATACTCAATGCCCAGTAGTTACTGTTGAATCTAAAAAAATTTAAGCTAATTTCTGTTGAAATATTACTTTTTTTTTTTTTTTTGTAAGCTTTAATAACATAATCTTTGTGTGTGTGTTTTTTTTTAGTAAAAAAATATTTTACTGTTAAAATTTTTAATATCATTAAATGTTTTTACTTTTGTATAATATACATACACACACGGTGTGTGTATGTATATGTGTATATGGTTTGAAGTTCATTTCAGGGTAGAGGTATGATTTTTGTAATATATGTCTGCTTAAAAAAAACACTTTTCTAACAATTTTTTTTTTTTATATTTTAGGATACGGTGGAATGTTTATTGCGGCACCAGGCTGATGTAAATGCACGTGATAAAAACTGGCAAACTCCATTGCATGTTGCTGCAGCAAACAATGCAGTTAAATGTGCAGAGTACCTCATCCCCATGTTGACTAATGTCAATGTATCTGACCGTGCTGGACGTACTAGTCTTCACCATGCAGCATTCAACGGACACGTTGAAGTATATTTTCTTAGCATTATTATTATTATTATTATTATTATTTTATCATTTATACCAGATAGTGATGATTTTTGAGATGAGGTTTCATTATGTGCCCCTGGTTGACAATAAACCTAGAAACCAATTTCTTTGTATTTTTAGTGTGTATGTGTGTGTGTATATATATATATATATATATATATATATATATATATATATATATATATATATATACACACACACACAGAGCTAAATTTATCAGTTCAACATGGAGATTTCATTGTTTTTTACTTCATTAAAACAAAAAGTGTATTTTTTTTTTCATGTGAGGGGAAATGTATCTATGACTTTTAGAAAAAATTATTAGAATGATCTGGTCATACATAAATCACCAGTTCTCTTGGCTATTGCTGAAGACATCAAGATCTGTGTCTGCCCCTATATTTCTTAGTGAAAGGGAGAAGGTGCTGTCTGAAAGATGATACTAGGTTCCAACTGTGAAAGGACAAAATCTGGAGAATATCTTTGAATTGGTAAATGCTCCACATGTTTTGGATTCAATAAGATGACAATTCTTTGCAGTTTATACAAAATGATTTTCTTTCATACAACTTAAATGTCATTTTCTGTTGGGCAGTTTACGATTTATGTTTGGAGGTATCATTTGTTATGAATTGCTCTTTAAGCCTGGAGGGCACAACAGCTGAAATTGTTGTGATGATAACAACAAAGATAAGGACAATAGTCCTCATGTAAATAATGAATTGATCTTACCAAATACAAGAGAAATTCTTAAAAAAAAAAAGAAATTTATACTATTGCATCAAGCAGATTCTGACCTATAACAATGGCACCTGTTATTTTTAGTAGTTTTCATTTGTATAATTTCTATTGTCTATAAATGTAATTTGGAGCTATAAAACATCTTTCTTTTAAGGCATGGGTATATATATATATATATATATATATATATATATGGGAGCATGGCCGAGTGACCAGAATGTTTATTTTCTGGCTATGAGACCAGGTTTGAATCTTGCCACGGTTGATTTTTCAGGAATGAGACTTCCTGATATTATTGGTCTAGAGGAGGACAATCCCAGTGTGTGGCACCTTTTGGAAAGTGCATGAAAACCATACCAAGCCTTGTGAGTGAAATTGAGTAGACGGAACACCTGGAGGCTGTTGATTTCTGTGCTAGCACAAAGTCACATGTCATTGTAACTGAGAGTTTGAGTGTGCTGGTGTTGTTCAGATTGTTGATCATGCTAGATAACATGCTCTCTCCCAGAAACTGAAACTATGGTCTGCTCAGCATAGTTGCAGTATAAACCACAGGTTGGCTCTGTGGGTGTTGAACAAACATAAATTTGCTTGAGCGAGTGTCTGCAATAGGGTTTCGCTAGCTGTCCTAGTAAATGGGTATCCTTGAATACAAGTTGCCAGCTATTATTATTATTATTATTATTATTTATATATACACACACACACACACACACACACACACACACAAGGTATGCTATGTTTATGGGTAAGTGCTCAATATCAGGGACAGATAAAGTATAAACCTGAAGTGCTTAAAGCACTAGATCGTTTACAGTAAATTTGCATCCAAGTTCTTAGTACATTTCATCATTTTTGGTAGATTTTCTGTTATCTCAATGGGGGATATTTACAAGGATATTTACAAAAATGATGGAAACAAAAGTAAAAATCTAAATGCTAGATTGTAAAAACAAAAAATTTTTTTTTTTCTAAATTTAAAATTCCTGTGTCTCTCTTGGTTGTGCCCATGAGTAGTCACATCAACGCAAACAAACATTGATATAAAAAAATTTATATATTGTTATATATGTAATTTTTTAAAGTAATGGATTTTTTTTAATAATCCAACAGAATTTTCTGACTTTAAACATTTTTTTTTAATTAGTGTATACTCAATTTGAGTAGACACTCTGTTAATTTATTAAACTATATTTATTTTCGTCTACCAGCCTTGAATATTCGAGAGATCTTATTAAAGAAAAATATGCTCTTGGCAGGATTCATACCTGTCTCTCTCTGGGCAGAGGGAAACCATCATTAGATCTGGCATGCCTGAATTGACCACAAAGAAGCTTTGTTGATCAAGTAAGGTTTAAACAGTGCCTTTAAGTGAAATCCTTCTTGTCATGGATTACTTGAAGTTATCATATCTGCTCAGCTTTGTTTCCAAATGTAAAGTCATTTCTAAAGAAGTAATGGATTTTTTATTTATTAATCTGGCAGAATATTTTTCTTTAATAAGATCTCTCAAATATTTAGACTGATATACAAAAATAAACAATTATAGTCTTTAATAAAGGAATGGTGTGTCTACTAAAATAATATATAATAAATATCATCAATCTTATTGCCAATATTATTATTATTATTATTTTTTTTTTTAATTCCTTAAATTTCATTAAACAGCTTATTAAATCTACATATAAGAAATGCATATGGACCATCTTTCATTTTAATCCTACACACACACACAAACCCACATTAACCCAACATATGACCAAATTATTATTTTTATTTTTATTTAAAAAAAATTTTTTTTGAGTCTTCTTGGTTGGGTCAATAACTTTTCAGTATATCTATTCATAAAAGCATAATATAAAGCTGATGTATTTTTTCTCCATCACCTTTGGTGCTATTGGAATTTGAAACTGGTTGTTGAGTTTACTTTGGGCATAATTTATAAAGACCCAAATAATAAGTTAAAAATGTTATTTCATGCTAGCAAGAACTGCATGCAAAACAAAAAGCATTGGGTGGTGGGAGCAGGGTCCAATCAAGTTTTTTCTTCCTCCACTTTGTAAGTAGTTCAGTACATAAGCACTTGTTCGTTTCCCGGGTTAAACAGTCAGGACTTTGTGACTCTACCTCCACTCTCTATCAGTATGGCTTAACCACATTTATCTTCTCACATTATGACTGACTGTTCATCAATTATTATTAGAAATTTGAGGGATTTTAATCCTGGATTAATTAGTCTGTCCTGTTATCAGTAAGGTTTTACGGAGATTATATTTCTGGGAGGTAAGTGTTAATCTAAAATGAGCTCACAGTTAAATATCTCTGGATGCCATTGCATTATTCACTAAATATAAACAAGCATTAGTAAAAAGTATTTACAGTCTAGATTTATTGGGATCCATTTGGGAAAGAATTTATTATTTTTTATAATAGTCACAGCTGATAGCATTGTGCAAAGGATATTATAATTTGTATTCTTTGTTACAAATAACTTGACATAAAAAATTAATATGAAATTATTTTTTAAATTCAATTTATTTTGAATTAAATTTTGGGGTATGACTCCTTTTGATAATAAATGTTTGATAACTTATATATAAAAGAAAAAAAATTACCATGGTCAAGTAACTGCTAGCTCAAGTTATAACAAAAGGCTCTGTTAGTGTATGTATATAAATTGTGAACCTTGAGAACATATCTAATCTAGAAATGTCTATTTTTATTTTAATCCTCTCAAATTCACGAATCAATTTCTTAATGTTATGAAACTCATTAAGGAAGAAGCCATAATTATTTTCATTTCTTTTATTTTCCCAAATACTTTCAGTCTCACCCAAGATTATCTTAAGGGGTGAATTGATAAGACAAAAAGTTAATGTAATTGATAGTTGTGAATTTTAGATGCATATTATTCTTAACAATTATTAAATTGACCATATCAGTCCATTTCATGCACATTTACTAAAAAAATTCACTACTATAAGAAATGAAAATTACTATGGCTTCTGGGAGTGAAAGAGAATGAGAAGACTTTAGAGGGAACCTGAAACCTAAACAACAAACAAGGAATACTTTACTTACATACAAAATACTGGGAAGGAGTGTGAACTGGATGTTAGATGAGCCATCTACCTCTTACCAAGTAAAAAAACAAAAACAAAACAAATAGTGAATAAAGTTTCAGAGTTTAGGCAGAGATGTTATAAGTATAGAGTTGAAATAGACTTTAGAAGGAACTGAAAACCCAATACAGAACTGAATAAGGGATAAACCTCTACCCCTGTCCTAAAGACCAAGGAGGAGGAAGATATATATAAATAAATAGATTTTGCACCGTTGTGATTGGCTGTTGGTCAATCTCCAATCAAATGTGTGATAATGGGGTATATTTATAGAAGTCAGTGTTAACAAGCATTTTTTAGAGGGCGTTTCAGAGTCTGATCAGCTCTGAAGGGGTCGATTTGGTGAGGTCAGTATGATGTTTGAAAGACCTGAAACTGCGCAATGATCCATTTCCAGAACATCACTGACGACGCCCTCTAGCGCTAAAAGAGCGTATATTCAAAGCAGTTTTTCCTGTCAAGACAGTGACATCCAGGAAAGGCCGGATGACTACTAGGAATAGACTAGATGACAAATTGGAAAGTCAATTGACGGTGTGGAGAGACCACAATTTAAAGCATTCCTGGGCTAGCTACCCGGTATGCAGATCAAAATTTGGCTACAGACACAAATAAGAATAAATACCCCCAAGGGATTCCGAGAGGGGGGGAGAATGAGATCCCTAGTAGGACGGATCAACCGGAGACGAACCAAGCCTCACACCCACGGACTATGATTATGACTTGCCCATGCGGGAAAAAATGCAAGAATAAACGTGGCCTAAAAATCTATCAAGCCAAAATGAAATGTCAATTGGAAACTAGCCAGTTGCAGCGCACAGGAAATTCTCCTGATGAAACGCAGGAAATACAGGGCCTGGAAGCTCACCACAGAGCCCACTTTCTTCCAAGCAGAGGCACAAGTATCCCCAGAATTACCACCAGAGACATTTCATAAAAAGATCAAATGGCCTGTGGCCGTAGACAAAAAAGCTTGGCACGACTTCGATTTAGACATCAGCGAAATACTAAAGACAATTTCAAAAGGCTCGGTGGATACCCGTTTATGTTGAAACTCATAGTTAGCTACGCTTCAGAGCGTTTCGGATATGAGGAAAGGAAGACGAAAGAAAAAACTTCAGAAAATCGAAGGGAAAGTAAAATCAACCAAGCAGAACGGAATTACGAGCTATCCGAAAGCAAAACCGGAAGAAAAGGGTCTGCTGCAAGAACTCCGTGACATCATCCGTTCCAAAATGAAATCTTTACGTAGAGCAGAATGGCACAGGAATAGAAGGAAGGAAAGGGTGCGCAAACGATTAGCTTTCGTCTCTAATCCATACGGTTTCACTAAGAAATTATTAGGTGATAAACGAAATGGAAGGTTAACTTCTACCCCTGACGAAATAAATGGCTTCCTTAAAATGTCTCTGAGTGACCCAAATAAACATATGCAGCTAGGAGAAAACGCCTCTCTAATCACACCTAATTTGCCTTCATCCTCTTTTGACTTAAAGAACCAACATTGAAAGAAGTTCAAACAATATTAAAAACAGCCAGATCGGGATCAGCCCCTGGACCTAACGGAGTCCCTTACTTAGTTTATAAACGTTGCCCATTGTTGCTCCGTATGTTATGGAGGTTGTTAAAAATTGTTTGGAGAAGAGGGAAGATAGCTGTACAATGGAGGTGCTCAGAAGGAATATGGATCCCTAAAGAGGAAGGAGCAAGTACAGTAAACCAATTTAGGTACATCTCCCTATTGAACGTCGAAGGAAAAATATTTTTTACTGTTATGAATCGACGCTTGACAGATTTCCTCTTAAAGAACAAGTATATTGACACCTGTTCAAAAAGGAGGCGTTCCAGGCATACCAGGGTGCATAGAACGTATAGGTGTCATCACGCAGCTGCTAAAAGATGTGAGAGCACATAAGGGCGATATGGCTTTTCTGTGGCTGGATCTTAAGAATGCCTATGGGTCTATCCCACACAAATTGGTAGAAGAATCATTAAACCGCGACCACGTTCCTCCCCAAATTATAGAGACCATAGTAGATTATTATATCAATTTCAAAATGAGAACAGCAGCAGGAAATACATCTGCATGGCATACATTGGAAAAAGGCATTATAACAGGCTGCACCATCTCAGCTACCCTCTTTTCCTTGGCCATGAATATGCTAATAAAAGCGGCAGAAATAGAATGCAGAGGTCCTTTAACAAGATCTGGTCAATGGCAACCGCCAATAAGGTCATACATGGATGATATGACTATAACATCCTCGTCTGTGATTGGTGTGAGGTGGTTACTAAAAGGTTTGGAGAAACTGATTTTATGGGCAAGAATGAGTTTCAATGCCGCCAAATCAAGGTCATTAGTGGTGAAAAAAGGGAAAACTTCAGAGAGGGATCGCTTTAAATTGTCTGGCGAGTACATCCCGACCATAAAGCAAAACCCAATCAAGAACTTGGGTAAGTGTTTTGACAATACCCTGAAGGACTCTGTCGCAATCCAGGAAACAAAGGATAACCTTGAAGCCTGGTTAGATAAAGTAGACAAGTCTGGCTTACCCGGACGATACAAGGCTTGGATTTACCAACATGTTATTCTCCCCAAAATATTGTGGCCTTTGTCCATCTATGAGTTCACTACCTCTACCGTAGAACACATAGAAAAAAACATCAACTCCTGTTTATGGAGATGGCTCGGTCTACCAAAGTGTCTAAGTAGCGCCGCCCTTTACGGTAATTCCAACATTCTTCAACTCCCCTTTAAAAGCCTCATAGAAGAATATAAAGTTGCTAAGGTGCGAACAATAATACAAGTTCTCCAAGGACCCAAAAGTGGCAGGAGCAAATATTGAGGTTTACACTGGGAGAAAATGGAACGCTGTAAAGGAGTTGAAAGTGGCAGAAGAGCGTCTTCGCGAAAAAGTGGTGCTGAGCACTGTCGCCACAGGTCGGGCAGTGCTGGGTTTCTTTCCTACTGTTAGAATTGACAAAACCGTAGGTAAGGAAAAGCACCAACCCTTACTGGGCTAAATTGAGCAGGGGAAGAGGAAATGAGAGTAGCAAAGATGATTGGGTTTAAACAACAAGGTTCATGTACAAAATGGGAGACAATGATACCTAGGAAAATTGGATGGTCAGATCTATGGGAATTTAATTGGGCATGAACTTTTGATTCGATCTGTTTATGACCTTCTACCAAGCCTCGTTAACCTACAATTATGGACTAAATCAGAATTGCCCTCATGCCCCCTATGCGGTCAAATAGGTTCTTTAAAACACATACTTAGCAACTGCAAATCAGCCCTAGCAGATGGTAGGTGTAGATGGCACCATGATCATATACTAAAAGAAATTGCGGAAGTCGTTAGCACAGCCATCCATACAAACAAACCGAATTCAAACATGAAATTGAAACAAAATGAATAATTTCGCTATTTCATTTTTTTTTTTCTTCCTATTTTTCCAGTGAAACATGACCTATTGCACACGTTAGTACTTTGTATGTCCATTCCACAAAGTTGTGCCTTGCAGATTGACCACAGGTTCTAGATTGGATATAAATCAGGAGAGTTTCCGGGCCAGTCTATAGTACTTTGATTTGATCACTGGTAAAGCTTGCCAGTGTGTTTGTGTAGCGTTACAATTTTCGTACGCTTCCTTGGGGTAATGTCCATGACAGACAGTGCCCATAGGACAACTAATCGACAGTTGAGACAATAGTGTCTGGGCGTGATGAAAATCTGATGCAATCACAGATGACGCAATATTTTTCAAGACCAAACAAATTTCATCATATATCCCGAAAATAGATTCTTATTACTGCACACCACTGCAAATGATCTGAGGAAAAGATAGAAATCGATTACACCCTGTCACTCCAGTGTGCCTAAAACTGATTGTATGTTGAAAGAAAGGAAACTAGAGTGATTGTTTCAATTAATTTGCACAAGGGTGTGTGTGTGTGTATATATATATATATATATATATATTTACACACACACCCTGTAATGTGATTTAAAACAAAAACACTCCCAGGCATCTTCAACAAAGATCATATCACCAACATAGAAACAAAATTAGGTAAGCCATTGTGTAATATGAATAACTCTTAACCACAGTAAAGATATGTAAACAAAATGGTTGGGGCATGCCCACAATTAGACAGGTTTTGCCAAGATTATCTTGAAAGGCACAATGCATGGAGGGAGAACGAAAAGCAAGCAAAGGAGGAGAGGAGGATGTACTAGATTTGGAGGGAAATGAGGTTGAGTGACACTCTATGAGAGCCTTGAGGCAAAAAGGGAGAGAGAGACCAAACTAGTTGCCAAGTGATCTGTGGTGCCTCTATGGTCATCCACACTTGAGATTCTGATGTCTTCTTGTGTAATGAATATGGAATCTACAAAAATTTATTTCTGTTTTTTGTTTATCGTTCACCAAATGATATAGATTCATAACTAGTATCTTCATCTTTGTTGTTTACATCAATGTTTTCTGGCCTTCTTTAAATTTATATTGTATTTACAGTACCAGACAAACCTGTATTATGTTGAGCCTGGTCAGTATCTAGATGGGTGACTGTTTGGGAATACCAGGTGCTGTATGTTTGAATGTGTGGGTGGTGTAATGGCTTGAAATTGATAATTGGAATTCCAGTTAGGTTTGTTATATTCACTTATGTGCAAATACTCTTGGGAAAGGTATGAATCCATCTCCTCCTCCCACCGTCTATGGGTTAATTAGTAAGAGTTGTGTCACTAAACCATTATTATTTCATAAAGTAAAATAAAATTATGTACAAAATATTTGGATTTCAGCATTAAATAATCTGCAAATAGTTGATATGCCACTAAACAAAACAACCAAACCTGTATTGCTTTAGAATTAAAAATTAAAGAAAAATAAATTTACTGTTCTCTTCAGTGATTCTTTAGAGAAATCATCTTTTGCACTGTCCTATCACTTGATATATTTCAGGTCATGATGGGCAGTGGAAAGATTGAGTGAGCGAGCCCATCTCTTAGAATTATCTTACCTACTTTTTTTTTTTTAGTTAAAATATGTGATATTAATAGAAAAAAAATTTAAAATGAAAAGTTTTGTGTATCTTAATAGATACACTATTTATTATTATGTCCCATGTAATCTTTAATTTTTATATTTAAAACATTTTATTTTTGGGTATATTTCAACTCCCACTTTACTATACCTGAAAGGGGAGTCATTAAAAAAAAAAAAAAATAAAATTCAGACAGATGAAGACTTTTGTCTACTAAACAATATGGCATGGAATAAATGAATTTGACGATATTACTAAATTTGAAAATTAGCTGTTGATAAACAGAAATTGGCTAATTGGTATGATGCTGTCCATGTTGGGCAGATGTCCATGATCTGAGATTAAAATTGAAATATTGCCAGAAGTTTGTTTTATTTCCCCTCTCTGCTGTTTGATCATAAAACATGGTTAAAAAAATAAGCATGGTCATAAAAAAACAACAAAAATAATAAAAAGAAAATAAGTAATGACAATTATGAAATTACATTGATTATAATAAACAACATTAATGATCATCATAGCAAGTTGTTTACTTTCTGTTTTAGCTTCTGTTTGAACTTGCCTATATGAATTGTAATTTATCTGAAATAAACCCTGTATGTAAAAGTATATCAGAATTGTTGTTGTTATAGATGCTGCTGTTACTGCTGGCCAAAGGTGCTACAATTAACGCTTTTGATAAGAAGGACCGACGTGCCATCCATTGGGCTGCCTACATGGGCCATGTTGATATGGTGCAGCTTTTGGTGGAACACAATGCTGAGATCAACTGTCGTGATAAATTAGTAAGTAAACTACCTCCTCGTGTGTGTGTATGTATGTGTGTGTGTATATATATATATATATATATATATATATATATATATATATACACTGTACTGATGCGGCATTCACCCTGGGCAGATTGAGCCGGCTTCTTCCTGTTATGAGAAGAAGATTCTTGGGATAAATTATAGAAGTAGGGTACCCAGGCCTACTCGGATAACGTTCTTGCTTGCCGCGGAGTTCCCACAGACGCAGAGACAGGAACGACCAGAAGCCGCCGGTTACCGATGCAGACGCTCCTTGGATTTTCACCAGAGCCCTTGTTAGCGGCGTGCGTGTCAGACCTGTCCGCCTTACGGTCAAATCACGCTGAAACACCGGTTCTCATACGATCACCAAAGTTAAGCAGCGTAGACCCAGGTCAGTACTTAGATGGGGGACCACTTGGGAACACCTGGTACTGTAAGCCCCCAAAGTCCAACCCTTACCTCAAAGTCGGTGGGGGGGTGTAAACGGTAGTGTCAGAGCTATGCCGCCCGAACTTGATATATATATATATATATATATATATATATATATATATAGGATTCTCTTTCATCGCTGCCTACAACCAGTGGCATAACCTTGTTCAGTGGCCTGGTCCTCAGTGTCTTAGGATGATATTTTAACCATGGGGCTAACTCTACACTGATCAATGCTGCCACTGGTCCAAGTTGGTTGCTGGCTGCTTTGATCCACACCAACTCTGCCAACATTGTGTTCTTGATCTCAGAGCAGTGGAAAATTAAATGTTGCCGTAATGAAATCAGTGATTCAAGCTGTGGTGGGTGCTACATTAAGGAAAAAAAAAAATCTTCACAATGAAAAAATAAAACAAAAGTTTTATAGAGTCTGTCTTCAATTGGATTATATAGCTCTTGCTTCAACAAAAATTAACCTTTTCTGCATCAATTTATAGTAACACTAGGCCTTGTCTAAACTTCTGAGGCACTCTATGTGGCTTCTCAGCCCAAGTCTCCGAGTTCCCTAAAGTCATCTGCTTATATGCATTTTGGCCCAAAACTGACATGGGGCTGAAGGGTTTTGGGGATTTGGAGATTCTCCAATTTTCATTAATCCCAATAAAGGTTTTTTTTTCTGTATTTCTGCTTAATCAACTTCCCAAATTTGGAGAATTATCCACTTTCTTTGGGAATAGTCACAAGGATCACTCCTTCCTTAACTCCAACCTGCTTCACTTCACATCTCACACCACCACTCTATACAGGCAGGTTTAAATTCTGCCTCTTACTTGGTATTATAACTCTGCCCACTTCTCAGGGCTGGTGTAACTGTCTTTGTGACATTTAATTTTTAAAATGTGTCAATGAAAGGGTGTAGTTTATTCTCCTAATTAATTTCAATTCTCTGAGCCCATTCCACTCTCCTACTATTACCTCCATCCAGCAAGAACACAAACCATACCAGCACTTCTCATTTTAACCTTATGAGCGATAGATAAAAATTATTTCTCAGTTTGATTTCATCAATGAAAATATATTTGTTTACCTAAATTCTCAACAAAGAGATAGCTGTTTTCCATCCCTGGGATGATCACTGTGTTAGCAAAAACATAAACCAGACAACCTGCCTGTTACAACAGGATTGATTTTCATAATCCTCACAGCGGATTCATTCCCTGTTTTTGTTTCTCAATTTGTTTCTGCCAACAAAAATATAATTCCTGATTGCTTCTCTTTTCACCAATGACGGGTGTTTTCCTAATTTTCCAAGAAAGAGATTAAGCCATTTCCCAATTTGTTTGACCCACATGCCAGATTTTTAATAGATAAAAAAAGTAAATTTTTGGTGCATCGTTCCAATTTGTAGGGGTGAGACAATCCAGATGGCCCTTTTTTCACTTCCACATTACCAGGGAAAATGTCTTCCATTCTCTCTCTCTCAGTTTATATTTCATTTTGAGTTTAACCCTTTTTCTGCTTGGAATTAATGTTTAACCACCTCAAAGCCTCAGTGTCACAGCAGTTTTGGGAAAAATGCAGAGAAAATGAGTGAGGTGATATGACTCTGTGGAAGTGGTATGGTGTGTTCTCATTGTAAACGTCTGAACTGGTGGAACTAAAGAATGGAATGCATCTGAACATTTTTTTAATCAAGCAAGGCAACAAAGCCACTGAGACAAGGTGTTACTGAGTGTGAAAAAATGCAAGAGCAATAAAAGAACAGGAATTAATAAGACAGTAGATAATGACTGACATTGCATTTAAACTTTTGAAGATCAAAGTTGTCTGGAAAGCAAGAAGCTGGAAAAGTTTTGTCTTTGAAATAGTGCATCTGTCATTGTGCCTGTGGGGAAAGAGGCTGCAGAGTGGAGAATAAGTCTTCCTAAAGACTAAATGATTTTGAACTCTGTCAAGGCTGGAAAGTGAGGATTGTGCAGCTTCAGCCCAGATATGACAGCAATATTCCATTTTTGGTTGAATCTGACTCTTAAATTTAAAATCATGGTAGGAGTCTGGTACTTCTTTTAGTGATAGAATAAGGTGACCATTTTACAGCATCTTTAGCAATGAATCTTGTATGAGTTTCACTTGAGACCTAATTGGCACTCAAAGCATGGGCCCTCATTGTGAGGGAAACTGTTTTCTCAATGTGCTGCTCAGAAGCTGAAAAAATTGCTTTGTCAATCAAATTTTTTTTTTTTTTTTATGCTTTCATTGCAAGAAAAGAATTGAAATTTTCTATGGCTTAATTAAAAATATAAGATGACCTCTTAATATTCTTTAGGCATTTCCAACTTATGACCTATTTTGTATAACCAAACTAACTCAATTTTGTGATTCTGCAGATTCTACAACTTCTAAGGTAAACCAACAAAAATGTCTTTGGTAAATCTCAATTGTTAGGAATTGTACTTGTTTCAATGAATTTTACTTTGTTTTTCATTTTCTCAGTTGTACACGCCACTCCATGCAAGTTGTGCCACTGGTCAAGAAAACGTAGTCAAGCTCCTCCTGGAACTTGGTGTTGAAGTGGATGCTGTTAACATGTATGGCAACACACCACTGCATGTTGCTTGTCTTAATGGACAAGACTTGGCAGTGCGTGAACTGCTTCTCTATAATGCTAATATCAACTCGGTTAACCACAAAGGCATGGTAAGTATTTTTTCGTTGTCTATGATCACCAAAAGGCCAATGCAGGTCATAGTTACTTTTCTTTCTTCATTGGTTTGTAAACTTTTGCCATTAGAAGGCAGACTCCTAAGAGCTTTTTGTGTAATGATATTTGACATGACCATCACCTTTTTTTTCTCTTGTAATGTCAACAAATACTCATTGTCACTTTCGTAGTGCTTGTTGTAGTAGAGACTTTGTAATTGCAAATACAACTATAGTAACACCAATGAAAAATACTGGTGTCAGATGCCTTCAGATAATACTCACTCAAATAATAAGCACTGAATAGTGATCAGTATAGAGAAATAGTATAGTGTATAATAATCTGTGTAGTAATAGCGGATAGTGTAGAAGAGTCATCCGTTAGATGCCATGCTAATTCCCATATATACATTTCTTTTGCCGTCATGTGATCTACTTATTCAAAATGGGATCGCCTGTGTTTGCTCTCTGGTGATCTGTATTCAAACTCCAGTGTCTGTAGGGACATTTTATTCTTATATAACACTTCCCCTTTGAGATGACTTCCTCTGGAGTCTATATTTCTTCAATATTCAAATGTTCCGTTGTTTTTTTTTTTTTTTTTTTTTACTGTACCTCTTTGGTTCACTAATTTCTGGTGGCGTGGGTACATCAAACATGTCATACAATGTTTCCATCGGTACCTCTTTTTGTGGACTTACATTCAGTGAATTGCCATTTTAACTGATTATGGTGTTGCTTATGTTCCCACCTTTGTCCGTGTACCATGTATGTCATTTTGCCGATCCATTTTTTTTTTTTTTTTATGACTCCATTATCCCAGAATTCCTTTCCACATTGATAGATTTGAAGTAATTACTTATTTTTATTTCTTGATGCTCTCGCCTTACGTTCTGGTAATAATTTATTAAAAATGAAATTAATCTTCCTGGTGAACATCAACTTTGCAGGTGGCATTCCAGACAGTGTTCGGGTTTGGTGTTATTTCTGTAAACACTCAGAAATTGTAGCATTACTTCATCTGACTCCTCTCCCTCCGACTTTTTAAATGCCCTTCTAAAAGTATCTAGAAACCGTTCTGCTTGTTGTCCGTTTGATCTTGGGAAATAAGGGGAGTTGTAATATGTTCTATTGCTAATGATTTTCAAAAAAAAAAAAAAACTTGAAGTGAATTGAGTCCTGTTATCTGAAATGATAGTCAGGAATACCGAACCTTGCAAAAATCTTGTGTAGGAAATTTGTTGTTACTGCAGTAGCCGGTCTTCTACATTTTAATATTTCTGGCCATTTAGTGTAACTATCAACTACCACTAGATAGTATGCTCCGTTTAACAGTCCTGTGAAGTCTATATGTATTCTGGACCATGGCATATCGGTTTTTGGGCAAGGTTGAATTTTGATAGTCATTGACTTTGCTGTCAGAGCACAAACCCTGCATGATTTCATTAAATTTTCAATATCTTGATCCATTTTTGGCCAATAATAGAAATAGAATTTCATATAGAGTATCTAGAAATTTCTAGAATTAAATTCTTAATGAGGTGTTATACAACACTTCATTAAGGATTTTGTTTAGGTACCTCAACGAAATCGCTAAAAAAAGAGCATAGCTTGATGAAAAAGACGCCAACCTTGCCGAAAACAAAATTTTATTGTCTAAATGCTTATGTTATTATTTAGAGGAAAGACCAAAGTTTTTTTAATTATTTTAAAAAAAATTTCCTTCTTTTTAGAAAATTCTAAATTTTGATTAAAAAAACCTTGTTTCTATTTGTATCAGCGGAACTAGTAAATAACATAGACAATTTTTAGCACGTTTTTTTGGTATGACACACATTAATTTGAAAAATCGTGCAAAAATAGAAATAATTATCGGATGTTAATGAAACTTTCAGGAACTATTCACAGATGATCGAAATTATTATAAATATGTTTTTTTTATGAAAGTCATGTGGAAATATTTTTTAAATATTTATTAACCCCCCTAACTAATTTTATGAAAACGCTAGAAATTGATCGCATCGGTTTTAGTGATTACAATAATTAAAAGCACAGGGCTTTGAGGAATGCAAATCATGTTTGTTTTTGTTTTTAATTGGATACCCAGTACCTGAAAATCAGCTCTGAATTGTAACATACAAAACTCAATAAAACAAAGATATTATTTAATTTCAAATGCTTTTATTTGCTTTTTATGAATATGGACAATATTTTCTGAAAGCAAAAAATTTTTTCGATGAAAAATGAATTTTTTAATACAATTATTTGTTATTTCATTAATTATAATAGATTTTACATTTAAGTTGTTAAAATATTATAAAATTAGTTAAAAAAACCGCACAGGCTTTCATAAGTGTCCTTATGAGATAGATCTTTTTTTTAGTGCGTTGTAAATTGTATCATTTTTGACTAATCAGAAGATCCCCAGTAATTAAGAAATGTAATTTTGTGCTTATAATCGAGCTGTAATTATAAAATGGAAGATCAAGCAGAATATAATTGTTTCGTAATTTGAGTTAAGCATTGTTCTCCGCTGTTAAGGCCTTTTTACTTTTTTAAAAACACGTGGAGAAGTTAATTTGATTTTTCAATTTCAACTGAGAAGGTTACCTACAAGTATCAGTATCATCTTATGAAATTTATATGATCTTATTTTTATATTAATCTCAGTTACGACATTTTTCCATAAATGAAATATCAAAATTAATAATAAAATGAATGCAAATACAAATAACAGTAGAATGTAATAAATGTACATAAAATTATAGTATTTTATGTACAATTCTGATAAAATTTCATAAGAAAGGTACCTATAAATTAATTAGATACCTTTCTTAAGAAATATGAAATTTAATGTCACTCTTAACAGTTTTATTTTTAATTTCTTTTACAATATATTTCCCATAAAGCATCATAAACGTAAAGGTGAAAGCTAAGTACAAAAAAAAAAAAAAAATTAGACCGCTGTTTTTTTTTTGTTAAAAATAACGGGTAAATAATTTGTTCACTTTAAAAATGTAAATTATTTCACTTTTCTCCTTCAAGAGTAGAACAAATTAGCCTAATGGAATTCGTAAATATATCATTCATCACATGTCAAGAGACGCGAAAGTTTGACCTGCTTTGTTTTATTTTCAAATTACATCTTTTTGGCACAAAAGCTAAGTTAAGTTTGGTTCAAAATATTTTAAATAAACATTATAATTTCTGATTTTCTTAAAATAAGTTTTGAAAAATGATAATTGATATTTAAAAAATTTCAAAGTCAGATTTCAGTTTTTTTTAAAATGGAAAAAAAATGGTCAATTTTGTTGACTCAAAAAAATTTTTTTAAATAAAATAATAGACGTGCTAGTCGGAACGATTAAAAAATGGAAAAAAAAATATAAAAAAAAATACTTTGACCTTTCCTCTTAATGAATAACAAACATTTAGACAATAAAATTTTGTTTTCGTCAAGTTTGGCGTCTTTTTCATCATGCTATGCTCTTTTTTTAGCAATCTCGTGGAGGTACCTAATTTTGTTCTAGAAATTCCTGGATACTCTGTGAAATTCTTTTAGCTTATGTTTTTGCAACAATGCTGGTATAACAATTCTTTCTATGTACATAAGTACATTATTACATAATGAAAATGCATTATTTCCAGTAATATTTTTTCCTTTAAATCTTAATTGCTTCTTCATTTTCATTATAAAGTTGTCTTTCTCTGATTTAATTCTTATTTCCTTTGTTATGAGCAGTTCTCTTACAGCATTGTATAATACATTATTAATTTCATTTTTTCAACCCTTATTGCAAGTAATTACTGTGTCTTCAAGTGGTTTGCAGAATCTTGGTATAGACAATCTGTCTGCATGACTTAATTTTTTTGAATGATAGAAATACCATTTTATAATTATAATTCAATAGGATAATTCACCAGTGTTGCAGCCTATTTGCTTTGTGTGGGAACACCCTTTTTTGATCCATATATGGACAATAATGGATGATGGTCTGTCTGTAGTATGAATTTTCTACCATGTATGAATTTATGAAACTTTTTCATACCAAATATGATGGCCAATGCTTCCTTTTCTATCTGGCTGCAATCAATGATCTTGAAGAATGATCTGTTGGTTTAGTTGTTCCATCCTCATATTTGTGTAGTATCACTGCTCCAATACCTAAATAACTTGCATCTGATGCAATCACAATCTTTAATTTATGGTCAAAATGTTCTAGTGACAAATCCAATGTTAAGACTTTCTTGTTCTCTTCAAAAGCATTTTGACATTTATCTGTCCAATTTCATTTCACATCTTTCTTCGGCAGGTTATTCAAGGGTGCTCTTAATTTGTGCATATTAGGCATATATGTATGATATAGGTATCTCCACGAAAATGTAAACAAAAGAGCATAGCATGATGAAAAAAACGCCGAACTTGACGAAAACAATTTTATCGTCTAATGTTCATATTATTATTAAAGAGGAAACATCAAAGTATTTTTGGGGTATTTTTTTACATTTTTTAATCATTCCTAGCACGTCTGAAATTTTCGTTAAAAATATTGTTTTTTTTTTTTTTTTTTTTTTGGTCAAAAAAAAAAAGGACAGATAATCATTTTCAATCATTTTTTTCAATTTGATAAAAAAGATTAAAATCTGACTTTGATATTCTTTTAAAAATCAATTATCATTTTTTCAAAACTGATTTTAATAAAAACAAAAATTATACTGCTTATTTAAAATATTTTGAACCAAGCTTAACTTAGCTTCTGTGCGAAAAAATGTAATTTGAAAATAAAACAAAAGCAGGTCATAACCTTTAATTTCGCTTGACGATTGACGAAAAGGCACATTCATGACGTTTAGATAACTTACGGAAGGATAATTCTTTCTACAGATGGAAGGAAGTGAAATTATTTAAGTGAACAAATTATTTACCTCATTACTTTTAAGGAAAACTTTCAGCGCTCTAATTTTTTAATTTTTTTTTTTTTTTTTGTACTTAGCTTTCATTTTTACGTTTACAATGCTTTATGGAAAATATAAAGAAATTAAAAAATAAGACTGTTAATAGTGAGATTAAATTTCATAAGAAAAAGGTATCTAATTAATTTATAGGTACCTTTCTTATGAAATTTTATCAGAAGTATACATAAAATACTATAATTTTATGTACATTTATTACATTTTACTGTGTTATTTGTATTTCCATTCATTTTATTATTAATTTTGATATTTCATTCATGGAAAAATGTCATAACTGAGATTAATATAAAAATAAGATCATATAAATTAAAGTTTAGCAGTAGTTAAATTTCATAAGATGATACTGTTACTTGTAGGTACCCTTCTCAGTTGAAATTGAAAACTCAAATTAACTTCTCCATACGTGTTTCGCAAAAGTAAAGGCCTTAACAGCGGAGAACAATGCTGAACTCAAATAATGCAGCTAAATTGTATTCTGGTTGGTCTTCCGTACTTGATAATTAGTGCCTGACTATAAACACAAAAATTACATAAATTAATTATGTTGGCTAATCTGATTGGTCCAAATGAAAAAATTTTCAATATGCTAGACAATGACAATCTCACACGGACATTTTGAAAGGTTGATGGTGCTTTTTACTAATGTTAAAATATTTTTAAAAATTCAATTTAAAAAATTTTACAAAATCTTTTTAAAATTAAAGAAATAAGAAATAATTGTATTAAAAATTCAATTTTCCTTGAAAAAATTTTTTGCTTTCAGAAAATATTGTCTATATTCATAAGAACAAATAAAAACAAATAAAAGCATTTGAAATTAAATAATATATTTGTTTTTATTGAGTTTTGTATGTTACAATTCAGAGCTGATTTTCAGGTACGTTGGCCAAATTAAAAAAAAAAAAAAAACATGATTTACATTCTTCAAAGCCTTGTGCTTTAACTATTGTAATCACTAAAAACCGATAGTACGTATTTCTAGTTTTTCATAAAATTAGTTATGGGGGTGTTAATAAATATAAAAAAAAATATTTCTGCCATGACTTTAATAAAAAAAAAAAAAAATATTTATAATAATTTCGATCATCTGTGAATAGTTTCTGAAAGTTTCATTAACATCTGGCAATTATTTTTATTTTTGCAAGATTTTCCAAATTAATGTGTGTAATACAAAAAACGCGCTAAAAATTATCTGTTATTTACTACTCCTTGTTGCAACAAAGAGAAACAAGGTTTTTTAAATCAAAATTTAGAATATTAAAAAGATGGAAAAAATTTTTAAAATAATTAAAAAAAAAAATTTGGTCTATCCACTTCATAAAAACATAAGCATTTTGACGATAAAATTTTGTTTTCGTAAATTTTGGCGTCTTTTTCATCAGACTATGCGCTATTTTTTAGCGATGCCGTAGAGGTACCTATGTATGATAGTAATTAGCAAACCCTAAAAATGCTTGTAACTTTGTTACATTTGTCAAAGCGGGCATATCCTTTATTGCACCCACTCTTGAAGGGTCTGGTCATCTACCGTTTTCACTGATAATTTGTCCTAGATATTTAAGTCTGGACATAAATGATTCGCATTTTCCTTCACTGATCTTAAAACCATATTCTTTAATTCTCTCAAATACTTTTTTTACATCTTCTGCATGTTGCTTTCAGATCCTACTTGTAAGTACATCATCCAAATATGCTTGAGCACAATGCAAACCAGCAAGCATAGTATCCATAATCTGTTGGAATATGCTTGTTGCTACCTTTATACCGAGGAGGAAGTCAGTTGAATTTGTATAACCTTCTATGAGTGTTGATTGTTAATAATTTTGAGCAGTCTTCATCTACTAGTACTTGTAGATAAGTGTCTGACAGGTCCAATTTAGAAAAAAATTTTACCACCATTCAATTTGGCAAAAATTTCCTCTGGACTTGGTAATGGGTAGTTATGTTGTTTTAAACTTTCATTTAACTTCATTGAAAAATCAGCACATATGTGGATTTTTATTATTTTTTTTTTTTTTTTTTTTAAAACATAAACTGTTGGTGATGCCCATTTGGAATAGTCTATTTTTGATATCACACCTAATTTTTCTAGTCTGTCCAATTCATTATTAATTGGATCTAAGGCTGCAAGTGGTACACTCCTTTTTGGTTTAAATGTTGGTGTTACATTGTCTTTTAACTCAAACTTAGCTTTTGCTTTTGTGCATGTCCCGAGACCTTCTGAGAAAAATTTTGGAAAACTCTTTTTCAGTTCATTTTTGAGTTGCCATATTAGTACCGGGGGTAGGTAACAGTATTTATCTTGTTGAAAAAAAAGAGTTAATTGGAAGGTCCCAAAGATCAAACAATGCAATCCAGTCTGATCCAAACAAACTAGCACTATTCTTTAATACAAAAACCACTGTGTAGAGATACAGGAAGACTGTTGACATGGGGACGCCAATTAAAGAACACCGGTAGTCCTCGGGCCAGTATAAATACTGCTAGAATATTGAGTCGGGGAGGGCTGACTTGGCTTTTATCGAGTCAACTGTACATGGCACTGAGAACAGGATTTCCTTACTAGGATTTCAAATATTTTTACGTGCGATTAATTTGGAAATTAATGGTTACACAAAAGGAGACTGGGCACTGTTCGTTGACACTTGGGACTGATATAAGCACATGTGTGGCCTAACAAGTTTGGCCGATATCCAGAACGAAATGGTCGGCTTGTTCAAAGGAAGTGAATAGACTTTTATTCGACCTCGTCGGACCCGGAGCCCTCAACACAGCCATGGAAGAGCAACTCCTGGGACACATACGGTTTGTTGCTGTGAAAGGCCTGCACAAAGAAGTGCATAGGCATAGATTTCACAACGTAAAACAAAATGAGGGGGAAAGTCTTACACATTTTTTGGCCAGACTACGGTCCCAGGCGAGGTTTTGTGAAATTCACTGTCCAATGCCCAAACATAAATTGCCAGTACGTTGTTAATTACTCAGAAGACATGGTGGCCGGTCAACTCGTCGCCGGGCTTGGAAACAAGGAATATCAAAGTAAGATATTAGCTGAAGCTAATACTCTTACAACGGTAGAACAGAAGTTTCATCAGTTGACGAGTCTGGAAACTACCGATACGTTGACACCACACTTATGAAGCAGCCTGGATTTACATTCAACATTCAGCGCATTGAGATCTAAGCAGGAGCGGCCTCAGGGTGTAGGCCATGTGATGGATGTAGGAAGACATCACACCCCAATGGGTTGAAAGGATGGAAGAACTGTCCGGCGAAAACACTCCGATGCCAAAACTGTGGGGTGGTGGGCCACCTCAAAGAGGTGTGTCGAAAACCAAAAATGGAGCCTGCCAAGGAATCAGCAAGTAGTTCCAGAGAAAACCAGTCGAGTGCTGAGCATAAAAAAAAATATAATAAAAAACAGGGCTTATCAGGCATACCACACCTCAAATGGAGTAAGGGCGAATTCTAGAGGAGCCCTCCAGAACCACCACCGTCCCTGGAAATTGAAGTCTCATTAATACCTGAGTTGCACGCCAAATTTGGACGAATCCTGAATGATAGGGCTTATCACCGGACACACCGTATTCTCACTGTCGCAGATACCGGTGCCCAGACGTGTTCAAGTGGTCCGGAAATTCTAAAAGTATTGGGATGCACCAACAACATTCTCATACCAACCAGGCATAGGATACGTGGGATCACGGACGACCAACTAAGGATTAAAGGTATAGTCTTTATGCGAATCGGGGTTGGCCCTAAAGAAACCAGACAGGTTGTGTATGTGTCAGAGAACATATCAGGGTTTTACCTATCTGAGTCGGCGTTGAAAGACTTAGAACTGATTCCCAATAATTTTCCGAGTCAAATATCGAAAGCCAATAGTTTGACTACGGATGGCGAGAAGGCACCGTGTGGGTGCCCCTGGAAAACAAATATCCCGGACAAACCCTCTAGGATCCCATTTACACTTAGTGAAAGCAGCAGAGACTGTTTGGAATGATGGTTATGGGAACACTTTAAATCTAGCGCATTCAATACCTGTCCCCATCAACCATTACAGGTGATGACTGGCAGGCCACTGGATATAACATTCACCCGAGACACAAAGCCCTTGGCGGTACACACCCCCATACCTGTCCCTCATCATTGGAAGAAGAGGGTAAAAGATGACCTCGACCGAGACGTCGCATTGGGCATTATAGAACCAGTACCGGCAGGCACTCCTACCCTTTGGTGTTCGAGGATGGTGGTCGCACCAAAAAAGGATGGGTCACCCAGGAGAACAGTAGATCTACAGTAATTAAATGCGGCGACAATGAGAGAAACCCATCACACTCCGTCCCCGTTCAACCAAGTATCCGTTGTACCTGCTCGAACAAAAAAGACAGTTCTAGACGCATGGAATGGGTACCATAGTTTACCGCTTTCTCCAGCAGCGTGAGATGCAACCACATTTATAACGGAGTGGGGTTGTTACCGGTACCTCAGGGCACCTCAAGGGTTCCACGCATCCAGGGACGGATACACCCGCCGATTTGATGACATCACTGTGGATACATCCCGAATTACTTGCAGCATCGACGATAAGCTTCTTTGGGATGGAACCATGGAATCGGCCTTTTGGCATATGCTGGACTATATCACCCACTGCGGCAGGAATGGAATCGTCTTCAACAAATCAATAAATTCCAGTTTGCAGGCGACAAAGTCGAATTTGCTGGCTTTTTAATAACGGCCGACGGCATAAAACCGACTAAAAAAAATTACCGAAGCCATACTTAAATTCCCGACTCCCACGAACATCACGGGTGTTATGTCCTGGTTTGGACTGGTTAACCAAGTTTCGTACGTGTTCTCGCAAGCTGAGATTATGGCCCCCTTGCGAGAGTTATTATGTACGAAAGACAATCTTTTCGAGGAATCAAAAAGAAACATCGTTCGGAAGATTGAGGAGGGGGTAAAAACATTTGAAATCAAGAGGGCGATGTGCCTCTCGACTGATTACAACAAAACTGGCATCGGCTATTTTCTTTTCAAAAAACACTGCAAATGCCCAACAGAATCAGGCCCCAACTGTGGTGAGAACCATTGGAGAATAATATTGGCTGGGTCCCGATTTACAAAGGATGTGGAGTCTCGCTACTCTCCAGTAGAAGGAGGCTTTAGCTTTAATATACGGACTAGAATCCTGTAGAATGTTTGTATTGGGATGCCCAGACCTGCTGGTCACAGTGGATCACCAGCCACTGGTGAAAATATTTTCGGATCAAGTCCTTGAAAATATAAAGAACCCCGCCTGTTTGCTTTCAAGGAGCGATCTTTGATGTACAAGTTCCGAATTAAACACGTTTCAGGAAAGCTTAACGCTGCACCAGACTGCACCTCCAGATACCCGGCCTCACCAGTAAACAGCGAAGAAGCTACCATTGATGGCATTCAGCGGATCAATTGTGCTATACAGGCATCAATCATAGCAGTCTACGCACATGACCCTAAGCTGCAAGCTATAACCTGGGAGAGAATTGTGGCGGCCGCAGCTACTGACGAGGAATGCCAAACGCTTACGAAGTATATACAGGAGGGATTCCCAAAGTCACGCTACAAACTACTGTCGAAAATCCGACAATTTTGGCCGATGGTAAACGAATTGTACTCCCTGGAGGGGGTACCCATAAAAGGGAGTAAAATTCTAATACCGAAGCAGCTTAGAGCAGAGGTTCTGGAAGTGTTACATTCTGCACACCAAGGCGTGAATGGGATGATGGCCAACGCGAGACAGCGACTATTTTGGCCCGGTTTAGATGCCAGCATCAGACAAGCGAGGGCACAGTGCCAGAAATGCAATTCTATTACGCCGTCCCAACCCAGAGAACGCTTGATGACACCTTCGAACCGAATTCTCTTCAAAAGACGGTCACAGACCTGTTTGACATGCATGGAGAAAGCTATATGGTGTCACGCAGGCGGTACACGGCTGGATCAGTGGGCCCCATTTCCGCGGGAAAAGCAACAGCAATATGTGATGCGCTAAGGAGTTGGTTTTGTGCGTCACGGTTCACCTGAGGAAATATCATCGGACGGGGACCACCATTCGACTCTATGGCATATTTCATTCCTAAAAGATTGGGGTGTAAAAAACGCATATCATCCACACACTATCCATAAAGCAATGGTCGAGCCGAGCTGGCCGTAAAACAGCCAAAAGAACACTGATGGACTGTGTCGATCATTATGGTCACTTGGCGCCATGATTGGGCAGCGCAATGATGTCACACAGGAACACACCTCATCAGGACCTTGGCCTGTCGCCAGCGGAAATGTTGTACGGTCGACCAATAAAAGACCACCTCCCCTTACTCCATGAAAAGTACCAGATCCACAAACGGTGGAGGGAGACAAAGGAGTCGAGAGAAAGAGCGATGGCAAAGAGGCACCTGCTAAATCAAAAGCAGTACAATACGCACACCCACCCACTCCAAGAGCTTCAGGTTGGTGAATCTGTGCAGGTACAAAATCAGGAAGGGCCATGTCCAAGGTGATAGACGAAAATGGGGAGGGTCATCGAGACCATGGGCAACAGACAGTACCGCATACGATTGGATGGCAGTGGCAGAATTACACTACGTAATTGTCGATTCATCCGGACAATCTTCCCGGTAGTAGATATACCTGACTATTCGCCCGAACAATCAACCCCACAACCACCCCCACAGGGACCGAGGACAATTAGTATTGAATACTATAAATACTGCTAGAATATCGAGTCGGGGAAGGCTGACTTGGCTTTTATCGAGTCAAGTGTACACACTGCTTTTTGGGTTTTTACCAGAAAAATATTACAACTGAATTCACCCAAAAAGTTCAATCTCTTTCCTGAGACTCCAGAAGTCAATAAACTGTTTTCCCATTTTTCTCTATATCTGTTCATTTATGATAGTGATATCAGTTTCTGTATCTCGTTGCAATTTTATTATTACAACATTAATTTGCACAAAAACAAATTTCCTCTTTTGAGATGTCTTGTTAATTTTAATTTCCATTTTAGGCTTCTTATCGTTATTCCATGTATTTATCATGTTCACATACATTTTATTTTTTCTTCATTTTTCTGCAACATATACTTTTGTGTCCTAATCTCCTACATTCATAACATTTTTTTTGTTCTTGAAAAAACAATCACTTTTAAAATGCTTACCTCCTGAAATATGGCAAGTATTAGGTATTGAGAGGTTTATTGTCTTTTTTTCCTGTTCTGTTGGTAGTTGAAAAAACGTTTGTAGTTTTTCCTCTTAGAAGGGTGGACACTATGGACGTGTGAATTGTCTTTTCCTCAATCCTTGTGCTATTGTTTCAAATTGACAATATGTTGACATTCTTCTGCTTTTTTTCTGGAGAGTTAATTTGGAAACCATTTCTAATTTAGCAAGTATCCTGGATTTTATCTCTGGGTCCTTATTAGAAGTTAAATCTTGTATATCAGGCATTTAAATAAATCAGGAGTTAATTAATCTTCATTGTCGGACTTTACTAAGTTAAAAAATTGCCATTGTGTATTAAATAATGAACTCCTATAACCAAAAAATTTTTATAGTATCAGAATAGTCTCATCAAAATTTATCCCTCCTAGTTTTTTTTTTGGCAAAATATAATTACATATTTTTCATGTTCAGCAGGGGGACAATTTCTTTAATGATAACCAAACTTTCTTTTCATCATTCCAATGCGAACAATCCCTTTTGAAGATTATCTTCTATAATAAGCTGGAAAAGTTATCCCTTCATCTGCATTGTACACAAATTCGCTGATTGAATTATCAACAACATCTGGAGTGAATGAATCTGATGTTTTTCCTTCCATTGGTTTGGTAAACAACTCAAAAAAAACTGTTATTGTAATTGCTGTTGTTTTTTGTTGCTGCAACTGTCGTTCTTGTTGCTTTTGTAGCGCCAATATTTAAACCATGATAGCTCTTTTAATTCTTCCATTCTGCTTTACTCTGCTGAATATTTTGCAGATTAATCTTTTCCTTGTGTAAGTTGAATGAATCCTCTTCACCACTTTTGTGATGTCAATGAACACTTGTCACCACTTTTGTAATGTTCGTTGTAGTAGAGACTTTGTAATCACAGATACAACTATAGTAATGCTGTTGAAAATACTGGTGTCGGACATCTTCGAATAACACTTGCACTAACAGTAATTGCTTGACAATACTTGCTTGAATAGGAACCACCAAATAGTGAATAGTATCCATATAGTAATACAGGATGGTGTAGAAGAGTGATCTGTCAGGCACCATGCTAATTCCCATATATACATTTCATTTGCCATCTCAAAATGGGATCACCTGTGTTTACTCTCTGGTGATCAGTGTTCAGACTCCAGTGTTGGTAGTGACACTTTATTCCTATATAACATTTTCCTTTTCTTTTCTTTCCTTTTTTCTTTTCTTTTCTTTCCTTTTTTTTCTTTTCTTTTTTTTTTCTTTTCTTTTCTTTCCTCTTTTTCTTTTCTTTTCTTTCCTTTTTTTCTTTTCTTTTCTTTTTTTTCTTTTCTTTTCTTTCCTTTTTTTCTTTTTTTCTTTTCTTTTCTTTCCTTTTTTCTTTTCTTTTCTTTCCTTTTTCTTTTCTTTTTCTTTTCTTTTTCTTTTTTCTTTTTTTCTTTTCTTTTCTTTCCTTTTTTTTTTTTTCTTTTCTTTCCTTTTTTTTTCTTTTCTTTTCTTTCCTTTTTTTCTTTTCTTTTCTTTCTTTTTCTTTTTTTCTTTTTTCTTTCTTTCCTTTTTTCTTTTTTTTCCTTTTTCTTTGCTTTCCTTTTCTTTTCTTTTCTTTCCTTTTTTCTTTTCTTTTCTTTCCTTTTTCTTTTCTTTTCTTTCCTTTTTTCTTTTCTTTCCTTTTTTCTTTTCTTTTCTTTCCTTTTTTCTTTTCTTTTCTTTCCTTTTTTCTTTTTTTTCTTTTTCTTTTTTTCCTTTTTCTTTTCTTTCCTTTTTCTTTTCTTTTTCTTTCTTTCCTTCTTTTCTTTCCTTTTTTTTCCTTCTTTTCTTTCCTTCTTTTCTTCCTTTTTTCTTTCCTTCTTTTTTTCCTTCTTTTCTTTCTTTCTTTTCTTTCTTTCTTTTCTTTCCTTCTTTTCTTTCCTTCTTTTCTTTTTTTCTTTTCTTTTTTTCTTTTCTTTTTTTCTTTTCTTTTTTTCTTTTCTTTTTTTCTTTTCTTTTTTTCTTTTCTTTTCTTTTTTCCTTTTCTTTTTTTTTTTTTTTTTTTTTTTCCTTTTCTTTTTTTCCTTTTTTTTTTTCCTTTTTTTTTCTTTTTTTTTTCCTTTTCTTTTTTCCTTTTCTTTTTTCCTTTTCTTTTTTCCTTTTCTTTTTTTCCTTTTCTTTTTTTTTCCTTTTTTTTTTCCTTTTTTTTTTTCCTTTTCTTTTTTTTCCTTTTTTTTTCCTTTTTTTTTTTTTTCCTTTTTTTTTTTTTTTTTTTTTTTTTTTTTTTTTTTTTTTTCCTTAAGCAAATTGGTAAAAATTCTATTACTGTATTTCAAGTTTTATGATGTCAGATGTTGATAGGGTCTTACAGCCAGATCACGCTAAAATACCAATCTCTAAAGTTATGCAATGTCGAGCTTGGTCAATACCAAAATAGGTGACCACTTGGGAATACCAGATGTTGTAAGTTTGGATGTGCTAGTGGCTTGGAATTGTTAAGCAGAGTTCCAATTCCAGTTGGGTTTGTTATATTCACTTATGTGCAGATATCCTTGTGAAAGACATGAATCTATCTCTTCTCCATCCAGCTATGGGTGAAGACTTGTACCACTAAATCACTATTATCATAAAAGAAGAAATTCTTACAATCTAAGAATATTTTCTGGCTTTAAATAACCTGCAATGGGTTGATAAGTCTTACAAAATGAAGCAATCTATCAGATATGAATCTAAATAAGAAATTGAAGTCTTCATATATGGAAAAAAAGTTTTTTGCAAACATGTAATTATAGAGTAAAGATTATTTTAAATGTAGCTACATTTAACTTAGAGACTTAATAGATAAGATGTAAATGTTTAATGCATTTGAAGTGAGTTAATCTGAAGAAAAGATTTCGCAACATGATTGCTTTATTATTATTTGGACTGTTATCCTCATCTTCATTGTCATATTCACAATGTTTTGCCGTTGTATACTTTAGCCTTCTTCAGGTGACTGAAACTTTGAACTGAACCCTTTATTTCTGGGGTAGCTCCATGTGTCAGGCCTCTGCCCCAGTTATTTCCCTTTAACTCAACTCTCTAAGTTTTGATTCACCACCGATGTAGCCAGGTATTGAGTTCCAATTCACAACTCTCTGGGTCTAGTCACTGGATCTAACCAATGCCTTTATCCACTGGACCATGAGACCTTGAGGTCATCTGTGTATGAATTTTTGGGACTTACAAACCTAATGTCTCAGCATTCATTTTTTACCAGTGCTCATATTGCAATTTTTCTGTTATTATTGCATTTTTTACCAGGGTTTTATTGCAATTTTTTTTTGGGGGGGGTATTCATTGCTTTTCTCTAGCACTCCTTTATACTGGTTCCCATATTGTATTTTATGATTTCTTTATTACATGATGCCAAAAATTCATTCTTTTTTTTTTTTCTTTTTCTTTTTCAGACTCCGTTACACTACGCTGCTGCCTCAACTCATGGAGGGATGTGTCTGGAAATCCTTATCAAAGAAGGAGCCGATCCTAAAGTTCAGGTGAGAAGAAAATTTCTTTTCAATTAAGAAAATTTTTTTTTCTTTCATTTCATTTCTTTAAATTCTTTATTTATCTTCAAATATCTTCAATCTTCTTGGCCCTGTCTTCTTCATTTCCCTAACTTTTATCACCACTCCCTTCCACCCATCATTCAGTCATTTCCTAAACAGTTAAAGACAATCACTACTAAAAAAACATTTCATGCCTTGGAAATAAGGTTTTGAAATTTATAATATTTTGATGCTATGATTAGAAATCTTCTTCCAAGAATTCAAGATAAATTTTTATAAATGTTGTAATGACATCAAATAAAAGATAATTAATCTTGTTAAAATGATGTATATACACCTAAATTGAGGCATATATATATATATATATAATGGACCCCATATAGGTCCCATATCAAGCAGCTGAACGTTTTCCAAAAAAATTGACTCTGTGCAATCTCTGGCTATGCTTTTTGACGATGTGGTGACCAATGCTGTTCTTCTTGCAAAATGCAACATTGGTAGAACTGAGACTTTCCTGATGCAGTCACAACTTCCCTGAGCTGATCATGTTGCAAGGATGTGTGACAACAGAATATCTAAGGTCGTCATGAATAGCTAGCTTGACAGTGGACAAAGGTCTATTGGATAGTTGTGGCTGAGATATAAAGACAAGCTAAAGAGGAAACACTCAGTTGTCAATGTGAGATGTTTGTGCCAGAGTGGTGTCAGAAATTTTGAAATCAGTTGTATTGACCAGCTAAGAGATGAAAGACAATGGCGAAATGTGTCAGCAAATATTCCTGTTGCTATGTACTGAGATCCTCACTGTTGCACAATATGTGGACTTTTATGCAAGTCACTAGTAAGACTGAAATGTCGCATATGACATAAACATCCAAAACCTGAATGTGGTTGTTGGATCCTCATAGGATGAAATCAATGGGAGAGTCCATCATAGGATTAATATAAATAAAATTTGTCACTCAATGGATTGATGTTATATTCAGCATCTCAACACCAGTGTTTTGTAGACAAACCTTTTTGCAATTGTTTAATCCAGACATCTGTCTCATTTTTTATTTTCATGTATAATCCTATTTTGCTAGTGATACTTTCATTAATTGCTGACCAGTGACAATCTTGATTTATTAATTTTGTCCTCCTCTGTATAATTTGACAACCTTATGGAGAATAGTGCCACAGACTTGCTAAGTGTTGCTGCTCCTGTGTTTTCTGTAACAAGAAGGTTCTTATGTAGGGGATTTACCAGCCTCACATCCAACCAGTTTTGAATTCAGTTACCATTTCCTAGGTTGATTGTCAAGCTCAATCTATTCTGTCTTCAGTCCATAGCTGTAGAGGGTGGGGGAGAAGAAATGGATTCTTATATAAAAGTATTTGTGCAATGACCTTAACCAGAATTTGAAATTGGCATATTGATCCCACTTTCCATATTGATCATTTCTATGCTCTTGTGCTTAAAGCAGGATTCACATGCCAATTTAAAAATAAAGTCACCATCTCTACACCAAAAGCACAAGGATTTATTTATTAATTTTGCTAAGGATAAAAGTCTAATCATTTGGAAATTATCATATATAACGGGAGTGAGAATATGGAAATGTTCTTGGCCAAATTCACTTCACAAAATATGACCACACAGCAAATAGCATGTTTTTTTTTTTTTTTGCATATGGATCATCTTTGTTTTGGTAGTGTATAGTTTTGGGGACTTGTGAACCATGTCAAGTTTACAAATCCCCCAAACTAAACACTGCCGATAACATCAACAACACAAAATTCATAATCCTACCCTCTAATAATTTATCTACAAAATTTGAAAATAAATTAGTTATGCCTAATACTAGGATCTTTACCACTACCTCAAGATAGATATTAGGAAGAAAAATAAATTCAACACCAATTCAGGTACAGGTATTTATCAAATAAATCTCATGCAATGTAAAAACACTTGCATTGGTGAGACATTTTGAAATCTAAAAACCTCTATCTATGGACATAAAAGGGATTTTAAAACCCTTTAAATTCCCTGATAATGCACAGGAACAAAACAGGCTGTAACTTTGACTTTACAAATGCAAATTTAATTAATAAAAGAACATAATTCTTTGTTCAAAATACCTCAGTGGAATACTGATAACTATTTTACCAACTATAAACACATGTTGAAAACACATTACATCACCAACCTTTACTAAATCTATTCTTAAAGAATCTAACATGTTTATCTACCACAACCAATGTTTAAGTAAAAATGTCCCCAAATCAACATGTAGACAACTACTAAATATAATGTCTATTAGACACACACACACACATAATAAAGGGAATCCCACATAGACAAACTAGAATTATAATACATTTACATACATAAACCAATATTTAATGTTTGTTTTTTTTTTTTTTTTTTTTTTTAGTTAGGCTTGCAATCCATCCTTTATTTTTTGAGCTTCAAAAGGACATGTTGTTTCTCCTTAAGTTCGGAACGCCATTAATTATACTAACGTTGCTTAACAAGTCAAATGCACATGAAGCCTGATTAACCAGTAAAAATCAAATAACACAAAAATAAAAATACCATTCTCTGATGAAGCTTTAATAAGTGAAAAATGTTAGATTGATAATATTTCCTATTTGTTCTTTATCCTATTATTTATATATATATATATATATATCCTCCTCCCCACGCACATTGAATAAAAAAGGATATGTAGCTGATATAAGTCTTACAAGCTATTGATCATGGGCTAATCCAATAGACATCTATTTGTTTGGCTTATTAAGTAAATTTTCTACTTAATAAGCAAAAGAACTTTTTTATTTTTAGTTCACACAGTGGTCATCATTGCACAAGGTGAGATATTTGTAACCTTGTGGAAGGGAAAATATCTGTTTGACATTACAAGATCATTATATTAATCAGTATGGCAAAAAAACATCATCTTTAATAAAAAAAAAAAAAAAATGCCCTCTGAACATGTCTTTCTGTTCATGCTTTACATCAATGAATCCCAGTCCCAATCATTGCCCCACTCTCTCTTCACCTCCTCTCTGCCCCACTATCCCTCTGCCCCACTATCCCTCTTCTCCACTATCCCTCTTCTCCACTATCCCTCTTCTCCACTATCCCTCTTCTCCACTATCCCTCTTCTCCACTATCCTCTTCTCCTCCTCTCTCCCCTCTCTCTCTCTCTCCTCGCTCTCTCTCTCTCTCCTCCTGCTCTCTCTCTCTCCCCACTCTCTCTCTCCGCGCACTCTCTCTCTCCTCTCTCCTCTCTCTCTCCCGCCTCTCTCTCTCCCTGCTCTCTCTCTCTCCGCACTCTCTCCTCTCTCTCTCCTCTCTCTCTCCCCCACCTCTCTCTCTCCCACTCTCTCTCTCCCACACACCTCTCTCTCCCTCTCTCTCTCCCTTTACTCCTCTCCTCCGCCTCACTCTCTCTCTCCCTTTTTTTCACTCTCTCTCTCCCCTTGCCCCTCACTCTCTCTCCCCTCCTCTCTCTCTCTCTCGCCTCTCTCTCCACCCCTCCTCTCTCTCTCTCTCTCTCTCTCCCTCCCTCTCTCTCTCTCTCTCTCCCGCCCCTCTCTCTCTCTCTCTCTCTCTCCCCCTCCCACTCTCTCTCTCTCTCTCTCTCTCCTCCCACTCACTTCTCTCTCTCTCTCTCTCTCTCTCTCCCTTTTTACCTCTCTCTCTCTCTCTCTCTCTCTCCCTCTCTCTCTCCCTCTCTCTCTCTCTCTCTCCCCCCCCTCTCTCTCTCTCTCTCTCTCTCTCTCCCCCTCTCTCTCTCTCTCTCTCTCTCTCTCTCCCTTTTACTCCTCTCTCTCTCTCTCTCTCTCTCTCCTCTTTCTCTCTCTCTCTCTCTCTCCCCCCCCCCCTCCTCTCTCTCTCTCCCTTTACCCCCTCTCTCTCTCTCTCTCTCTCTCTCTCTCTCTCTCTCTCTCTCTCTCTCTCTCTCTCCTCTCTCTCTCTCTCTCTCTCCCGCTTTCTCTCTCTCTCTCTCTCTCTCTCCCACCCCCCTCTCTCTCTCTCTCTCTCTCCTCTCTCTCTCTCTCTCTCTCTCTCTCTCTCACTCTCTCTCTCCCCCTCTCTCTCTCTCTCTCTGCACACCTCTCTCTCTCTCTCTCTCTCACACACTCTCTCTCTCTCTCTCTCTCTCTCTCTCTCCTCACACACACTCTCTCTCTCTCTCTCTCCCCACACACTCTCTCTCTCTCTCTCTCTCTCTCCCGCACACTCACTCTCTCTCTCTCCCCACACACTCTCTCTCTCTCTCTCTCTCCCTGCACTCTCTCTCTCTCTCTCTCGCACCCCTCCCCCCATATTTCTCAATAGGCCCACAAATTCATCAAATTAAAATGGTGGTATAGGGTTCAGAGAAAGGTTCACATGGCCTAGTGACAATTTATCAAAAAATGTCTGAAGATTTTTATGTATTCCCATCATTTTTCATCTTCACTATTATTCATGTTGAGTTAAAATTGTAGTTTGATTTGAAATATTAAATAGAATAGAAATTATTTGAATTTCTTTCTATTTGTTTTTTCCTATTATTAAAATACCTTTGAGGAAAATTATTAACATGATCTTTTCAAGGCTGTAGAAGCAAATGATTTAAAAATTTCATATAAACTTATGAAAAATCTGCTTCAAATCTAGATATTGACTTGACAGATGAAGTTTTCAATTTGTATGTCATAATCCATCTTCATTTGAGGCTGAATTTTCAAGTAGGGATTTTCGGTGTTGTATTCTGAGGTTGATGCAAATATTTACTACCTATCAGCTAAATTGTTTATTCTATTGTAAAATAATGATTCTGGTTCAGTTTTTCTTAATGAATCATTCTTATCCTGAATTTGTTGGAACCACTGAACAGAGTTTTTGCATGAACGGCTACAAGTCAGTCCAATGCTGACAAGTTCTCAAGAGCAACAACTGATCATAATTCCATGATGTTGCAGCTTTTGCATTTGTAATTTGACAACAGGTTTTGTTGTCCAACTGCAAAATCTTTAAAAGATATCTTGAAAAAAATGTCTTTTCTGTCCAAGACAAACTTGTGTGTTCAGACAAAATCACAGAAGCATTAAAAAGTGTTTTCAAGATTCCAACAATTTGTAAGAAAGAATTCTCTTTGTCTCTTACAAAACAACTTTTTTTCCTCCACTAGCTTCTTTTGAGATATTAAAAGATGTTATGTATTTTTTTGTAAAAAGTTCATTATTCAAAGAAGAGAAAGTAAGTTTTTAAATGTTGACCAATGTTTGTTTTGGCAGAACCATTTTTCCAGAGATTTGTGGCTGACCTGATTATAATTGAATGTTTGTATAAGTAATAAAAGTGCAAAATAAACTTTAGACACTTCTATGATTTCCTGAACATTTTACAGAAGATGTCACTGAGAATTTTTGCATCAACCTAATAATTGAACTTTGTTTGCTGTCAATTTTAAAAAAAATTCAATCTTGGAATGACCATGAATGTTTTCAGAAATTTGGGGAAAAGGTGTTTTAATAATAAAATTATTTTTTGTTGGTGATCTTTTTTCTTTTATCATTTAAATTCTATCTGTAAATAAATCGTTAAAGTTGGTTTTAAAATTATTATTTTAATATTTTATTTATAAATAAAAACATTTAAGATATTTTATGATTTCTATATTTTATTAAATTTTTATTTTCATGAAATTTTTTTTGCTTACGAAAGTATAAATTGTAAAATTTCAAGTTTTTTTTTTTCCATTTTTTAATTGGACAAAAATTGAATTTATAAGTTTTCTTTTTTGTTTGCAAACATAATTTTGTTAAATATGATTTTTCTTTTGAGACAAAAACTAAAATCACAACAAAAATCAAACAAAATTCTACCTTGGCATCCTCCTCACCACAGGAACGTAATCGTAAAGGCAGAGTTCTGAATGGGAAGCGCTGTGCGAGTAGGTCCAACTGCTTACTAGTTTTGTCTGCCTGCAGGATTCCATTTGCATGTTACCATTTTTTTTTTTTTTTTTTTTTTTTTTACCCCTTTCTTGTTTGCTTGCCAAATATGGATGCTACCCTTCCTGCTTGTCAGATGTATTCATTTTTTTTCCTTAACTTTTGGACAGAAATTCTGCACCCTTTAAACAATATAAATAACCACACAGTAAAATTTAATGTGTGTGTTTGCTTTTTTTAAAATTTAACAAAATTTGATCGTCTACAGAGAGAGGGTTTTCCAAATATGTAATTTTTATGAATATTCACTTTTGTACATTTCAGTTTTTGTTGGGGGGGAAACTAAATAATTTGGATAAATTGTAAAATTTAAAATTTATTTTTCAAATTTTTATTTCATTTTCATACCTAAAAAGCCTAATTTACTTCAAGTGGAACCTGAATCTTAAAACAAAAGAAAAAAATAGTATTACATTTCTTTGGTTCATTTTTTACATCTTGCTAATTTTCATTTTTAGTTATTACTGAATATGGTCAGATATTTTAATTTGTATTTTGACAACAAAGTACAATTCATATTGAGGGTTTTAAAGCCAATGAAAGCCTGTGTGTGAATATAGCAAAGTTGATGTAATGTAAAAAAAAAAAAAAAATTTCCAACAAAACTCAGTAAAAGAATCAAAAATCCAGCTAATGAGCATAAAAGTTCAACTTACTAAAAAGTCCAATTACAACTTCTCAAGATTTTTTACTGGTTTTATATATATATATATATATATATATATATATATATATATAAAGTAATGTATTTTTTTTTATCACTTTAAGACACTCACTTTTATCACTTTTTAGGCTATTGTTTATTTTATAAACAGTATTTTTATTTTCATCAACCAACTTGAATGTTCAAGAAATCTTAAAGAAAATTTGCAGGAGAAACTGTCATTAGATCTAACCAACTTGTCCTTGCTTGATTAGCAACACCCTTCATGGCTGAGTCAGTTAGAAAGTGGGGACATAGGTTAAAATCCTGCCAGAGGGTGCATCTTTTTCTTTAAAAAGATATCTCAAATATTCAGGCTAGTAGATGAAAAGTAAATATACTGTTTATAAAATAAATGAGCATCTACTCAAATGTGAGCATTCCCTAAGTATAACGTTTAAAGTGAGATGTATAATTGTGCATTGAGTGATGGTGTTAATAAAATGGTACTCGATGTAGAATAACAGAGCTATAATTTATATATTAATAAATATACATTTTCTTTTGCTCATGTGTGTGTGAGAGAGAGAGTGTTTATCTTTTAATATATGCCATTTCGATCTTTGTTAATATTGGTCATAAGGTGCTATACTCTACCAAATATTTTCTTTTGGTAACTGAAACAGCATTATCATATCATCTCTTGCAAAGCCGTGTGGTCAGCATTCATAGTGTTGGTGGGGCTTGACATAAAGTACTTCTTTTATCCTATTAAGAATGCATTCATTACCAACTGCATCACTCTTTGTGGAGCTTTGTTGTCAAGTCTATTGTGATGACTTCCTCTCTTCCTTCCCAAGGAGAACATTATTGATGCCATCAGACATGTTTAATGAGGGTTGAATATCCTTGATATAGTTTGATACTGCATCAATCTCAGTGGATTGCAGCCTTATAATCCCATTGACCCTCTCCAATCTAATGTGAACTAATTTTGTGGTGATTTTTACTCATATAGTAGATCTCACTTATATATAATGTCTCATTTCAGATCCCAACAAAGTTACTATATCAATGCCTTTTAGCCAAACCTCATATTTCTGGATCTCATTGGATGGTGTGGTTGTGGGTGAGACATCATCCTATGATGTTATTACTGTACTAAAACAGCAGTTATTTTAATGCATCGATGATGTCTTTCTACTCTTCATTTCCCAGTGAACATATGCACATATAAGATGTATCAACATTTCATACACAGTCTATAAAAGATATTTCTGCAAGAAGATAGACTCAGATTGGTGTTTGATATTTTGTCACTGCCAAAACAAAGGTTACCAAAAATGGGCCTTGAACTTTGCTATCTTTTTGTATCTTTGTTTCTTTGTTTCCTGGTCGCAGTATAAGGCTGGTCAGTACACCAGCCATTGATTCTTTTCATTGGAGGGACAGGAATGTCTTGTTTTCTTTTAAGTTTCCCTTCATTTCCATAACACCTTTTGTCAATCATTATCAAACAATTCCTCAACATCATTTAACTGACAGACACTTTTTAAATCCAGTATTCTTACTAGTAATCTTCATTCACTTTTTGTAAAACTTGTGAATATCAGTTCTGATATTCACCTCCATCTTGACAATGAAATTTTGACTTTAATGCGCATCTGATACACATTTCCTTTTGCAGTGGCAGAGAGAGAGAGAGTGTCTCTTTCCTTCATCTTTTCCTATGATGTTACAGGGACACAACTGGGACTTAGTGATTTGAATAAAGGAAAGTCGCCCTTTTTAAAAAAAAAAAAAAAAAAGAAGCTAAACTCCTTTTCTAGATGTCTATTTTAAAATTGGAAGAATAAAATACAAATTACTAAACGGTAGATGCATTGGACAGGAATTCTCTCAATTGGGGGTTGGCTCAAACTTCATGAAGCTTTAAGAAGTCCGATTTGGAAAACATCACAGCAAATATTATAGATTATTGTCAGTTTTTCACCTTCTGTGAACCTACTGTAAATCTAACAAACCTATTGTCAGTTCTACCTGGTTTACTTATTTCCTCTCTAGATCAGTTGGTTATTATTTACCCATTTTCACTCGTGTGATATTTCCTGTGTATGTTAAATAGTTGAGGAATTATTGTACTGAAATTACTTTGCGACATCAGTTTGCTACTTAGCATCATACAAAACTGATAATATTGAGAGAGCATTTAACTGTTGTTCAATTTGTCTAAAATTTTGAATACAAGCCACATACAAGAATAGGGACAAGGGATCAGAATAAGTGAGGACAAAAAGAGCATTTCTAGAAATTTGAACCAAGCTTTCTTTCTTGGCAAATGGCACAGCATAACCAATACAGTGTGTATGTATGTATGTATGTATACACACACACACACACACACACACACTATTTCTCTCTAAAATATAAATACTCGTAAGCAGCAATACCTTAACTCCTCACCCACTTCAAATCAGATTTTCACTTGATCTCCTGGACTTAATTTAATGATACTTTTATATATATATATATATATATATATATATATATATATATATATATATATTTTCCTCTTAATTCTTAAATACAAAATATGTGAATTAATTTTATTGGTAGAAATCAATTTGGATTGTTTCATCCCTGAAGAATTTTTTTTTTTTTTTTTTTTTTTGCAAGCTTACTTTACAATGACTTAAAAAATTTTGCATTTCTGATTGACAGATGCTGAAAAGTTCTTGGTCTGACTTGATGACTAAAGATCAGATACTTTTCTATTCAATCTTGGTCAGGCTGAGAATTTTTCAGTACCCCATTGTAGCTTCCTACTGTAAAAGAGTTAATTAAAACTTCTTCTTTAATGAAAGAGATAATTTTTTTTTCTTTCCTTTGCCATAATTTCCCTCTATTTATCTCCATTCTCGCTGTTTTATTTTTTAAATCAAAAGTAGTTTAAAAAACAATTTTTATACAACATAATTACAAAAACATTTAAATTGATTTCTAAATTATTTCTTAGACATTTTTTTAAAGCCCCCCCCAAAAAAAAACATATTTGAGTTTTATGAATTTTTGCATGTTTTTTTTTTTTTTTTAAATTCTTAAAATATTTTTTTTCTTTTTCATTCGATAACATACACATTTGGATTTCTTGATTTTCTACTTACTGCATGGTTCGAATATTGTTTGAAGGAATTAAGACTGACTTAATCTTTATATTCTGTACTTAAACCATAATCATTTAAGTTAAAAAAAAAAAAAACACAGAACTTAGGGTGGGTTGGCAAAATTGCTTTGATCTCAATTGGGCACCCCCTGCCTATTTACATATAATGTAGAAAAAAATTTGATCCATTTGAGGATTTTCAAAAGAATGAGGACTTGGCTGCTGGTTAAAAACTGTTGTCTTTATATATTTAACTGCTGGAAAAAAAAAATTCATATCCAAATTTAGATAAAGTATTTGAGGTAGAAAACAATACTTAGTTGGTGTCTGACGTTTACCAACTTAAAAAAATTATTTCTCATATTCCCCATCCCATACCAATAGTAAATGTTGTAAAAGCATATGCAAACCAGGCAAGGATTTTTTTTCCATACTAGTGTTCACTCAAGGCTGAAGAGCCACTCAAAATATTGGGTTACTAAATTGGGTGATACTCAAGAATCAAGGCAGTGGAATACTTCAGTCAGAAACATCATGCATGACTGGTGGCCCAGGTACCAAGACAAGCTTGTTTGATTGTGAGGACTAAGGGATCCACTAGGAGATGGGCAATTACTACAAAGTGACCTTTTTTTTTCTCTCTCAGACTGTTGTAGAAGAGGACAGTGGCAAATTATTCAATTTTTGGCTCTATTTTTCACGAGATACACTTTTCTTTTCTTTTCTTTTTTTTTTTTTTTTTTTTTTTTCTTCTAAAATATATTTCCCCTCTTGAGTCATTAAATTCTCTCTCTCCAATTTTTTTTGCTGGTGTAAGGAGACAAATATTTTTTTTTTTTTTTTAATAAAACGAAAACAGAAAAACTGAAGCTAACATTTATTCTAATTTTTTAAGCCAACTCCATCTTGTATGATTAAAGAATAAAAAAAGTGTTAGACATGATTAGAAAGCAGATAGAAAAACAACTTCCCTTTTCTCATTGAACAAAATGTACAAATATGTAACTATATTAGCATTTGAAGGACAAAGCAAACAGTTATTCCAATCAAAATAGAAATGTGTGTTTTTAAAGTAAATGCTCCACTATCCGCACCAAAAAACTGGTAATTAGTGGGAATGAGTCTAAAATCCTTGCAATATCTTGTTTCATTGTTTATCCCAATTTCTCTTGGCTCAAAAAAAAAGAACAAAAAAAAGTCAGCTGAATTATCTATTTATTTTGTGGATGTGTGTGTTTTTTATTATTTTTTTTTTTTCCACTGAATGCGTTTGATGTGAGCTGTGTTGTTGTTGCTTTCCATTGCAGTGCCAAGATGGACGAACGCCTCTACATATGACAGCCCTGCATGGTAGATTTACAAGAGCACAGACGCTAATTGAGCATGGTGAGCAGAAATAATAATAATAATAATATGTTCTTAGTTCTAGCCCTTCCGCCATTTTCACCACTTGAACATAATATATATCTACTTATTATAAACTGATTTAACAAGCATGTACATGTCTCTCTCTCTCTCTCTCTCTATATATATATATATATATATATATATATATATATATATATATATATGTATATAAAAACAAACAAACAAAATAAAACCTACAGAGTCAATTGATTTAAAAACCTACAGATATATATATATATATATATATATATATATATATATATATATATGTAGCACAAAGTAAACAAACCAGGCAACCCATACTATCAGGGCAAAACAGTCTACCACACCAACTAAAAAAAAAAAAAATGGCTGAAATATATATTGTATATATGTGTATAAGGTATAAATGAAGGGCACATGTATATGTATGTGTACAGGTCTCTCTCTCTCTCTGTATGCCGGGTGATTGAAAAATAACTCCCTGTTATATGCATGAGTGGCTATTCTGGAGTCCTGACTTAACATCCTATGATATGTTTTCTTTGGAATTGGTTAAAGGAGCAAGTCTATTATACCTAACCAAGATTTTGGAAGAACTTGAAGGGTGAATACAAGAAGTTATGCCTTCCATACCACAAGAGTTCCTGGTGAAATCAGCAGTTGATGCATTTCCTGGGTGACTCTAGAAGCTCGTAGTGAAATCTTCAGCCCATATTGAATTTTAAATGAAACCTCATGCCAAATGCTTTCCTCTTATATCCAATTCTTGTAAAAATTGTAGTTCAATATAAGTATTTTAAAATGGGAGTTACTTTTCAATCACTGTGTGTGTGTGTGTGTGTGTATATATATATATATATATATATATAATATATAACATAAAGTCAACACTTAGAGGTGACAGTCTGTTTCATGCTATATAGCAACCCGTCAGACCGTCAGGTGCCCACGATTGCATTGCCTTATGTTCACTTTTATATTTACACATGCTCTATCTCTGATATTGAGCTCTTTATCCCATAAATATAGCACATCTTAAGACTATATTTCTTTATATATATATATATATATATATATATATATATATATATATATAAAATGTCCTTGTTTTGAATATTGCTGCCACATCTGGTCTGGTGCTCTGTCTATATATTTAGAGATTCTTGATAAAACTTAAAGAATCTGCAATGTTGTTAGTCTTGATCTGGCATCTCTTCAGTCCCTATCCCACCACCATAATATATCTTCCCTGTGCCTTTTCTAGTAATACTTTCATGGTAATTGTTCTGATAAGCTTTCCTCTATGGTACCTAGACTTTACAAATTTAAGCATAGTACTAGATTGGCTGCAGTGTCTCACCATTTTGCAGTTGAAATTCTTAGATGTAACTGTAAGTTCTATAGTAAAAATTAGTTCTCTCGCACTTCTCACTTGTGGAAATCTCTTCCCAGTTTGGTCTTCAAAAATTTAAATTCAATCTCAATCGTTATCTTCTGTCTTAATTCTTATTCTTTTATTGTCCTCTCTCCTTAAAAACGGTACTAGTTGTAACTAATTTGTTTCAGTCCTATTAGTTAACCTAACTGGTTAACTAGTAGAACTTTTATCTGGAGAATTCATTGTTATCTCCAAAAGATTATTAATGCAATATTTACTTGCAAAAAAAGAATTGCAATCCCAAATGTGTTTTGGTTTTAAATAACCCACAAAGGGTTGATAAGCCATAAAGAACAACTTGATCAATCATCATTCTATCATTTAGTGAATATGAATGATATTTAACAATGACAGTATTTCATCTGACAAAGAATGAAGATAAAAGTAAATATGATTGAAAATTAATTACTGAAAATGTTGAAATGCTCTGGGGATTGTGATGTAACTAATGATGTTTACTAAGCTTAATCTGGCACAAGGCTACAAGTATAGGACACCTACTATGGATCAAACAACAGCAATGACCTACCAGCTTGCTTGTCATTATCTCATAAGATATCCGATATTAATTTGTTTTTGATTATAAGTGCTCCTTGATCAAAATTTTTAATAAATTCAGAATATTAGATCTGTATCCTTCTAATAATTTTAAAATCGGAGCATCTTGAAATTTTACTATTTTTTTTTGCCTTTTGCTAAATAATGCTTTCAATGAATTTCTATCATTCATAGTTCCAGGAATGTTGCATATACACATTTGAAACTTGGTAATAATAGTTATAATGACCTAAAAATATGCAAAATTCCAAAAGACACTGACCACTTTGAGAGCTTCTCATTTACAATGTATGTCCAAATTAGTTTTCCTGTCATTTATGACCTAATAGATTATTTTTATACAGTAGCCATATTCATTCCTCTTATAGTAATATCAGTATTACTATTTGAAAATTGCTATTTTTTTTTTTTTTTTTTTTTTTTTTTTTTTTTTTTTTTTTTTTGTTTTTTTTTTTTTTTTTTTGTTTTTTTTTTTTTTTTTTTTTTTTTTTTTTTTGTTTTTTTTGTTTTTTTTTTTTTTATTCTTAAAATTGCTTCTTTTCATGACAGTATAAGAACGTTTTTTTTTTTTTTTTTTTTTTTTTTTTTTTTTTTTTTTTTTTTTTTTTTTTTTTTTTTTTTTTTTTTCTTATTCTTAAAATTGCTTCTTTTCATGACAGTATAAGAACGTTTTTTTTTTTTTTTTTTTTTTTTTATAGTCAGTTTAAGGAAATTTTTATGTGACAGAAGTTTTGTTTTGTGGGCAAACTTCTGTCAAGGGTTAAATCCTATTTTACTAGAATAAAACAATTTGTCATGCCAAAATGATGGTATTCTCAATTTTGGCACCATATAATTTTCATACTTAAGAAGATATGTAGCTGAAAGTTGGTGGCCGTATAATTTTCTATGCAAATAAACTTTTTAGCTTTATTTTATCTTTGCTTCAAAGAGTTTAGATGCTATAGGCCCTGGAAAATATTTTGTTTTTTATATGGGCTACAAAATTAAACCAAAAACATTAAAATAAGGATTCCTTTAGAAAGTCAGAATAGTGAAAATGTATCAGAATTTGTTCATGTTGAGCAATTTTATTGATACTTATTTATCAGGATAATATAAGACAAAAATGACATTAAGAATATTTTTAAAGGAAATAAGCATTTTAGGTTTAGTAATAATCATTACTACTTTCCCTGATAAGTTAGCATTTTAACTAACAACTTTTAATATTACAATGTATTCAAAATTGAAAAATTGCTTGATTTATCATTTAAAAAAAAAAAAAAATGAAAATTTCATGTATTAATTTCATTTGATACATCCACTTGCGTAAAATATATCTGCATGTAAAAAGCATTAAAAGCTTTTTTGCTGCTATAAACATGTCATACTTATTCAGTAAAAATAGTTTTATATCCCTTTGAAAGCATAATGCCAGTAAGGATTAAAAAAAAAAAAAAAAGAATGAAGTAGTTCAGAGTAAAAACAGACCAAATACTAGCACCATTTTATAAAGAATTTATTTTTCTTATCTACTAATAAATCTTATTAATCACTTAAAAAAAAAAAAAAAAAAAAAAACGAAGCAAAATACAAAACATTGAAACTTTTCACCCTTCCAGGTTAGCTGTTCTACAGGCCACGCCTTCAGTATTCTCTCTTTAACATACCTATTGATATTTGACATTTTCACCCCCTACCTTCAATGCCTGCTTAATTGGTTGTCTTATTAAGAATATAATGTTCAAATGAACCTTTTTTTAATTCCAAACTTTAAGACTTCTAGGATCTATAAATGAGAATGGTTTTCTCCTCCTCCAAAATAAATAAATATTTGTTTATTTCCTTTAAAAGTATCCTTAATGCGATTTTTATACACAAATAAGTACGGCAAAAATCATTTGAGTATGAATAAAATTGTTTAACATGAACAAATTGTGGTGCATTTTGATTTTTGATGTATTTTAAAATCCAAATAATCTCTTGAAATCTATTGCTTTTAAAATATGAATGTTTACTATCTTCGTTTTATTTTGCTCAAATAACTTGTTCTTCAGCTGTAATATTCAGACTTTTAATATTCAACATAATGCTTAAAATTTGGTCTATTTATAGGGGAAGAATATTAACTATTGGAGATACTGTTTATAGATATAGACAATGTGTACATGGAAATCTATTCTCTCAGTCTATGGTGGGGTACAAAACTTTATTAATGCTGTAAATATATGGGGCATTCAGTGAGGATTGAACTCACTATTCAGTCATAATTGATCTAATGAGAGAAGCTTGCTAACCATTATGCCACATTAAAATAGCATATGATTTTCAAAGCATGGCTTAGATATGGCACAAGATTGAAAGTGTGGAGCACCAAGTGAAAATCGAACTCACTACTATGTTGAAGTGCTCCATCACCATAAAGATTTGAATCAAAATCATTACGATAAGCAAGAAAATAACAAAAACAAATTAGAGGCTAACCAGTTTTCAGTCCATGATATTTGGGACCAGTTGATGGCAAGCATGTAAATTGTGTGCACAATGTTTAAGAATATTTTCTAATTGAGTTGTGTTTTTTTTTTGATTTTTTTTAAATGTTGTGCACACAAATTACATGTTTGTCCTCAATTGACTCTGAAGAGTGAGAATAAAAAAAAAACCTGTTGGCTTCATTTTTGTTTTATTTTTTTAATTCTCCTCTTCATAGAGATTTATTTTATTCTCTTCTTTTTTTTTTTCTTCTCCAATTTTTTTTTATTTATACAATTTTAATATGTTCATTTTTATAACATATATAGGGTTAAATAATCTGGTTAAATAATATGGACAAATCGTATAAATTTTTTTTAATTTAATTTTTCAAATAAGGCGTTTTGTGTTATTGATAAATTTACCAAATTTTGTATTTTTATTTTATGCCATTTTCTTTCCAAGTACTTTCAAATGTTGTTTGTCTGTATTATTTAACCAAACATGTTTTAGAGAATTATTGCTGCTGATACACACACATATATATATATATATATATATATATATATATATATATATATATATAATGAGAGAGAATTTATACCCGCAGGCACTCATTTACCAATCCTGAATTAAAATTCCAAACAGGAATTTTGGGAATTGAAGGAAAAGGGTCTAAACCTGCAGATAGAGAGGAAAATTATAGGTTTCGCACATACCCCTAATAACTTTAGAGATAGATGCAGGCTATGTTTAAAGGAAGAAAATTACGATAATTAAATATGATGATCTATGCAAACTATTAAATCAAAGGCAAGAGTTAGTATTAAAATGTAGGCTTAGAAGCAGGTTCAAGCTTATATAAGAATAGAGATCTTACTTTATCTTACTTTATCACTCACCAACTACCAAAAAACAACAGCCCCCCCCATTGATGCAACACCCTCTGAAAATTAAAATTTTACTTTAACGTCTTCCTCTTAAAGAATTTTGGGTACAGCTTGCTATTCCTAATAATATAACTGAACCATAATGGTGTAAATGGATGGTGTGTGTGTGTGTATACATATATATATATGTGTGTGTGGGTAAGTGTGTGTGTGTTGTATGACATGATTTCTTCCATTGGGTGTTTTGTTTTTTCTTACAGGTTTTGGGAATCTATTATTTAGATAATTTATTCTAACTTTAAATTGTCTTGTCTTAAATCCCCCATCACTTAATAATATAATCCACTTCACCAACCCAGACTCCTTATTAAAATGAGGTTTCCCGTTAAGTAGCACTATACATTTTCACTGACTGCTATCTAAACTAAGTTCAAAAACCCTTCATTCTGAGACAGTCAGTCTAGGGCTGAGGAAGACTGGCATATGGCAGTGATGGTCTGAAATTGACGATACCCACATGAGGTAATTTTGGATTTTTTGCTGTATAAAATATATAATACACACTCCTTGAAAAGATGCCAATGTAATATATAGAGCTCAAAATGTTTAAAAATACATCATACAGCAAACAATGCAATCATAATATCAATAACACTTTATGTATATGCCCCTATTTTTTCCATTACTGATGGTTACATCTTATTACACAATCCTCAGAAAGGTGTTTGGAATGATGTATACAATTTACTGAATTCTTTGTTTCTCACACCATCACAGAAAAAAAATGTGGGTATAATATATATATCATATACTTGGGTATATATATATATATATATATATATATATATATATATATATATATAATACTAAAATTATCCAGTATACATAATCGAACAATTTCAGCCAGTGGTTCCCAACTTTTTTTTGGCTATACACCACCTAAGCATCTCTAAAATCCTGATGCACTGCTCTGCTCCTCTATGACATAATTTTTATTATTCAAAGAGTGAACTTCACAGGGAGGAATCCTAAAAGACCATTAACTTGTATAAGAATTTTATGCTTACAGTTCAACAAAGATAATGACACACTTGAAAAAGAAGTAACGCAATGACTGTATTTAAATTTGATGGTTTTAATGACAGAAAAGATATATGCACAATAGGTAAAAAGAAGGCTTTATAATTTATATTTGTGTACTTAAATGTTAGAAGAGTGTCCCAGGAACAAGTGGGCTTTGCAAATTCTGTATTCCATTAACCTCAGAAAGTATGGTCGCTACGGCTGTCAGTTGCAAAAAAAAACAAAAAAACAAGATTTCAGTATCGAGTTTACTGTGTGGTTTCAAGAAGAGATCTTGATTGGACAGCAGTTAGCCAATCAGTCTCAGATCAGTAAGGGTTTCAAGTTCAAGGTTGAGCTTTGAATGGTAAAGGTTTAGCTCCTTTTAATATCCCTTTCAAATTCTTCTACTGGCTCTAAACAAACTTCCAAAGAACATAGCATCCATAAAAGAGAAAAATAAAAGAACAAAAGGAGTGTGGAAGAAATTAAGAAATCGTTTAAAAAAAAAAAAAAAAAAAATTATGTTTCATTGAATAATATAGACATAAGTTTATTTATTTTTATAATGGTCCTTTCCAGTTCTCTAATTAGTTTCTTGATGTTAACATGAAATTCGTCAAGAAAGGTTGCTGTAGTTTTCCTGACCCAAGTACTTTAGTTCTTCTCTAAGATCATCCTCAGGGCTGAATTACAAAGACAAACTTATTGTAACTGTGATTGTTGAAACAAAAAGTAAGTATATATCACCACCACATTATCAAGAAGTCTTACACTTCATTTGTTGATATACGAGTTCCATTGTACAACATTTAAAAACACATCACTGTCCATTTTCACGACACAGGAAAATATTTGTTGACAGCATCAATATACTACACCATGAAAAAAATAAACAAAATCTTTAAATCCTCAAGCTCCTCTATATTAAAAGCAACCAATCAACTCAACAAAATTTATTACGAGTGTAGCAGCAATGCATTGAAGTGCATTTAACAAACATTAAATGCCATTTTGCATTTCTACCAATTTCTGGTCAGCTCCCTTATATTGGGACACTTGTTCTGAAAAAAAAAAAAAAAAAAAAATCAATAGCTACAATGGATAAATTTAAACAGAGCATGTTAACGCATGTTTTTTTAAAAATCACTATTGCAATGATCACAGTTACAATAAGTTTGTCTTTGTAATTCAGCCCTGAGGATAATCTGAGTGGAGATCGAAAGTACTTAGATAAGAAAATGCTTGTTTTGCAAAAAATTGCATAACTACAAAGAATAAATTTTAAAATAAATATAACAGTGTGTATTTATGCCTGTTTTTGAAAAATCACCATCGCAAAGAAATGCAAATTTTATTGCAGTTACAATAAGTTTGTAATTTACCCCTGGGGATGATTATGGAGGAGATAGAAAGTATTTGGGTTAGAAAAAAAAAACTGCAGCACTTCCTTGATGAATTTCATCTTATCAAGAAACTGATTAGACAACTGGAAAGAATCAGTATATAAAAACACACACACATATATATATATATATATATATATATATAATAATAATAATTCATCCTGTCCAGAACCAGAATCCTCAATGCACACACAAGCAGAAAAGCACTGGATGGCTCTTTTGTCCTTATTGGGATTTATCAGCACTGCACATCTTCTCCTGACCCTGAGAATCAAACCTGGACCGATACGATGCAAGCAAGCATCATGCTGTTTTTGCCAATGACCTATGGTTGTAGACGTAATAACATAGTTCATCCTTCCTGGTAGTGACACTTCTCCAACCATTCATAACCCAACAGGAATTTCTTCTGTGAGCAACAACTTCCTTCACTGAGCTGCTCCATCCTGAGCATTAGAAGCTGGATCCAGTATAGGATATATATAGATTAATAATTAGGGGATTTGTATAATTTCATAATAATTCATCATGTCTGGAACTGGAATCCTTAATGCACATACAAGCAGAAAAGCATTGAACTTAGATATATACTTTTTTTATGATTTTTAGAAGTATCTAAGGAAAAAACAATTGACTCTTAAAAATGTGTGGTTTATCAGCAGTTAGGGTTAATGTTTTGTACACTTTGTTTACAACATGTAAAAATATTGGATTAAATTTATTAATTTTAATTATGACATTAACTTAAGAACATTCTTAAATGATTTTTCCTTAATTTTGTTGTATAAAATATCACATTTACTCCTGTTTTGTTAAATTCAACATTTTGTTTAAAATAATTTTTAGAAAGAAAAATACAAATTACTTTGAAAAAATTAAATTTGTATATTTGTTATGAATAACATCAGAGAAAAATATTAAATTTATGTAACTAATAATAGAATTTCAAAATAAATTTTGCAGTGTACAAACAGAATTGAAGAGAAGTCTTTGGAAGAAAATCTGTTAGAAATGAAACCTAAATCATTAAAATTAATTTGGGAGAGACTTTGTAACATTTGTATGAAGAAAAACTAGAAAAATCCAATTAATAAATTATTTCTTTAAATTAATTAAAATTGTACATTTCAGTATAAGAAGCAAGGTAAAAATTCAACATGCTTTTTTCATTTGTTGAAAACAGAAATGTAGATTATGCAAAAATTAATAAAGTTGATCCTCAGTGGATTTGATTTTATGAATAAAAATGTTATATATGAATATTAACTTTAAATGTTAAATTGATTTCCAAGTTTCCTAAATTACATTTTTTAGTAAATTTAGCACAAAAAAATGTTTGTTTTCGCAATGTAAACATAAATTAATATAGCAAAATCCAAAGGAAATAAAATAAATCTTATACTTACTTCAATTAAATAAATTAGTTATTCCAAATATAGAAAGCAAACATTTTTTAAGCCAACTACAGCTGTGAACTATCACAAACCCAAACTAAATTTCACTCCCAGTGGAACAATGTGATTAGAGATTGACCTTCAGTTCTGAGACTTGCACTATGAAGTGGCCTTAAATAAATTTTGCCATGATCACATGACTAAAAATTAACAACAAAGATTGTAAACTAGACATTTCATAAAGATACATTTCATTTGCTCCACCTTTGTATATGAAGTTAAACGGGATAACTTTTCAGGATGAAAGAATTGTTTCATTGTCATTATAAACAGCTGCAATCAAAGTTCTGGCATAGGCAGGTATTTCAACTAGTGTATTGTATATTCTGATGTGACAGATTTTGTTATGTGTGAGACCAAATTTAAGATTAACAGCATGAAGTAGCTACTCTGGATAAAATAACTGAAAAGTCTCCAGACTTTCCCTGAATATTCCACAGATTTCCAAATCCAATAAAAAAACAGATTCAACTTGTATGAATTTGTAAATAGAATAAAATTTGAGATATTTCAAGAATTTCTATTCTTTGATTGTAAATGTGAGGGGGGTTGTAAGTTACAGTTAATTGGAGGAATTTGTGTCTCAGTTTTTGTTCAGCCTCTAAAAACTAAATGTAAATTTATTGAATTTTTTTTTTTTTTTTTCTGTTGGTAAATTAATTTCAGTTTAATCTTGAGAGTTGAAATAGAATCATGGGAATTTTTTATGTATTTTATTTTTTAACAGAAAATATTGTACAAGTATTTTTGAAGACTACTATCTGAAGAAGGTGGGAGAGAGTGCATAAGCTTTGTCAAATATTAGTTTCATTTAATTATGGTGTCTTGCCATTGTTTGTTTTATTTTTAAGTTTTATTGATGCTGGATTTTTTCTTATGGTTAAGTTTTGCAATATTTGTAGTTATTTTTGTATGATCAAAAAGTATTTGTCAGATTTGTTGTAGTGTTGGAGACATGATTTAATGGAGGTATTATCAGGTAAATGGCAAGTTAATCAATGAGATAATGTAGTGATTGTGTAACCAATGTATGTGTTTGACTTTTTATTATTAAACATTCTCATAATTATCAAGCAGACTTATAGGTAACATTAGTTTTGAGATCAATATTGTTAGTTGCTTATTATGGAGGTTTTTAAGTTCTCATAATAATTTTGCTGTTATGTAATACCTATGTCTGTAATTGGTAGTTTGTTATTTTTCCTATATGCTTACTTTAATTGCTTTTTTAAGCTATTTTAATTTTTTCTAAGGTTTAATCTGCTTATCTGTTTTGTGGTTAGCAAAATTATTGTTAATGTACTTTTTATATATTTAAGTTCCTTATGGAATATTGATGATGGAGAGGATATTAAATGTGGTTTATTTATTAAATTATGCATTACTATGGTTGTGTATCTGTAGGCACTTGCTATTATAGATAAGTAGATATGAGTTGGTCTAAAAGAATATCAACTTAATGGCATGTGTTTTTTTATTTCAACCCTGACTTAAGATGCTTCTTGCATCACTCTAGAGACAAATAAACAAAAATGGCCTATTTAATACAACTTCTCATTGGACATCTCTTTAAAATGGCACCTTTTTTTTTTCTTCAAGATTTTAAGGTATTAGCTGATTGAGAATGCATAAACTCCAACACACAAGAATATAAATTACTCCTATATGCTAGAAGCCTTATTGTTGTGTGTTGACACATTCTATGTATGTGTATGCATGTGTGTTAATACATTCTATGTATCTGTGAGTGTATGCGTGTTGACACTGTGTGTGTTGGTGACACTGTGTGTTGACATTCTCTGCATATATATATATATATATATATATATATGCAAGCACATTAACATTCTCTGTGCCTCTGTGTGTGTGCGCACAAACCCTTAAACACTTCTGGCGACATTGTAATTTGTCTTGATGGCTACTTCCTCTATTTTATATTGTTTCCTGTTCTGCAAAATTGGCTTCCATTGATTTCCTTCTCCTCCAGACTGGATATCATCATCATCATAATTGTTATTTTAATTATTCATTTGCCTTCAATCCTCTCAATTCCCCCCCTCCCCTCTGCTACTTATTCATAAATTATATAATAACTGCAGCTGAATGCTTGCCCCCTTTTGTTCCAATTAAACTGCTGAAATCCACTTCATTTTAATTTTAAAATACAATAAACAAAAATGCCTATATCAACTTATTTGCCTTTTTGTCCCCAAATCAATCCAAATATTTCTTTTGTTACAGAAAAGAAGCAATGAATATTTCTCGTTTACTCATTGCTTCTGCTACGCTTTTTAACCTTGTCCTCTTTAATTTTAAAAAGGGCACTTGTCTGTTTCTAAAAAAATAGGAATTTTTAAAAATATATTTTTTGTAGATTAGCATTTATCAGACCTTCCACAAAGTGCAACATTTATTAAAATCAATGACAATAATTTTTATCACAATTTTCACTCTTTCTTCTCAGATCCTTAATTTATTAAAGTGTTATCTCTACTTATTTTATATGCAAATGTCATGTTTTAAAATTTTTTCATTACTGATATTTGCATATGAAAAACTTTTTCTCCCTTTTTAAATTTTTTTTTTTTTTTAAAAAAAAAAATTTCTTTTAAATAAAGAACAAATGGGTATACATATTTTAAATTACCAATTTTGTCAGGTGAAAATTTTTTTAAAAATATGTTTATATCTTTCTGTAAAAAAAAACAACAAAAAATCATATAACTAACAATTGGTATTTTGAAATATATATTTATTTGTCTTTTTAATTATATATATGTCTGTTTTCTAATAAATCTTTTTGTAAAAAACATTTATTTTGACACATTTGCTATTGCACGCTTAAAATATTAATAAAATGCATACAGATGTATTTATCTGTTTGTTCTTTATTTAAAAGAAATCTTTTTGTTAAAAAAAAATCTGTTTTCATATGCAAATATTGATGACATACAGACAGTTTTAAAAAAAAAATGATAGAAATAAATCCTTAAAAAGTAGGGATTGGTTTTATATGATGATGGATATTATGAACAGGATTCCACTTTTAAAAATGATGAAATAAGTATTTTTTGATTCTGATAAATATTTGCACCTTGAAGAATGCTAATCTTATTAAATTATTCCCTGAAAAATTTTTCACTATTTTTTATGAGTGGACCAGTATATTTAAATAATTCCTTGAAGAGAAATAAGTTTCTTTAATTTTTGATACCAGTTTCATTATTTTATCTGGGCAAAATCGTTTTTCTATAGCGTCAGATGCATAACTCATCAATCAACCCTTGTAATTTCGAGAAGAAATTCATCTTAATACCAGTTTCATTATTCTGTCTGGTTTGAAAGTTGTTCTCTATGATTGGAGACCTACCTAACTTATCTTAATTTTGAAAGAAATAAATTTACTTCATTTTGATACCAACTTCATTATTTTCTCTGGTTTAAATAATTTTTTTATAGAATTGGACATCTGAATTAATAATTAACCCCCTGTAAATATCTGAAAAATTTTGTTTGATTCTCAAATTCTCAAGACAAGAATAGATTCTTATAACAACATAATTCTGTTTAAATTAATTTTTTTTAGATTTATTAATCCACATCTCTTAATGTTTTTGTAATCCTTAAACAGTATTGAATTGATTGAAAATAAAGTAAGCTCAGAGATTTGTTTGTTTATTCACGTGTCCTTGGAAAATTCTCTTGACATCAATGACACCTTAGCAATTAGACTGCAAAGCTCCATTATCAAGTGAAATTCAAATTTAGCCATATTCATTCATTCATTCTTTTTCAGTTTTTTCAATTCTATATTGTTTGTTTATACTTTGTAGTCAGATAAGGAAGAATATGATTATGGCATTTACTTGAACTTCCCCCTATTTAACTGAATCGATAAGGCATCGTCAAGGATGTGAGATACGAGTTGAAATCTTGTTGGAGGCTAGTACTTTATTTCTGATCAGTGCTACTTATGCAAATTGGAGAATGTAAAAGAAAAAAACAAGAAACAGATGAGTACTGCAATAAAAAAACTGCTCCAAAATTAATAAAAATGGTTAAAAAAAAAAATAATGAAAATGCTGTATTTCCCTACCCAATGTGAACCTGTGATATCAATCACAGGTTCATATTGGTTAGGGAAATTGTTATACTAATCTCATGAGGGAAAGGTCTGCCTTGAAATCCTGTTTTTTTTTTTTTTTTTTTTTTTTTTAAATATACCTGTCTTTGATAATGAGGTATGCTAATAATCAGTATGCAAGTATTTTATCTTATATTTACATGATTAAAGTCCATTAAACTGCATGTTGTGTTTATTGTATTTACATCAATTATTTGCAAATAAGGGGAGACTACTCTGTAATTAGCCAAACTAAATTTAAAATTAACTTTATTTTATTCCTCCCAATCTCTAATCAGCAGGAGTCATGTGTTAAATAACTTTTGAATATACATACTATCAATTTCTAAAAATTGCTTTTTGTAATTGTTTGGAAAGAAAATATTCAAAATGGAAGAAGAAAAATAAGTGTAAAGATTAATAATTTTGATATTGTTTGTGTACACACACACACACACACACACACACAAATAATACCTCCATGTGACAACCTATTATTGGACAGTGGAAAAGATCTATTCTCTGTAATAGAAAAAATTAAATTTACAAATATTACCAACGATCTACAGCAAAAAATGCTAAAGTATGTTGCTATGATAAAAAATCCAACAAAATAACTATTACAAAGCGGATGAGACGGGGAACCATTATAAAGTTGATGTGGATATATACCATAAAGCCATTAACAAAGAAGTTAATAAGTTTTACAAAAAGGCAACGAATAATTGGGAAAAACAGCATCAATGGTGATATCAAGAATATAACCATGGAATTCAAAATTGATGATAGGGTCCATAAATTCTACAAACAACAAACTTTTTTCACAGTTAAAGATCATAAGGCAAATTATTTAAACAACTGCCAATACTGATTAGTCAACCTCACCAACAATAATATTTGTATAATCAGCAAGAACATCATTGCAAGAGCCTGCAAATACACCGAAAATGCTCTGGAAATTAACCATTGGCACAAAACAACTGAAACTATAGAATGGTTTACTGATACAAAAAAGAAGAACGAATGTAAATTCATTCAATTTGATATTTTTGCCTTTTACCCATTATTCACCAAAAATTTGCTTATATAATCTAGCAATAATTTACTGCCCTATTAGTGATTACAAAATTAATATCATAAAACAGGCACAAAATCTATACTTTTCCATAATTATTTGTGTACCAAAAAAAGTAACTCAGGATTTAATGTAGATAGGGGAGTGTATGATTCAGTGGAGACATGTAATTTAGTTGGAATTTTATTATTATGGAGACAGATTTATTTTTGACATCAAGAACACTAGACTCTATAGAGAAGATGGTGTAAATTCGCCTCCGTAAAATTAGTCCATATGGCAAAGAAAACTGTGAATTACCTCATCAAACCAAGCGACAGCATGTTGCGTGTATCCTACGATGGAAAATGTGGTGAAAAAGAAAATTACTTGCCAAAAAAAAAGGGGGCACATATTCCACATGACATGCTGAAGACAGGATATTTTAGAAACAAGTCAGTCACAGGAGTTGCAATAAAATATTTTGATATGCAAAAATTGAGCGTCCTGTCCCAGTTGTCGACAAATGAAAAAAATGCTTGGCTGATAAAAGCAAAAGAGAAAATAAAATTAGGGGAATTGGGCTACCATGTTCGTCGGAGAGTGAGTTATTTTTCTGACTGGTTACGTGCATTGTGATTTGTGAGATAGTACCCGCGAATCGAGTTTTCGGCATTTCTTTCTGTCTCTGATATTTGAGTCTGAACTTACAGTGGTTTGTTCTCTGTGTTGTGGAAGTAATCTGCAATAAATGTTTTCTTTGCAATCTCAGAATGCTTACAGTCCACAAAAGATAAATCGATTGGGGAAAGATCTGGAAAACCTTTTTAAAGATCACAAACTAAATATTTCCACCACTACCAATGCAGAATTGATCAACTTTCTTGATGTAACCTTAGACCTGAATAGTGGTTTTTAAAAGCCATACACAAAGAATCTACATAACCATAGATATGTTAGTAAACACCAACATAAAATTCTAGATAATTTATGTAAATCTGTTCAAGTTAGATGATTCATAAACTTCAGCAATAAGGAAATATTTGATATCTAAAGGTATACAAGCTTTAGAACTAAGCCACCATAAAGTAAATTTAGATTATTTGGAAATAAACAAAAAAAGGTAGAAATAAGTAGAAACCGAGATGAGATGATTGATACTTCTTCCAACAATATTTGGACATAAGTGAATGTAATGAACTTGACTGGAATTTTAAATTTATATGGTTTAATTGATTTTCTATATGTAATGTCAAAACTAATATCAAGTTTTTAAAAATTTAATCCATAAACACTTGAACCATTCAACAACACTAAAAAAGGACTTTTAAGAAAAAAAAAAATGTTAAGATCATCCTATAGCTGCATTAATAGCATACACATCCATTTTTCATCATATAGCATTATATTAAACAAACGTATTTCCAACAAAGACAATGTAAATTCTTCTAAAAATAAATGAAATTGCCGTAAAAATATGATCTATCCCTTAAACAGGCAATGTATGACCAATAATATTATATACCAAGCAAACATACATTCCAGTAATGATGATAAATTTCATTTTGGTTCCACAGAAAATCTTTGGAAATTTCGTTTTTACCATCATAGAATGACTTTAAATAATTTAAAATACAGAAACAGCACTGTTCTCTCTAAATATTTCTGGCCATTAAAGAATGATGGCATCTCACCATCAATCAACTGGGAAATTATATCTAGAGCTAAGGCTTATAACAGTAAAGGAAATAAATGTGATTTGTCTTGTTGGAAAATTGGTTATCTTAAAACACTTTAATAATCCTAATTTATTAAACAAGAGAAATGAATTGATGATTACATACATGTAGACATAAAAATAAATATCTGCTTAAATACGTTGATCCAGATTAATTTTTTTAATTTTTACTTTATTTTAATTTTAACTTTTATTTTTAATTTAATTGTTATTTTTAATGCTAATTTACAGTCTATTTTTAATTTATTACTATTAAATATATATTCATGTTTTTATAAGAACAAGTAATCTCTATTTATATAATTTAAAAAAAAAATTAAATTGAACGAATATTCCCTACTCAAATATATATTTTTATTTTTTTTACAGACATATATAAATCCTGCTTATTTTAATTGCCAAATATAATTTTAAAATTAAAAAAAATTAAAAACCTGTAATCCCAGTATAATATATAACTATGCCAACATTGTGATATATTGATATATTAATTCAAAATTCTGGGATGTTCAGTTCATACTTAGCACCTGAAGATTGCGTCATACATGAAACTCAGTTGTGCTAGCAGTGAGGGATAATATGTATATTTATTAATATATACTTAACAGCTCTATTATGTTACATTGAACTCTGTTTTATTAAACCACTACTATAATTTTATTATATATATATATATATATATATATATATATATATATATACACACAGTGTGTGTTTTTTTTTTTTTTTTTTTTTTAAGATGACTGACAAGGTATTGCAATTAAGCTATTTATTTATTTTTTCTTATGTTGATACAAGTATTTTCTTTTCTGGACACAAAGTGTGTAAAAACTATCCAAAAGTTTTGCATATCTAAGTGCTTCTGTCTATACTTTTAACCATTATCAAAGATGATTTTATTTTTACTTTTAACTGAATGTATGGGTTGTGTTATGTATGTATCTAGAATCATAGGAATGTTTTATTTCCCAAACATGGTCATCACATTGTGATTGTGTTCATATAACACTTAAATAACCCTAACTGCTACGTAGATGATATTTTTATTTTAGTGAAAAAAAAAACAAACAGATAATCTCAAAACCACATTTGAAAAAAAACAAACTGTCCTTAACTTTACCTATGAACTGAGTCAAAAAGAAATCAGCTCCTATTCTTAGATGTTCTCATAGAATACAGTGACAAGACTTTCACCACGTCATTATATAAAGAAACCCACTAACAGAAACTCTTGCCACCTTAATTTTAAGAGTGAATGCTCACTTAGATACAAAATAGTGATAAAAAATTTCCTAAAGAGGGCACACAAGAATTCTTGTCTACTTTCCTTAAATAACTCAATAGTGCAAAACAGACACGAGTTAACAATGGTTTTCCTAACTACCTCATTGACCAACAGATTAGACTATTTTTTTCCAAATTAACTAATAACAAGCAAAAACATTAACATCTACAAAAGCCAAATACATGTCAACTATAAGCAAGATGAATTTTCTCTTATAAATATCATAAAGAAATACATAACTCTGGTCGATGCGAACAAGAAAATTAAACTATCTATTACAAAGAATTTAAAACAGCTAACCTTCTTATCAAATATAACAACACACCTGCAAAATCAAAACTACAAAGAACCAACATTATTTATGAGTTCAAATGCACCTTAAGGAACCGTGTTCCTGATCAAATCAAACACATAAATAATTACATCAGTCACACTACTACATGCCTATCTAGATGACTTATGTTACACCTACCCGACCATAGCTCCACACACAATAATCTACCAAACTCCATCTGAAACATACTAGTAGAAAATAAGAGTATAATAGCCTCATACACATGTAAAAATAAGATTAAAAATAATGGAAGCCCTAATAATAATTATAATAAAAAAGCCAACACTCATTAACATTAACTATGAACATGACCACAATGTGCTGACCGTGTTTGGAAAATAAAACATTCCTATAAGTCTAGATATATGCATAACACAACCCATACAATCAGTGTTAGAAGTAAAAATAAAATCATCCTTGATATTAGCTAAAATTATAGCCAAAAGTGCTCAAACATGCAGAACTTTTGGACAGTTTTTACACACTTTGTCTCCAGAAAAGAAATCACTTGTATGAACACAAGAAAAATTAAATGAAAAACTTAATCACAGTACCTTGTTAGTACCTTCAGTGAAACATGTATAAAAGAGGGATTGCTGCCTAAATACACACACACACACACACACACAGGGTGTCCATAAAGTTCGTGTACACTTTAAAAAATTTATAACTTTACTTATATTTGTGATAGAAATAATCTGTAAAAAATGTTATAAAGTTTAATGTACCTAGTTTTAAGTATAGCTAAAATAACTAATGTGATTTCAGACATTACTGTAAATCAGTTGGCAAATTTTTTCCGTGAACTGCAAAATCGTATTTGTATTGCTAATGATGGAGGACATGTGGAAACTTAAATAAAATTTCAATAAAACCTTAAAAAAAATATATAGATTTACTTCTTTCTAATCCTTTTTACAAATTATTTCTATCTCAAATACAAATGAAGTTATAAATTTTTTAAAGTGCACATGAACTTTATGGACACCCTGTATATAGCTCATCAGTGGTTAGACAGGATTGCTTTAAGCTGGGATCAAAACCTGATTGATTTTGACATCAGTTGGAGACTTTCACTATTGGGTCATCAGCAGATGCGGCAAAGAAAGGGAATTTTTAACACATTATATACAAGATACAAGCTACCAAAGTACTCAATTCATAGTGAAGAGCTTTTTTAGTGTTAATTAGCAGCAGCTGACAAATTCCATTTCTTCCAAAGTGCTCAACTTATGAGAGGGGGTGTATATAGTCATCCACAGACTGTTTCACTATCATAGCTCATCAGTATGGATAGACATGCAATTGCTTCAAGCCATAATCAAAAACCAACTGATTTGACAACAGTTGGAAACTGTCACCCTTAGGCCATTAGCGCACACAATGGAGAAAGAGAATTTTTAACACATGATACGAAGATAGGTAAGCATTACTGGTTACCAGATTGCTCAAGCTTGTTAAGAGTTCATATAAATTGTAGTTATTAGAGTGACTTAAAAAATTGTGTCATCACTAAATTTAAAAAGTGCTTGAAAAAATATCAGTTTTAAATTAAATTGAACATTTTTGCACTCCTTTCTAAATTTTTGCTTTTATTCATTGTCTCGAGTACAGTGAGCCTCCCAAAACTCAGCCATTAAATGGGAGATAACTCTTCCTCAAATAAGACTGGTTGGAGACATCAGTTTTATTCCACTTTCTTAAATGAAGTATAGACATTAGTTCATATTTTATTTTGCAGCACTTTTTTTGATTGCAAAACTCAGATTGTTTTTTGTTTTGCTTTTTTTTTTTTTTTTTTCCCTGCTGCTTGTTTAATGATTATGGAATTTAAAATGACATGACATTTGCAATAAAAAAACAAACAAAAACAACAAAAAGAAGAGGAAAAGAAAAACTTGTTAAAGTGTTTGGCAATTCCATGAGCCTATTAAATTTGGTTTAGAATGACACCAAGTCAAATAAAGAGCAACTGGATATAAAACCCCTCTCCCTCCCCCATCTCTTTACATTTATGATTACCATATTTTAGAGCAAGTACTGCATAGTATATAGTGGCTGGGTCAGCCGTAACTTATTTACCACATAAGACCTGGATGATTTTTGTGGTTGTTAAAGTCTGGGGGCAGGGATTTAAATGCCATCAACTCCAGTGTATTTTGATTGTTTTGCAAAGAATCATTCAGCATTATCTTTTTCTTTTTCTTTTCTTTTTTTTTTTACTCAGACAAGAAATGGATAATGCTTAACTTTAAAGCAGACCTACATTATGTCACCATATTAATTTTGTTTTCATTTTTATTGAGAAAAAGTACACAGCCACCTATCTATGGAAATTGTCTATTTGAAAATACTGCATAGAAGTTAAAAACTAAGAGAATGTAACTGTTATTGGGTCTTGATGTTTACTGAAACAGAATACCCAGATTTAATACAAAACCCTAATTTATTTACTTTTGGTATAAATTTGAAAATATTTGACCTTTCTCACCCTTATCTGTCGTTATTTTGGTTCACATTGAGGAAACTCTCTAAATATTAACTGTCTGTCTTAATGCATATTAACAAATTATAAAAATAAAGATAACTTTTTATTTTCTAATTACCAACAAGGAAATGAAAATTAGTCTGAAGGTGGGAGAGTAGTTTTCATTAGAATGAAGGTTTATTTTATTTTTATTTATTAGAATTGATTTTCTACTCTTTTAAAAGTGATTGTGAAATTTTTATTTTTATTCTATAAACATACTCTGAGAATTTTTTTTTTTTTCTAACTGTATTTGCCAGCATATTTTTGGGATAGCTGCTCACTGGATCTCAGACAAGACCCTAGATTTGCCCATTTCAATATTTGATATATTGCTGCTTTGTTATAATACCAATGTATTTGGACACCATATAAAATTTGGAATTTCGTAATTCAGTCAGGTCATTTTCTATGATGCCAGATAAGGATTTTTAAAATTCTTTAATTGAGCAAATAATGAAATTAAGAAAGGCTAAATAAGGCTTAAATATTTTTATTGATTTCTAAACTAGCAACTGAAAGAAAAGGGGTTAGAACTTTGAACATTTTTACTAATCTTTGCTTTGATTGAAGCATGCCTCTTGTTTCTGCATGTGACAATCTTGTAACACATTTTTCTTTTTATCAGCAACACAATTTGATTTCTTGTTATTTTTTTTCTTTACACTATAAAAGGAGCATATCTAAAGAAATTCTCATAAAAAAAAAATCTTTTTTCATCAATGAATCAGACTTTTCAATAATAAATGTACAAGTCATTCTGGACAGAGACAGGAACATCTTACGGTGAGCATGTTTGTTGGGTTCCCTGAAGAGTAAAATGACCAGCTCCAAAGGAAGTCAGTTTTGTGAGGGGGTGCTGAAATGTTCTAAACCCAACCCACTTTTTAAAACTCAACCAAATGGATAAATAAAACCTTTTTTTTTTCTTTTTTTTTTTTTAAATTCCTTTTAAGCTAAGATCTTTTTCAGCATTTTCCTTATGTTATAAGGCACCCTTTTCATGATGATCTCCTGAAATTTCATGCCAAGTTTTGTTGTTGCTAGTTTTTTTTTTTTTTTTATCCTGCTACTGAAGGTGACTGATCCCTGAACAATAGTGTGTTTGAATTTCATAGTGTGTTGTCATATCCTTCTATAGCAACAGAAAACAAATTTGAGTGAAATTAACAATAAGGATGCTCCAAATGAGAGGCCTTGAACAAGAATACAGTAGAAAGGGAAGTAATATTAATAATGCAGTTTGCTAAAGGTTAAGAATCATTCTTCTTATTCTAAGAATTGTTTGGATAACTAAATTCATTCTTTGTGTTGCTGATTTTGAGATAAGTGGAAATAAAAATGCATATATATTTTTCAACTTTTCTTTTGTTGTCTGTTTGTGATTGCAATGACTACAAATTTTGACATTTTTCCTTTTCTTTGTTTCACTTTATTGATATTATTTTATTTTTTTTTTTTTTTGTGCTTTATGGACTCGCATATCTTTTGTGATATTTTGATGTTTTTGAGTTAATTATTGGGATTGTTTTTAATTCTTTGATCTCCAAAGTATTTTTATTCTTATGTAAGTCTGTTCCAGGAAATGATTTTCCCAGGTGTTCAAATGATTTAACTACTTTTCTTTTAAGATGATCTTTTATTGAAATAATTTTTGTGGATTTCTAGCCATTAGGTTTCTAAGCAAAGGGATGATCTACTTTGCTTTACCTTGTGTAAAATTTCGTTTTTTTTTCATTGGGAAGCAAGCCTGCTACCTTTTTTTTTTTTTTTTTTTTTTTTTTTTTATTTTTTAATCAAAGCAATTGAAAAGATTGCTATTAAATGTTCTACTTTGTGCAAAAGTTCATTTTCTTTTAAGTAAAATCTGATTTGCAATTTCAATTCTTGAAGACTAAATAGTTTATCCTGGATATTTATTTGAAATGATAGTATGTGAGTATTTTGTCTTTGAGTCTTCCAGTAATTTTCTAATAAACAGACTGTATAGTTTACAGCAGGGGTCGCCAACCCCTGGCTCCTGCAGGAATTTTGTCTAGCCTGCCAATTTAACTGTAGTAAGGAATTTGCATCTTTTAGTTGAATTCGTTAGTTGCTATCCTGTTATTCCTTCAGTAAAATAAAGAATCTTGTTTAAATAATATAACATTAACTTCATTGTTTTCTTTAAACCTTCATACTAAGGCAGCCTACTGGAGGATGGAGCAGTCTGAGGTCAAGACAATGTTTTATAGTAAATTTGATGTCATAACCCTCCTCTGAGACCCTGTGTAGCTGTCTGGCCCGCTCACTCCAAAAGGTTGCCGACCCCTGATTTACAGTAAAACGAAATACAGTTGTACTGCATCTTGCATGGTGTAATCTTAATGATATCACTAGAAAAGATGAACGTTGGGCAAAATTTTATGAAGAACTGTACTTTAGCAAGTGAGTTATGCTGAGAAATAAAGTTAGCCGGTAAGAGAAGCAAAGGTCAACAGCCAAAATGATGGCTTGTAATGTCTATTTATGGACTGGATTTGATTTTTATTTTTTGAACTCTGCTGTTGGTGATTGAACTGTGTGGAGAAGCATATTTCAAGTTGATACACAATCTGCAACAAGTGACTGATAATAATTGTCAAATTTGCTGGATGTTGATGGCTGACGATTTTTGAGTGAAATTGAGGCATCACAATTTCATATTTTTTGATTTAAAAAGCAGAGGCAGTTACTTTTTTTTTTTTTCTTAAGCAACAGTTGTAGTGATTTTTGGTCAGCTGCCATTGTATTGATAATACACTATTGTTTGTTCATTCTCATTGATTGTATCCTTTATAATTTGAGCCAAATAAAACCACCTGACTCCAGTGGTGGATAAACTTCTGCTTCTTCAGAATCTTTTTGCTGACAATCTCAGAAACTATTTCCAGTCTCCATCAATAAGAATTTCTTGGTTTGCTGTTCAACATCTCCCTTGATCATATCAGAAACTTTTTCCCTATTAACTTCCCTGACAACCTGAAAATATCTTTCACATCAAAATTGATTATAGCAAAACCTTTGAAATTGTTGATAACCTCAGTTCATCATGGCTTCTCGCAGATATTGACTGCTTTAGGTTTTATGGAATCAAGAGATTCAAGAATAAGATCAATGACATCTGCAATTGAGAAACTGTTGACTTAATTTGTATTTTACTACTTGATAGATTTAACATCAAATACAGCAAGCGACAAGTGACAGTTTAGAGAGAGAAACATTTCAGCATGTTTCTCTTCATATATCTTCAATTTGAGATGATTGAGGAAATTGTTGATAAGAAACTTAAAAGCCATTTCTTCCTGAAGGTATGAAGGCACTTTTGGAGCAAGAGGTTACCTGAATATGGGCAACATTTGCATTTGTTCTTAAAGGGGCATGGGATTGTTGGCTCTGTATACTACACCTGAGTTGGTCACATAACCTGCTCCATTGCTGCATAACAACAGAACAAAATAACCCTTCCAAGCCTTAAATCCTGTCACCTAGTTGGAACTCTTGTGAATGTTGTTAAAAAATCCCCCCCTCTTGAAAATCCATATCATTATAGATGACACTAGTTTTTCTTTTTTTTTTTTTCTTTTTCTTTCTTTGATTTCATATCTTATAAAACTTTCAGTTATTTGTTTGGATAAGTCTTGTTCTTATGTACATCGTCTTTGTCATGTTGTATTGATAATGTTATAATTTATGAATATGTCCTGAAGATGGTTTATTAGACTGAAACGTCCGACTTTGAAATATTAACATTAAAACAGCATAATTGTATATAAGGATTTTTGTTTGTTTTTTCCGTATATATTTTTCTTCATATATATATATATGCTAACAAAAACGCAAAACAATGGAAATAGATCTAAGAACACACAGGGGTCATTAAAAGATAATATAGATATCTTTCTCACCCTTTCTCAGACCAGTCTTAATTGTTTTATTACCCTTTACGAAGAATTCTTTCGCTACCAGTTCAAGAAGGACATTTGGGTCACTAACACACAAAAAAGTGAATGTCTAATATCGAGAATATTTAACATCGAAAAATATAAGAAAAATGAATTCCTTTTAATAATATGTGGAAATATCCACTCTGCCTGATGAAGGTTGTGAGGCCAGAAACTAATGTAGCAAAATTACGGAAAATAAAGCATAATATATTTTTAGAAAAAAATCCGCATTACAGCCAAAAACGTTTGCGGTTTCTTTCTTCTTTTTATTATACACACTTTTCTCTCGTTGGAACTACTATAACCTCTCCCCCTATATATATATATATATATATATATATATATATATATATATATATATATAAAATCCCTTTTGGTAGTTCTGATGTTACTTCCATATAAGGCCAAAAACAACTCTCTTGTGATTTTGCAGTTTTTGGGGGGGGTTGTAACAATTTATAAAAGACCACTCCTCCCCAGTTTGCACATAAGTGAATGTAATGAACCCAAGGGGAATTGTAACTCTACTCTCCAATTAACAATTCTGAGCCATTATCCATTACACTAACAGCACAACCAAGCACCAGATATTTCTAAGCGGTCCCCCATCTAGGTACTGACTAGGCTAGACATTGTTTAACTTTGCTGATTGTACTGGAACCAGTGTTTCAATGTGATGTGGTCATAAACCAGTTTGCTTATATAACCTGCTTCATAGTACCTTAGTAAAATGATTCTTCCAAGCCTTAAATTCTGGCCACCTGGTTGGTACTCTTGTATACCTCCCCCTCTCCCTTCACTGTCATTTTCATACAGATCGCTTCCCATCAGCAGGAACATGCTCTTGTATTGTGTTCTCTAGCCACACATTCAATTCTTTCTCAGTCATTACAATCATTTTTTTTTTTTTTTCATGAACGTCAGATGCCATTTTTGACCTTGCAGTGGAAACACTCTTCTGCCAATTTCAGTTTTGCCTCAATTTCTGTTCTATTTTAGCCATTGACAGTTTTTAGCTGATCCCAACACTTGCAACTTTTGTTTGTTAGCCATTCTCTAATATTAGGCATTTTGTTACTACTTTTAAGTTTTTTTTTAATGCCATTTCTCACAAAAGTGTCAAATTGTGTCACCACATAACAATTTACCTCCAATGACCGTGGCAGTTGAATTTAACTTTACTTATTTTATTTGTGATGTCAAAACACATTATTGTACTTCATCTAAACCACAATATGTTTTGGTCCAATGAACTAGAAATCAATTTCAACCTCAAAAATTTAAATGCAATGTCAATCATTATCTTCTGCCTTAATTCTTTTTTTTTTGTTCTCTCTCCTTAATAGTGTATTTTACCATCTTCTCTAACACTCAGTAACCCCCTTGTGTCTTAGTAGCTTTACTACCTTTCTTGGGGTGAGATAATAAAAAAAAAAGACAAAATCAATACAATAAACTCTTTACTGTAAGGGAGAAAACTCATACAAGGACTAATTGCAAGGGTTACTTTCTTTTCCCCACCAGTTTACATTATGATAAAATTTCAATTCTTAACATTATGTTCCACATCAAACTGTCACGTGGAAGAGGATGTTAAGAATTTTTACAGATTTTCTTTTGAATTTAAAAAAAAATTCTGGCTACATAATTGCATAAAAGGCACAATATGTTAGCTCTATCACAGATATTGAGCATTTTCCACTAAGTACCGCATATATTTATTTATATATATATTTTCTGTTTATACGTTATTTTTATAGATACAATTTAATGCTGAAATGTGAATTTGACAATATAGATGAGGACAACTATCTGAACAATGAAAATAATTACAATACCTCATCCCCAAAATATAGACAGATACTGGATTTTACAATCTTAATTTTGAGAAAATACTTTTAGAACATAAAAAATTGAATTGTTTAAAAATGTGTTGCTAATTCTGTCAGTTTTTTTTTTCTCTTTTAAATTAATCTCAAGAAAATTATGGTGGCTTCTGTGTCATTCAAGTTTCCCTTTTTATTTTTAATGTTTGTGCATAATCACTTGATCAAAAAATATATTACATTAACTTGTAGGTACTCAAATTAATATACTGTGTACATAACACTTTTCACTTTCAAATATTGATTCGAAGTATCCCAGGATTCTAAAGAATCCCCCCCCTCTCCCAAATTATTATTGAAACACTATATAAAGCCAAATTACTTTAATGATGTAAGGAAAAAGTAATTATTTCAAGAGATCATAAAACTTTCATTTGTTTTAATGTCAATTTTTTTTCTCTGGAGGCTAAATTGCCTTTCATCTGAGGATAACTGCTCCAAAAGTTTTTTAAAATTTATAGGTGTTTATAAACTTGAATTGGTTAAATCATTAGTTCTTAGCATGGTTATTGTTTTTGTTTGCTTTATGCATGATAAAAATTAAAAAGCATGAGTTTTCTGGTAGAAATGCTGTTGGCTGCCATACAATCTATTATTTCTATTGTATTATTTGATGTTGTTTTTTTTTTGTTTGTTTGTTTGTTTTTTTTTTTTTTTTTTTTTTTTTTTTTTTTAAAACGAAAGGTTTTTAAAAACTTATTTTGTGTATAATAATATTAAAAGCCTTAGTCCGAGACTATGGACTTTTTGATTCAAATATTGTAAGTGACAAGGGAAATTCTTTTTACAAGATATATAATATTTTTAATGCCTTTTAAAGTATTTCATTTTGCTATATATATATATTTATTTATTTTTTTTGTATGGGATATGGCAGTTGGGACATTTCCTTTTAATATTTTGAAATAGTAATTCAAGACACATTAATTTATAAGTAAAATCTGGAGGATCCTTTAATTCATTTTTTAATCAGGTAAAATTACTGCAGTGATTGAAATTAAAATGACATGAATCATAGTTTTAGGAAATTTAGTGATAATTTCTTAAATTAATGATCAGTCTCTCTTTAAAAAAAAAAAAGAAAAAAAAGTTGACTTTATATTATCAATAACTAAGCAACTTGGAAATGAATTTTCTAATTAATCATATTAATATTTGAATACGAGATAATAGACCTTTAAAATAACTGTCATTGGAAAGCATGGTTTGCTTGCAGGGGGAGGTAATCCCGAAATAATCTATTAGCAGTTACTTCCCATGTATATATTTTATCGCAAACTAAGATTTTTTTTATTTTATGAAACTATGGAAAACTAATGACGCGTTTCGTTTCAGGAAGCGACTTGTTTAGACAGCGGTTTTATTGATAGAATCAATCTTTTATAAATTCGCTTAGAGCTAAATTTTGTCTGTGTCCCCACCTTACATCAAAAGAATAAATCACACCGAATAGTTTGTCTACTAAGCAATTATTCATATTGTTTTTTACCATCTTACCGGACTTAAATAAAACGAGAAACGTATTTTAAAAAATGTAACTGCCGCCTTTGAACTTGAATTTGTTTTATATGAAGGATAATATTCTAACACGATGTACCTCCACAGAAACACTATACCTAATGTTTAAAATGAATTTTTAAAAATGAAAATTCTTTCTTGAAGCTTTTAGTTTTAATTTCGAGCTAATCAGATCACTAAAAAAAAAAAAAAAAAAAAAAAAGCCTAATGAAAAAGTCTTCAAACTTGACGAAAACAAAATTTAATCGTCAAAATGTTTGTTATTATTAAGAGGAAAGAACAAAGTATTTTTTCAATTATTTTAAAAAATCATAGTATTTTATATACACTTTTGATAAAATTTCATCAGCAAGTTACCTGTAGTGTAATTAATATACCTTTCTTATGAAATTTTATCTCACTCTCGGCAGTCTTATTTTAATTTTTTTATAATATATTTTCCATAAAGCATTGTAAATGTAAAGGTGAAAGCTAAGTAGCAAAAAGAAAAAAAGAGCACAGTAGGTTTTCCTTAAAAATAATGTGAATAAGTGCGTTCACTTAAAACTAAATAATTGTCACTTTTTTCCTTCCATATGATAACTTGCCTTCATGTAAGCTATCAATATGTGATGAAATCATTACTCATCACTTGTCAATCATCACCATTGTTAAGACCTGCTTTCTCTTATTTTAAACTACATTTTTTTTGCACAGAAAGTAAGTAATGTTTGTTTCAAAATATATTAAATAAACTTTATAATTTCTAATTTTCTTAAAATAAATTTTGAAAAAGTATAATTGAATTTTGAAAGATTTTTAACAGGGAAGTTCACTTTTGTATACAAAATGGAAAAAATGGTTGACATGATTGATTTCGTATCAATTTTTCTGACTCAAAAAAAATACAAGATTTTTAATGAAAATTTCGGATGTGCTAGGAATGATTAAAAAATGTAAAAAAATAATCCAAAAATACTTTGATCTTTCTTCTTAATTATAGGTACCTCCACGAAATCGCTAAAAAAAGAGCATAGCTTGATGAAAAAGACGCCAACCTCGCCGAAAACAAAATTTTGTCTAAATGCTTATGTTATTATTAAGAGGAAAGACAAGTTTTTTTTTTTAATTATTTTTAAAAAATTTTCCTTCTTTTTAGAACATTCTAAATTTTGATTAAAAAAAACCTTGTTTCTATTTGTATCAGCAGAACTAGTAAATAGCATAGACAATTTTTAGCGCGTTTTTTTGGTATGACACGCATTAATTTGAAAAATCGTGCAAAAATAGAAATAATTGTTGGATGTTAATGAAACTTTCAGGAACTATTCACTGATGATCGAAATTATTATAAATGTCTTTTTTTTTATTAAAGTCATGGTAGAAATATTTTTTTTTAAATATTTATTACCCCTCCCCCCATAACTAATTTTATGAAAACGCTAGAAATTTGATTGCATCGGGTTTAGTAATTACAATAATTAAAAGCACAGAGCTTTGAGGAATGCAGATCATGTTTGTTTTTGTTTTTAATTGGATCCGCAGTACCTGAAAATCAGCTCTGAATTGTAACATACAAAACTCAATAAAACAAAGATATTATTTAATTTCAAATGCTTTTATTTGCTTTTAGTTGTTTTTATGAATATGGACAATATTTTATGAAAGCAAAAAAATTTTTTCGATGAAAAATGAATTTTTAATACAATTATTTCTTATTTCTTTAATTATAATAGATTTTACATTTAAGTTATTAAAATATTATAAAATTAGTTAAGACACATCGGCTTTCCTAAGTGTCCTTATGAGATAGATCTTTTTTAGCGCGTTGTAAATTGTATCATTTTGACTAATCAGAAGATCCGCAGTAATTAAGAAATGTAATTTTGTGCTTATAACCAGGCTGTAATTATAAAGTACGGAAGACCAACCAGAATATAATTAAGTTGCGTTATTTGAGTTAAGCATTGTTCTCTGCTGTTAAGGCCTTTACTTTTGGGAAACACGTATGGAGAAGTTAATTTGATTTTTCAATTTCAACTGAGAAGGGTACCTACAAGTATCAGTATCATCTTATGAAATTTATATGATCTTATTTTTATATTAATCTTAGTTATGACATTTTTCCATAAATGAAATATCAAAATTAATAATAAAATGAATACAAATAACAGTAAAATGTAATAAATGTACATAAAATTATAGTATTTTATGTACAGTTCTGATAAAATTTCATAAGAAAGGTACCGATAAATTAATTAGATACCTTTCTTAAGAAGTATGAAATTTAATGTCACTCTTAAGTCTTATTTTAATTTCTTTAGAATATATTTCCCATAAAGCATCATAAACGTAAAGGTGAAAGCTAAGTACAATAAAAAAAATTAGACCGCTGAAAGTTTTCGTTAAAAATAACGAGGTAAATAATTTGTTCACTTAAATGTAAATTATTTCACTTTTCTCCTTCCGTAGAACAAATTAGCCTCATGGAATTCGTAAATATGTCATTCATCACCTGTCAAGAGACGCAAAATTTATGACCTGCTTTGTTTTATTTTCAAATTACATCTTTTAGGCACAAAAGCTAAGCTAAGTTTGGTTCAAAATATTTTAAATAAGCATTATAATTTCTGATTTTCTTAAAATAAGTTTTGAAAAAATGATAATTGATATTTAAAAGAATTTCAAAGTGAGATTTCCAGTTTTTTTTTTTTTTTTTTAAATGGAAAAAAATGGTCAATTTTGCTGACTCAAAAAAAAAAAAACTAGATTTTTAACGAAAATTTCAGACGTGCTAGGAACGATTTAAAAAATGGAAAAAAATACCCCAAAAATACTTTGATCTTTCCTCTTAATAATAACAAACATTTAGACGATAACATTTTGTTTTCGTCAAGTTTGGCGTCTTTTTCATCATGCTATACTCTTTTTTTAGCAATCTCGATATAATAATATAAAAATTTAGATAATAAAAAATTATTTTCATCAAGTTTAAGACCCTTTTTAGTCATATACCTAATTTAACATTTCCAGTAAGCAAAATACTTTGCTGTATTTCAAAACTAATTTAAATTGTCTGGAATGAGTTTTAGTCTTGAAATTGCTAAAAATCACTGACTTAAGTACCACTTTTAGTTATCTGTCAGTATAATGTATTAAAACTCGCTACTGTAACAAACAAAAAAATGATCAACTTTCTTGGCATAAACTTTGGTTTGAATATCAGTAGATAAAATTTGTATATAAAAGAACTTATCAGTCAAAGATATGAAAATAGTGAATCAAAAAAAATACCCTGATTATACTTAAACACATATATTGGTATAATACAGATTAAAAATTAACTCTTGCAATAAGGAAATATTTGAAGCTAAAGTTAAATATATAAAAGTTCTATAAGAAAGCAAACATAAAATAAATGTGGAATGCAACATGGAAAAAAAAAACAACAACAAAAACCATTGCAACATGTTATGGTGTACCCCCACCCAATAGTTACAACATGAAAATAAATGTTGGTAGGATCATCTTAAAATGAATTGATAGGTGTTTCAAAATCAAGGTCACCAACATTAAAGAAATATTTAACAAAAATAAGAAAGATTGGCTGCATGAGAAATATAGAAAGATCTATATTCCATCATAATTAAATAATTATATCAACTGCAAAAATAACAAGGAAATCAGAAAAGAAAAAATGTAACTGCCAAATTATAAATGTCCCTGGAATGGCTGTTGTTTGATTGATATTATTATTATTTATTGTATAGTGCTAGTATGAAAACCATGCAGAAATACTATATTGGCTCATTTGAAATAAAGTGAAAGCAAAAATTTTACATTTGCAAACTAAGCACAAGTAATAAAAAGTACAAAAATAATACAGCTTTCTCTACATATTACTGGCAAATAAGATAGTGGAGTCTAACGTGTGTGTGTATATGTATGTATGTGTATATATATATATATATATATATATATAATGCTAATGCACTGATTTATATGTATAGTTTATTTCTGTTTGTATGTTTATGTATATTAATTTATAATAGGTAATTTTGTAAATGTTTTTATATTTGTATAAAGGTGTGGATGTATATGAACTATATATATAATTTACATAAAAAAATGATATATTGAGTGTTACACGCACACAATTGTGTGTGTATATATATATATATATATATGCATTTTTAAAAAATATTTTGAACTTTATGTGTTTGTGTGTTGCAAATATATTGTTTACATTTGTTGTGTGGCAATGTTTGTAATTGTTTTTTTTTAATCTGTATTTTTTGTAATTCATTTTTATATAGTCACACACACACACACACACATTTTTGTTTTCATCAGGATATGGATTGCTTCTTAATTTAACAGTCGGTTGTAAATATTTAAACTTTACAACGGTCAGTTTTCAATTGGTGATTGACAATTACCATGTGCATGAAACTTATAGTTGTAATGGTGAGGAAGAAAATGTATATTTATTAGTTTATGGCTGGTGACTTGTTAAGTGAGCATGACCCTCACCAGTTTTTTTAATTTGTCATTGTTGATTTTAAGATAAGCAGTGACTTTTGGAACCAGACTTTGCAAAAATTCTTATCTGGCTGTGTTGATTTTTTTGTGGCAACAAAAGTCCTGTGTACCTTCAGGTGCCTTATCAGGCCACAGTGACTTTTGCAAACTTTTCTACTCTCGTCACATGTCAGATGATGTGAAGGAATGCCTCCTATTTGATTAATGCTCTTTCAGCATGGTGTCTGCCTGTGTGTATTGTATCAAAAATGTCTTCAGCTTTGATAAATATTATCTTTTTTTTCTTTTCTTTTTTTTTTAATATTTTTGATACAATAATTATTGCTGTAGGTAGTGATTGACCACTATGTTGACAAATTCTGTTCTCCTTGACATATACTAAATTATAGATTTTATATATAAGTAGGTGTCTCTCTCTCTCACACACACACACACACACACACACGTTTTGTTAAAGACGGCTGATAATGTACCCGTCCTGGGTAAGATGATAAACTACATCTACGTCCTGGGTAAGATGATAAACTATGTCCAACAGCAAGGCCTCTAATCAGGAGGTTTTGAGGAGCATGGAACCACCTCTTAATTGCTGGTGTTCCCATTACTATTGCTGTGAGTTCAATCCTCACTGGTCCCCAACTTGCAGTTAGTTGGCCATATCTATAACACTTTTCTTTGTCACTGAGGGAGTCCACTACATGGACATTAGCAATTTGTTTATTTTTATTCATTAGACACTTCTGATTATGTAATGTAAATATTTTGAACTTGATAAATAAAACCTGATTTATTTTTGTTTTCAGTTATTTCATGCTCACAAATAAATTGATAACAATTTTAGAATTGCATTGTACTTATGAAATATCAAAAATGTAAGTGTAAAAATAGGTTTTAATACCAGAAATACTGTGTTAAAAAAAAAACAAAAAAAATACCAGCTATACATTTTTGAAAAACAAATATTACCAGTGAAGGAAAATTATTACCAGAAATAGATATTTGGGAAAAAATATTACCAACAACAAAAATTTTGTCTGCATTAAATAACCCATAGAGGCTGATGTGCTGTAAAACAAACCAAGCCAAACCTGACAATGTATTGCAATTAAACATCATACTTATTATAAAACCCAGGTTGTGTGTGTGTGTGTGTGTGTGTGTGTGTGTGTCTGTCTGTCTGTACATTTATATATTGGATCGGATTTCCTACATTTTTCAACCGATTTCAACAAAACTTCACAGGACTACATAAAATTACCTTGCGGTGGTTCTGACAGTGCCAAAAATTGGAAAAACACAATTGTTTTTTTGCACGAAATCAATTTGAAAACACAATTAAGAGGCATCGCGAAAATGAAAGGGGGGGGTAACTCATATTGAGTTATACTTATTATAAAACCCAGGTTGTTTGTGTGTGTGTTCATTTATATATGGGATCGGATTGCCTACATTTTTCAACCGATTTCAACAAGACTTCACTTTTTTTTTTTTTTTTTTTTTTGGCAGGTAGTGTTTCTTATTGTCTTGCACACTTTTTTCTTTATTTTTACATTCAGAATGCTTTAAAAATTCCATTTACAAGACAATTGTTTATAATAAAAAATTCTATTCAATCGGTAGACTCATAACAATTGAAAACAATGTTTGGGTTTGACCAATTCGTTAAAAAAAAAAACTAATTAAGACATGCGTGTCCATTAACCTTAAACAATAATCTTTGTCAATTTTATTTTTCAGTCTTTATGATGGTTGATACTTGATTTATCTCTTACTATTTACATCCCTGGAAAGTATCGCCGAGCTCTACTGCTAGTTTTATATAATTTTTCTTGTGCTCATACAAGTGTTTTCTTTTCTGGACACAATTTTAAGAGTAAATGCCCACTTAGATATAAAATAGCAGTTATAAAAAATTTCCAGAATAGAGTACACAAGAATTCATCTTCTTGTCCCCTTTTCCTTAAAGAACTCGATATGTAAAACAGATGCTAGTTAACAATAGTTTCCCTAACTACCTCATTGACCACCAGATTAGACTATTTCTTTCTAAAGTAACTAATAGTGATACTGAACATTCAGATAAAAACAATGACATTTTCTACAAAAGCCAAATACATGTTAAATGTAAGAAAGATGAATTTTCTCTTAGAAATATCATAAAGGAATACACAACCCCAATAAATCTATTGCAAAAAATTTAGAATGGCTAACCGTCTCATCAAAAATAACCACACGCCTGCAAAATCCAAACTACAAAGAAGCAACATTATTTACAAGTTCAAATTCCTCTGACAGCACTGTGTTCCTGATCAAACCAAACTCATAAATAATTACATTGGTCATACTATTAAATGCCTATCTAGACAACTCACATTGCACCTACTCAGCCATAGCTTAATTAGGGCTCATTTAAACACACACAAAAACCTACCAGATTCCATCTGAAACATACTAGTAGAAAATACATGCATAATAGCCTTATCCACATGTAAAAAAGATTAAAAATAATGGGAGCCCTAATAATAAAAAAAGAAAAAGCAAACACTCAATATTATTAACTATGAACATGGCTACAATGTGCCGAGCATGTTCGGAAAGTAAAACTTTCATATAAATTTAGACACATACATAAAAAAAAAAAAAACACAGATTCAGTTAAAAAAAAAAAAAAAAATTGCCCTTGATTATGGCTTAAAAACATAGCTGTAAAATGCTTGGATATGCAGAACTTTTGGACAGTTTTTACGCATTTTGTGTTCAGAAAAGAAAACTTGTATGAACACAAGAAAAATGAAATAAAAAGCATAATTGCAGTACTTTGTCAGTTGTATTTTAGCAAAACTTGTATAAAAGATGGATTGCTTCCCAAATGCACACACACACACACACAAGTATAGGATTGGTGTATATGGAATAAATTCCAATAACCAACAATTACTATTCTTAAGAGTGCTCAATACAGAGTAGAGCAAATATAATTATTTATTCAAAATTATAACCTAAATATGTATATATATAATTACACACACATATATATATATATATATATATATATATATATATATATATATATATATATATATATATATATACATCATCATCTTGATAAGACACCAGAGGTGTTGAAACAAAATGGCTATTTTTGTAGTGAGTTTATAACATATTTAGGTTATAATTTTTGAATAAATAATTATATATATATATATATATATATATATATAGTTTAATCTGTAAATTTGTCCCAAGAGATTAGACATAAATAATAAAAGAACTAACTATACCAAGTTATGAGACAGATTTATTCATACTGTTTATGTTGGGAAAGGTATAAATCCATCTCCCCCTCCCAGCTATGAGTTAAATAGGACTTGTATCAGGAAAACTCATTGTTATTCTTAAAAAATTGTTAATGCAATAGTCACTCGCAAAAAAAATTCTTACAATCTAAAATAAGCTTTGTCTTTAAATAACCCACAGGGTTGATAACCTATAAAAAATCTTACTGTATATCTTAGCAAGCACAGTTAAACTTCACACCTATTTGCCAGCATTGCTCCTCTTGCATTCTGAAACCATTATTAAGCACATTTTTTTTTCTGGAATTAACCACAGCTGACTGAAACCACAGAAAAGCAGAACTCTGTACAAAGGGAAAGAAGTCACAATTTTTGTCACTTTGATAAGAGCCAATCAATACACACACACACGCACACATTTTACACATTTCATTGATTTGCAATGTAGTTGACTAATATTGTAAGCATTGCTTAATTATCCTATTTTATTACTTAATTTCTAAATTATTTTTTCTCTTACCAACAGGAAGTGAAATTGATGCCTGTGATAAATATGGAAATACTCCCTTGCATATTGCAGCCAGGTATGGGCATGAACTGATGATTAATACACTCTTGGAGAATGGCGCCAATGCCTACATGTGAGTCATTTCTTTTACTTTCCAAGACCCAATGTTTAACTTGAAAGAATTTGTTTCGCTCTTTAGATATTGCTGATAACTTTAAAAATAATTATCAATATTCTAAGCTTTGTTCAGACAATTGAACATCTCTCTCTTTTGGCTCATCCATTCTACAGCCTACTTCAAAAGTCATAAAGGAAAATGGGTGTTATTTTTATTTGGATATATAACTAAAAATAGGATTGTTGTTCTTTTTGTTTAAAGATATACTTTTGGAATGATAAAGAGAACCACCCTTATATAAACATTAAAAATAAGTGTGTCTTTATTTGGACTATTGTCCTCATCTTTGTCGCCATATTTATTACAACGTTTCGGCCCTTCAGTATCTGTCTTTATTTCTTAAATGAGGTATTATGTACATTATTTACATTATTTGGACTATTGTCCTCATCTTTGTCGCCATATTTATTACAACGTTTCAGCCCTTCAGTATCTGTCTATATTTCTGAGATGAGGTATTATGTACATTATTTACATTATTCAGACTATTGTCCTCATCTTTGTTGCCATATTTATTACAACGTTTCGGCCCTTCAGTATCTGTCTTTATTTCTTAAATGAGGTATTATGTACATTATTTACATTATTTGGACTATTGTCCTCATCTTTGTCGCCATATTTATTACAATGTATCGGCCTTTCAGTATCTGTCTATATTTCTGAGATGAGGTATTATGTACATTATTTACATTATTTGGACTATTGTCCTCATCTTTGTCGCCATATTTATTACAATGTATCGGCTCTTCAGTATCTGTCTATATTTCTGAGATGAGGTATTATGTACATTATTTACATTATTTGGACTATTGTCCTCATCTTTGTCGCCATATTTATTACAATGTATCGGCTCTTCAGTATCTGTCTATATTTCTGAGATGAGGTATTATGTACATTATTTACATTATTTGGACTATTGTCCTCATCTTTGTCGCCATATTTATTATAACGTTTCGGCCTTTCAGTATCTGTCTATATTTCTGAGATGAGGTATTATGTACATTATTTACATTATTTGGACTATTGTCCTCATCTTTGTCGCCATATTTATTATAACGTTTCGGCCTTTCAGTATCTGTCTATATTTCTGAGATGAGGTATTATGTACATTATTTACATTATTTGGACTATTGTCCTCATCTTTGTCGCCATATTTATTACAACGTTTCGGCCCTTCAGTATCTGTCTATATTTCTGAGATGAGGTATTATGTACATTATTTACATTATTTGGACTATTGTCCTCATCTTTGTCGCCATATTTATTACAACGTTTCGGCCCTTCAGTATCTGTCTATATTTCTGAGATGAGGTATTATGTACATTATTTACATTATTTGGACTATTGTCCCTCATCTTTGTCGCCATATTTATTACAACGTTTGGCCCTTCAGTATCTGGTCTATATTTCTGAGATGAGGTATTATGTACATTATTTACATTATTTGGACTATTGTCCTCATCTTTGTCGCCATATTTATTACAACGTTTCGCCCTTCAGTATCTGTCTATATTTCTGAGATGAGGTATTATGTACATTATTTACATTATTTGGACTATTGTCCTCATCTTTGTCGCCATATTTATTACAACGTTTCGCCCTTCAGTATCTGTCTATATTTCTGAGATGAGGTATTATGTACATTATTTACATTATTTGGACTATTGTCCTCATCTTTGTCGCCATATTTATTACAACGTTTCGGCCCTTCAGTATCTGTCTATATTTCTGAGATGAGGTATTATGTACATTATTTACATTATTCGGACTATTGTCCTCATCTTTGTCGCCATATTTATTATAACGTTTCGGCCGTTGTACACTCAGGCTTTCTTCAGGGCGTTGGAATGTCAAACTGAACCCTTTATTTCGCTCATTTATGTAGACTGTTCTAGTTCCTGAGTTCAATACTCGGTTAAGGCAGTGGAGAACTTTCAGAGGGAAATTAACAAGAGATAACTGATAACTGACATCCATCAAACATGGCACGTGGAACTAGAACAGTCTATCCCAGTGAGCAAAATAAAGGGTTCAGTTCAACATTCCAACCACCTGAAGAAGGCCGGAGTGTACAATGGCCGAAACGTTGTAATAAATATGGCGACAAAGATGAGGACAATAGTCCGAATAATGTAAATAATGTATTAAAAATAAGGTGTGTTTACTAAAATCTTATTTTTTAAACCATTTTGATGATGTATATTTTTCATGCTGGTATTCCAATATCAAAATATCAGTTAGAAAATGAAAATTATTTGGATTTTTTTTTAATTGTGTGTGTTTGTGTGTGGAATAATTTATCCTTTTTTTATTTCTCATATATCAACAAAGTAACCTGATGTTACTTGGGATCAACTGATTCTTTAAGAAAAATCTTTGTCCTAGATTTTCTTTTATCAAACACTGTATGGGATAATAATTCAGACAGTTTGTAGATGTTGAAGTTAGTGAGGTCAATGGTTGTCCTGATGTGGATGACAAAATATTTTACAGATATGATTTTGCACAAAAATATTTACTTCCCAAGTGATTAAAAAAACTTCCAGATGTAAATATCTAAATGGTATACTTTAGAACTCAGTTTATTGAAAAGCAATTTGTGGAGGTTCCATGCTAATAATGAAACCAAACTTTGGCATCATGGTCCAGGACAGTACATGCACTGAGAAAAACAATTTTTTATATATATATATATATATATATATATATATATATATATATGCATATATATATATATATATATATATGCATACACACACGGTGGTGGATGGTCCATCACTTTAGAAATAACTGAAAAAAAGAAAAATATTGCATAGATGCTGGGAAGATTTAAATAAGGCTTCTTTGATGCTCTAATTACTTTTGGTAGAAAAAATATATCCTTAGTTCTTGTTGGATGAAATTTTATTTTATTTTATCTTATTTTTTTTTTTTTTTTCACTTTTAAGGATATTTTTTAAATTTTGCTTTGGTTAAGATTTAAGATATTTATTTGGCATAAATCAATAAATAAAACAATATTGAATCGATGTCACATTTTATTTGCCTTAGGCCTTTCATTTTATTTGATTCATTTGACTACATTTTGGTATTCAGTCAGTTATGTGCCATACATTCTTAGGCAATACATGACTGACGAGGCAGATTTTTTTCTCACAGTATGTTGCCATTTCTTTCTGCAGTAGACCAGTTGCCATCCAAGGCTATAGAAACCGGTCTGTCCTGCTATTTACCTTTACTGGGGTGGGGAGAAGAGGATTCATACTTTTCCCAAGGGTATTAGCGCATAAGTGAATGTAATGGATTCAACTGGAATTAGAACTTGGCTCTCTGATTCCTCAATCCAAGCTGCTATCCATTACTCTACTGCACCTGACTGGGCCATTTTACAAGTTATCCCTGTAGAAATTTTCAACTCTGTCTGCCACTATATATATATATATATATATATATATATATATATATATATATATACACACACACACACTTGTGTATGCAAATTTTATTTTTTTTATTTTTATTACAGTGATTTTTGAAGAAAAAATATGCAAATTTGTGTTAGGAAACATTATTGGTTTATTTGTGTGTTTTTCATCCCTCTCTCCACTCGCTGAATTAGTAGTTTAGCTCACTGATCGGTCGTCATATTTTTTTTTTTTTTTTTTTTTTTTTTTCCCCAGGGTTTATTTTATATTGACTATCCATTAAACTTGACCCTATGAATTTTTCCACTGAACCTGACCTTATAGTACGCCATTAGAAGTTTAACCCACCCACAGGGGCTTTTTCTTTGTCTATTTTCTTTTCCCCCTGTGAATGTGTGGTTATCCATGGGGATTTTTTTTTTTTTTTTTTTTTTTAAATAGAATTATTTTGTTTTATTTTTTCCTGGTGCTTTTAGATTTATGGTCATGGGTTATAAATCATGTCTCTTCTTTCTTTTCATTTACGTTCAAGTTGTCTGAAGATTGTGTGAGCATAAAACTCTGGTTATGACTAGGGCCATCCTTTCATAGGGGAGATATATATATATATATATAGACTGATTTTCTGGCAGAAATGTTCTTGGATTAGCCATTTTATTACATTAACTGTTGTGTCGTGGCACAATAGTAAAAATAAGAAAATCAAGTCGAAGTTGGTTTAAAGAACAAGTGTATTTGACATCACAGATACAAAGGTAGGAAACTGGTACTACTCAGCTAGACAGTTGTAGTATTGTCGCTGCTTACCCCGGGTAGGTATTACTGGCACTATATATAGTGAGAACCGGTGTAATTCCCTTGTGTTAGAGGCCGGTGCAACACCCCCCTTTGAAAATATCCCGTCTGGGAATTAATACCGTTTTTGTTTTGGGTTCACCCTAATCAACTTTGTTGATTTCCGTTTTCTTTCTGACCTCCTATTCTCAGGAGCTGTCTCTGGTATGGGAGCCTGAAAAGTATCAAACACTGTGTCCATGATGTCCTCCTCGGGCGATCTGGTCACCTCACTGTTCGATATCTTTTCCGGATTTGGTTAGTGTGATGTTTGTGCACGAAATCTGGTCCCTTAATCATATAGACCATGTTGCCTATTTGTTTCTCAATAGTGCCGGACTCCCAAAAGGTCCTATTATTTCTATGAATCTTGTAGAAAACTCTTTCGCCAACTTTATACCGTTTTTTTGTTATTGGTTTTTTGAGGTTTGGCCTATCCTGGTTTGGTAACAACTTGTGGAAAATTGATCTAACCTTGCGTCCGAACATGACCTCAGCTGGTGTCTTCGATGTTTGCATTCGGAGTGACCCTGTAAACTTGTAAGAACTCTTGGATTGACTTATCCGTCGGTGATCCACTAGCCTTTCTCAGGGCTCTCTTGAACGTATCCACGAATCTTTCCGCTTGCCCATGTCTTCTTGGATGGTATGGTGGAATGGTTATATGCTCGATTAGATAATCCTCACAGAGATGTTTAAATTCGCTAGACGTGAATTGCGTTTCATTGTCTGTGACAATGCAGTCTACAACTCCAAACCTAGCGACTAGTTCATACAGGAAGTTAATAGCTGCCTCGGATGTGGGGTTCTTGCATTTCCGTACTTCCGGCCACTTAGATAGACTGTCTATAACAATGAGATAGTAGAAACCATCTAACGGTTCAGTAAAATCCAAGTGAATTCTCGACCAAGGTCGGTCCGGTTTTGCCTACGAACCGAATTGAGTCGGAGGAGCTTTCATAGCTAATGCGCATCCTCTACACTCCCTGACTTTTTCTTCTATATCCTTATCCATGTTTGGCCAGAAAACGAAAGAGCGATAAGGCTTTTCATTCTTGATATGCCTGGATGTCCTACATGGAATTCCTTGAGCATTCTTTTTCTGTAATGTCGTTAGGAATTACGACCCTGTCGCTATATAACAGGACGTTATCACAAATTGAATAAATTTCCTCATCCAGTTGGTTACTGTTGATTTTTTCTTTCGTGCTTATAATAAATTCATCCACCTCTGCCTTACTCTTAATCTCATCAAGCGTTACTGGAAGTTCTCTTATCGTGTCACATGAAGTATTTTTTACTTCAACTTCCGCTTGAATGGCTGCTATTACCATATCCTCCAATGGTTCTGTGTGCTTAGGTATTAACCTTGATAAGCCATCTGCATGACCAAGTTTTTTAGATGGTACATAATCCATTTGAAAATTATAATTCAGAAGAATGGTAGCCCATCTTTGGAGTCTATTCGCCGTATGTTGTGGTAGTCTCTTTTTCGATCCAAAAATCGTTAGTAAAGGTTTGTGATCTGTTTGTAACAGAAATTGTCTACAGTGCAAGAAACAATGAAATTTCCTTACTGTGAATATAATGCTTAGCGCCTCTTTCTCAATTTGCGAGTAGTTCTTTTCGGCTGGTAAAAGTGAACGGGATGCATGGGCTATGGGTTTTATTTTTCCATCATCCATTTTGTGTAGTATGCATGCTCCTATGCCATAGGCACTGGCATCGCTTGCAACTATAATATCACGCTTGGGATTATAATGTGCCAGAAACAAGTCAGACGTTAATATATCTTTAATTTCCTGAAATGCTTCTTCGCACTCTTGCGTCCAGACCCATTTTTGGTCCTTCCTTAACAATTCATTTAAGGGTGATCTTAGTTTATGCATATTTGGCACGAATACCTTGTAATAATTCGCCAACCCTAAGAAACTTTGTAGAGACAATATTTTCTGGAGCAGGCATGTCTCTTATTGCACTCGATCTATCTGGATCCGGCCTTCTTCCATGTTCATCGATAATTTGCCCCAAGTATTTTATTTTTTCCATGAAAAAGGTACATTTCTCCTGTTTCAGTTTAAATCCATAATCCTGGATCCTTTTGAATACTTGGTTTACATGAGCTTTGTGTTGTTCTTTGCTAGCGCTGTTCATTAACACATCGTCCAGATACCCTACTGCGAAGTCCAGCCCACTTAACATCATGTCCATTGTTTGCTGAAAAATTGCAGGGGCGACTTTGACCCCAAAAGGAAGTCTGTTAAACTTGTATAATCCCTTATGGGTATTGATGCATAGCAGCTTTGAACACTCCTGATCGACTGAGATTTGTAAATACGCGTCACTGAGGTCGATTTTAGAAAAATATTTCCCTCCACTCAGTTTCGCAAATATTTCTTCAGGGCTCAGAAGGGGATAATGGTGATTCTTTAATGCATTGTTTAAACCTGTTGAGAAATCGGCACAAACCCTAATCTCCTTGCTCTTCTTTTTAATGTAAACTGTTGGTGTAGCCCACTCACTGTGATCAATTTTTCGAGGACACCCATGTTTTCGAGTCTTTCTAATTCACCGTCTATTTGTTCTATAGCAGCATATGGAACCTTTCTTTTCTTTTTGAACACTGGCTGTTCATTTTCTTTGACTTCAAATTTTGCTACCGCTTTTGTACATCTTCTAAGACCGCCTGTAAATACGTCTGGAAAATTCTCTTTTAACTCCCTCTTAAGTTTTTCTGCCTCCATATTCGCATCCTCAACTTTTTGACAAAAAGAGCTTAAAGGCAGATCCCATAGTCTAAATTTTTCAAACAGATCAGTTCCAAAGAGGTTATTTGATTTTTGATGACAAAATTTTTTCGCTTTTTAGGTCTTATTCTCAAAAGAAATATTTGTCAATAATTCTCCTTCAAAGGTGATTTTTTCACCACTGACCTTAGTTTTGTTTTTATGTGATTTAATCATAGTGGGTCTCCCAAGCTTCTTCCATGTCTGTATATTAATGATGGAAATATCAGACCCACTATCAAACTGTAGTCTTACTTTCTTTTTAAACATTTTGACCTGTACAAATTTCCGGATATTTCGTTCCTCAGGTTCAATTTTCGTTAGTTTAATGGATGTCTTCTTTCTACCAGATTTTTCCCTACAATGTGATGCCTTATGCCCCTTCCGGTAGCAGTTGTCACATTGTTTGAATTTGTAGGGACACTCATTGTACCAATGTTTATCTCCACACCTCCAACACGGTCCAGGTGGATCTTTTCCCTGTTTTTTCCTCTGGTTATTTTTTGAAGTTAAATTTTTCTTCTGATGGACCTTTTTAATGTGCGACACTCCGCTTTCCTCTATATCACGACTGTCCTGTTTCAACACAACAAACCGTTCAGTCTTCCGCTAAGCTTTGTAGTTTTAAATTGGCTCATTTTGAAGTTTTATTTAAAACACGACGCCTGATCTCAGCGTCTTTACCTAAAACCAGCCCTTGCACAAATATTAAACATCTAAAATTATCTGATGATAATTCCTCCAGTTTAAAGTTGTTATGCAATGCTTGTTTACAATACTTGCATAAGTAGTGTAATCATCTTCCTCTCTTCTAGTGACATTCATACACTTATATCTCCTGTGAAAAGAGAAGTTTTTGTAGAAAACAGTTCTGTTAGTAGAGTAACTGTCTCTTGAAAGTTCAACTCACTGGTCTTTTTGGAAGGATAAAATTCACAAACTTTGTATGCTTTCGGCAGTTCCCAATTTTCTTAGCAGAAACCTAACTTTTTGAAGCGTCTGTCCATGTAACGCAATCCGATACAAAAATATCCTCATATCTTCTATAGAAATGAGCAAACGTAACATCGTCTTCTGGATTATAATTGAAACTTTCAATAGCGTGCCCACACAGCCGTCTGGGAGAATGCGTTATGATTCTCGCTTGCATTCATTAACTGTGTTGCCTCCAGAAGTTTCCTCTGTTCCTCCTGTGTTTTCATAAAGATTTGTTCGACGCGTTTCTGTTGTTCCAACAACTCTTTTTAAATTTCTCCTCACTTTCAAGTTGTCGTTGAAGTTGTTGCTTTTGCAATGCGAGACTTTGTTCCGTTTGAAATTTAAACAATTGAAGAAGAGACTCTCTTAATTCTCGTCCATGGTGCAATTCAATTTACGCACCATACAGTTTACACTTGTATTAAACAAATCAGTTTTCCCAAGGCTTGCTTACTAAAATTAGTTTGCTAAACTAATACACAAACAAGAAATATGCATTTCTAAAAAAAAAAAAAAAACCGTCGCTTTAAGGAGTGTCAACTAATGGGAAAATCACAAAAATTTTTTCCAACCTCTTTTGTGGTTTTGCACAAATATGACTCAATTTTTAACAGTCTTTGTTAGCACAAATGACTTACGCGAATATATATTTTCACTCGACAAATCATTTAACTTTGAAGAGGAGAAAAAAAAAATCTTACCGTGACAAAACAAACTCTGGTTTCTTGTAAAGAAACAAAAAAAACAGTGAACCTCTTTTTTTCGAAACCCTTTGTGTCAGCATTTTCAACTAAAATTGACAATATTATTTGCGTTCTCACGCTGTAGACTTTTGGTAGCAAATTTTTGGTTGTTTCTAATAATTTTTTTTTATGTCACCAAATTACTATTGTAGTAATTAATTTGCTATTAATCCTTGCGTATCCACATATCTGTTCGAAATGACGAAGGTGTTTTTCCGTAAAAATCTTGCGAATCCTTGTATTTCAATCACTTTAGGTGATTGTCTGCAGTGATATCGTTTCGATTCCGACGTCGCCAATCTGTTGTGTCGTGGCACAATAGTAAAAATAAGAAAATCAAGTCGAAGTTGGTTTAAAGAACAAGTGTATTTAACATCACAGATACAAAGGTAGGAAACGGGTACTACTCAGCTAGGCAGTTGTAGTACTGTCGCTGCTTACACCGGGTAGGTGTTACTGGCACTATATATAGTGAGAACCGGTGTAATTCTCTTGTGTCCGGTGCAACATTAACATAAATCAGTAAATATTGATTCAATAACTTCAACTCTGACCCACTAATGATATGAATCTTAACTTTAAAGCATTATGACTGTTAGAAATTTACATTAAATAAATGTTAAATATTAATGAAATGCTTAAAACTCTGAACATTAATAGAATTGAAAGCAATACAGATAGATAAATGATCACTTGAAAGATTTGTAGATGCTGAATAAACTTTTGACATTCCTTGTTAACAATCACCGCTTTATACACAATTAAAAATTAGCACCAATCACAAAATCCCCTCCTGTAACCACTCAAAAGGATGGTGGGAGGGTAGTGATAAGTTCAAATGTCTGTTTGTAATTTTAAGTTTCCCAACAATCAATTTTATAGCAATTTAAAAAATGTGTGCTTTTTTTTGTTTTGTGAATAACTTTTATGTTTCTTGCTCCAATTTGTTAAAATTTGGATAGCTTACTCTTAATATTGTATCAATTTGTTATATATAAATAATTTGGTATTTCTAAATGAATCCGTTACATATGTCATTTCATAATTATTCTTCATGTCAACATATTGGTAGGAAAAGAGTGGAATATTTGGTGTTCAGCATATTGTTTCACAGTCTCATAAGTGGCAAGAGTTAAGATAGAAAATACCATCATTTATGCATTGTGGGAAACTAGCAATAATCAAAAGGCTATAGATGTTGAGGTGGGATGCCCTCAATCTGCTTTCTTCAAGATAACAATGCCAAGAAATATTAAGTCTATATCAGAGATGGTTTACTGTTTCTATTGAAGATAATGAGACAAACTTGTGCATAACAATTCAACTTTGGTTCCAGAGTCAAGACAAAAGTTAGAGAGGAACATCTGAATAGGATTTGGATTTGCCGATTATGGTGAAATTTCCAAATCCTGAAATGATGTTGGCACAGCAGTTCCTTGATCAACAACAATCTAGAGACTCCATCAGTTTGGATATGACACCAGGTTACTGATTTTGAAGCCACTCTTAAATTTTAAGCAGAAATAGAAGCATTTAATCTGGGCTAGAGTTAATCTGATCAATGGTCCCAGCTTATTTTCTGGAATTAATCAAAAATTCTCTAATTCATTCAGTGATCATTGTCCCTGTTTCTGGAGAAAGTCACACAAGAGAAACTATGCTAAATGCATGAAAAATATGTGTACAATTCCATCAATCTGTGATGGCTTGGAGTCAAAAAAATTATTTTCTTGAAAAGGTCAGTTAATGTGGCTGTTTATTAGAATGTCTTAGACAAGTTTGGGGGACAATGAATTTATCTCCAGCATGACCTTGCTCCACCCCCACACAGCAAAATCTACAAAAGAATGGTTTAAGGAGAGGAGGATATCTGTTCTTGATTAGCCTTCAAACAGCCCAGATGCAAATCCAATGGAAAATTTATAGGGAATCAAGAGGGGATTAAGAAAATACTATTAAATTTTAACAAATTGAAGTGAGTCATTACTGAAGTATGCGTATTGGATTGTCATAGTTTAATTGGTTCATTAATAAAGCAAATTAAAGAAATAGTAAATGCAAAAAGTGCTACAGCAAAGTATTAATGTACTAATGCAGTTCTTCACAATTGTGTTGAAATTTTTTTTTTTTTGTTCTTTCTTTCTTAATCAATTCATCCTAAGCAAGGTGATAATGCCACTAAGATGCAAGGGGCTACTGGGAATGAAAGAGAATAAAAACTTTAAAAGGAACCAGAAACCCAATCCTAAACAGGGAACAACGGATAAACCTTCACACCTGTTCAAAAGACTAGGGAGGGTGTGTGAATTGAATTATAGACAAGCATATCTACTGTTATTGTGATATATTCAAACTTTGAAAGTTTCATGTTTCAAAGAAAACCTGGTTTGTCAGTAAAATACAAGTTTTTGCTTATTGAATTGATATGCCTTTTAGGAGAAAACACTTTACTTTTAAAGGAATTCTAGCAAGAATTATGAAAATTATTTGTAAAAAATGGTATATCCTATTTTTGTGAACCATTGTTGTACTATTATCAATAGTAATTAATGATTCAGGGAAATGAGAGAGAGATTGTACTTACTGATATCAAAATTTTTTTTTTTTTTGCTTCATATTTTGATTTTGTGTTTTTTTTCAGGCCTGGCTGTAGTGGAATGTTTGCTATTCATGTGGCCTCGTTAAATGGTTATGTTGACTGTGTAAAGAAACTTTATAGTGCCATGCAGGATTTTGATATCAACATGCCAGATGATAATGGACGCACCTGCCTGCATGCTGCTGCCTGTAGTGGGTAGGGAAAGTTTTCTTCTTTTCTTAACCCTGTGTTAGCCACATGGGAAAATTTTACCCCCAGAATTTTTTTAAGTACTCATAATTCCTAGTTAGCAACTTTTCTTTCTCTTCCTCTCCCCACACCTCCTCTCTTGACTCAATGGGGATGTGTAGCACGCCGAGTGGCACAGTTGTAGCTCAGTTGTTGTGGGAGGCAGATACCTGGAAGCTGCCCATTTTTGGAAATCCAAGGTCACTAACACTTTTACCTTTCTTTCATGCCTTCAGTGATGAACACTTCCTTGTGGCATGCATATATCATGGTATGAAAGATTTTCTTTTTCTTATATATTGTCAGGACATGATGGTGTTGATAACTTAGACTCATGTAGATACCAAAGTGGTTGATGTGAATGGGAGAGTGAGCACTTAGAAAAAAAAATTCTCATTATTCCCCATACCATCCAGGAAGTAGTCACAAAAACAGTTACTTATTGTCAACCTTTATAATGGCTAGGCATATATGTAGATACATTAATAATAATGAAAATGTTTATTATACTGAATATCTTTTTCAATATATTCTTCTTCCTTGTCATGGCACTTGATGAATAATTGCATGGACCAAAAATTATAAAATGAAAATTGAAAATGAATCTTCATTTATGAGTAAAATTAAGGATCTTAATCAACCTTTGTGTAAAAGTAGAATAGATTTTTCTTGTTTTTCATATATTGCTATAATTTTATATTTGACAACATTCTTAATAATACTTGATATTAAGTGATTTCTTATTTATTGAATTTATATAATTATTTGCAAATGCTAATTATCACTAAGCCTGATGATTATTATAGATCTGTTATCAGTATACCACTATGGCTGATAGAGAAGAGTGCAGTCAAATCAAGGATTCTTCTCTACTAAATCTTATTTCTGATTAAGAAAATTCAGAGAAAACAACTCTTTGTCTGCAGTTCTTTTTTATTTTTTGTCAATTAATTTTATTATTAAATAAAATTTACTCTGAAGTTGGCAGACTGATTGAACTGGAAATTTGTTCCATGATTTGTGCAGTTTTTCATGTTTTATGATAACCAGCACAGAAATTGGATCATTAGAGATATAACATTTTAATATTATACAATATAGTCATGAAAATATTTTTGAAGATAGTATACTAGAATGTATCAAGCCATTGTGATAAAGCCTTTAGAATTAACTAGAGTCCTTTTCTGATAATTAAAAATGACTTGGATTTTTTTTTTTACATTGATAAATTCTTAATTTTTATTTCTTTTTAGTAATGTCGACTGTGTGGAATTGCTGTTGTCATATGGGGCCAATGAAGTAGCTCTGGATAATGAAGGAAGGTAAGACAGTTTAGAGTGGATATAATAAAAGAAAGTTCAGTAAAGGTGTAACAAAGCAGCAAATGGAGGTAAAACATAATCATTGTATTCCGCCATTATGGGCATCGTTATAGCCACAATATAATACTATTTTTGATGGATGGAACAGAATGGCTGAAAGGAAAAGGAATTACAAACATGCTTTGTTCTTAGAGACTTTTATAATGCTATATCACACACAAAATTATACGTAAATATGTGTCTCATGCAGAGAAATTATAACATATGCAACAACAGTGTGTAAAAAAGGGGATCCTTACTTGTAATATTTTTTGAAGAGAAAACTGGAGTTACGACGATTTATTATTTTCTCTCTCTCACTCTCTGTCTCTGAACCTTATGAGGCCTGGAAGACCTACCTTTGTGGCTTTACATTGCAACTACCCTTTGTCACTCTATCCAATAATATCACTCACCGGCTATCATGTGACTATCTCAACGAAAAGGAGACAGTCACCTTTTGTATCCCTACATCTTTAATTAGATTTACAAGATACATGGTACATGGTGTCTAGGTTTGAGCTCTAAAACTGACTTTCTTTTAGATGATGTATATGAGAAAACATTCTGGAAACTAATTAAATCATCAACAGAAGTGGAGTTGGGGAATAAATTGATGTAATACAAGCAGGTTATGCAATGTCTAGTTGTTTTCTCTTGTAGTATTAGAGAGAAAAGAACAAGAAAGCACAAGAAAACTTATTTGATAACAGTCCTAATTTTAGTCGGATTGAGAATAGAAAGAGTAAAGAGAGATTGAGTAAGGGCAGGGCTCTGTTATTTCAAAACATCAGTCAGTTAAGTGATGCACACTTGGGTGGTCATGTCTCTTTCAATTCATGACAGACTATGCAGAAGATTTTCCTGCAGTAAGTTGCCATTTCTTTCTGCAGTAGCCATTATTCATTACACCTCAAGGCACATCACAAATTATGTAAGTAAATATCAAAATGGTTCACAGGGTTAAGGCTTTCTTTTGCTATTTGAGTTTGCATAATTATCAAATAAGATTTAATTATTTACATTATTCGGACTATTGTCCTCATCTTTGCCGCCATATTTATTACAACGTTTTGGCTGTTGTATGCTCTGGCCTTCTTCAGGTGGTTGGAATGTCGAACTGAACCCTTTATTTCGCTCACTGGGGTAGACTGTTCTAGTTCCACGTGCCATGTTTAATGGATATCAGTTATCTCCTGTTTTTCACTCTGAAAGTTCTCCACTGCCTTAACTCACATTCTTTGGGTCCTGTCACTGGATCTAACCAATGCCTTTATCCACTTTTGAGTCAACTTTGATCTTCAAAAATTTAAATGCAATGTCAATTGTTATCTAATGTCTTCCTGATGACTCTTCTATTGTTCTTGCTCCTTAATAATGTTTTCGTTTTCTAATTCATTTATACTCATAATCCCTTGTGTCTTAGCGGCTTTACTGCCTTGCATGGGATAAATTTGATTTAAAAAAAAAAAAAAAAAAAAAAGACAAACTGGTTTAATGAACTTGATCTACCTCATTTAAAATGAATTTGTGGAAAACTCGATTCTAAATTTCTTTAGGTTTGTCCATAATTTTGAGAATTCATAATGTTCCAATCTTTGGAGAATTGAATTCTTTTGTTTTGTGTAATAACGACATTTCATGAAATCCATTCTACAAACTTGTTCTTTGGTAACATTCTTCAGCGAAGAGAGATTTTCCCCACCTCTGTTCTTATGGATTATATTTTGTCCAAAGAAGGTTATAGAGAATAGATTGGCTAAATTGCAACTACAACACAAAGCAGTTCATTTTTACCAACTTGAATATTAAATGTAACAAAAATTACAATATTGTTTGCAAAATGTATCAGCATAAATGTAAACTCTTCATTAAAATCTTTTCTGCTTATGTGAGTTATGTAAAGTAAATAATTTTATTTTGCAATTTTTGTATGATCCATGATGTTCTTGTGTCAGAAAATGTGCATTGTTTTACAGGACAGCCTTACACTATGCAGCAGCACACATTCACCAGCAATGTGTTCAATCTCTGATAAATGCTGGAGTCGACATTAACCTCCAAGACAAGCAAGGATGCACTGCGTTACACTTTGCATCGGCAGCTGATGCTGACGCCAAGTAAGTACAATTGATATTCTTATGGTTTTGTTTTTTTGAATTTCTTGTTAAATTTTTGTAAAGAATCCATTTTTCATTACCTGTGATGATTCTTTTCAAAAATGGGTCAATTTTGTTGCATTTGAGCAGAGAACTGCACAACCTTGCAGTATGTATGTATGTATGTGTGTGTGTGTGTGTATATATATACCAAAGTATATAATTGGTATACACGGAATGAATTCCAATAACCAACAATTACTATTCTTAAAAGAGTGCTCAATACAAAGTAGAGCAGATATAATTATTTTTATAAAAAATTTATAACATAAGTATGTTATAAAATCACTACAAAAATAGCCATTTGTTTCAAACACTCTGTGTCTTATCAAGTGAAAGTGTTGAAAAAGAAAATAAATAGTTTTCAAAAGTTTCAGATTAATAAGAAACTTTTAAAAAAATTATTATTTTTGTAGTGATTTTATAACATACTTATGTTATAAATTTTTTTATAAAATAAAAATTATATATATATATATATATATATATATATATATATTTATTTGTATATTTAGGCAGCAATCCTTCCTTTATGCATGTTTCATTAAAAACGACAGACAAGGTACTACGGTTGAGCTTTTTTATTTAATTTTTCTTGTGTTCTGACAAGAGCTTTTATTTCTGGACAAAAGTGTGTAAGAACTGTCCTAATGTTCTATATTTCCAGCGCTTTTTTGGCTATATCTTTAGCCATTATCAAGGATGATTCAATATCAGCTTAGTAGAGTGTGTGTGTTCTGTGTATGTTCAGTGTGTGGTAGTGATGTTTTTAGTTTCCGAATACGGTTAGCACATTGTGGCTTTGTTCATAGTTAATATTGTTAAGAGTTGGCTTTTTCTTTTTTTATTATTAGAGCTTCCATTATTTTTTAGTCTTTTTTGCAAGTGGATGCAGTTAATATATTTGTGTTTTCTACTAGTATGTTCCTAATAGTGTCGGGTAAATCTGAGTGTGTGTTTAAATGTGTCCTGATGGAACTGTGATCAGATAGGTGTAATGTAAGACGTCTGGATAAACATGTGGTTGTGTAGCCGATGTAATTATTTATGAGTCCGGTTTGGTGAGGAACGCAGTTCCTTAAAGGGCATTTGAACTCATAGATATGTTTGTTTGTTCAAAGCTCTAATTAAAAAAAAAGCCAACTCTAACAATATTAACTATGAAAAAAGCCACAAAAAGCTAACTGTGATTCGAAACTAAAACATCTACCACACACTAACACAACACTCTACTAAGCTGATATTGAATCATCCTTGATAATGGCCGCCGGAAATATAGAACATTCGGACAGTTCCCATAATTAATTTTGTCCAGAAATAAAAGCTTTTGTCAGAACAAGAAAAATTAAATAAAAGCTCAACCGTAGTACTTTTGTCTGTTTTTTTTTAATGAAATATATATATATATATATATATATATATATATATATATATATATATATATACACACACACACACACTTTTTGCTATTTTCACTGTTATATATGGTGTATTTTGTCAGCAATTTTCATTTATACAAGTTCTTTAATTAAAAAAAAAACAATGAATGTTCTTTGGTAAGAAATTTTTGTTCAATTTGAACAATTTTCTTGATTTCCAGTGAAAATTAAAATATAAATTATCCAATATTGTTTGGCTTTCACCAACCTCTATCAAAGAGATATTGTTTTTGTGTTATGTCAGTTTCATTGTTTTTCAAATATTTTATCTTCACTTGTTAGTTTGTATTACAATGACTTTTCAGTTGAAACCAGGAAATGATTCAAACTAAAGAAAAATAAATGCCAAATTAATTTACATGTCTAACTCATGGAAAAATTTAAGTTTTTATAATTTGTTGCAACTTCCTATAAAAAAATGACAAGAAATTTTTTTGAACATTTGATGAAGCAGCTTTTGAATAATGTCTGGAAATTCAATTCTTCTTTATTGAAATTTAATAAAACTTTCTCTATTGCATAAATATCTATATTTATTAAGAACTTTTTTTTTAAATAAGTAAATACATAAATAACTTACTCTTCTCAATATGATGCTTGATCATAAATTAATGTTTCAAGATAAATCTGAGAGGAATTGAAATCAGTCCAATTTTTTGTGTGCATCTCATCATTCTCTTTCTTTTCTCTCTCTCTTTCTTCTTTTCTCTCTCTCTCTTTCTTCTTTTCTCTCTCTCTTTCTTCTTTTCTCACTCTCTCCTTTTCTCTCTCTCTCCTTTTCTCTCTCTCTCCTTTTCTCTCTCTCTCCTTTTTCTCTCTCTCTCCTTTTCTCTCTCTCTCTTTTCTCTCTCTCTCTCCTTTTCTCTCTCTCTCTCCTCTTCCCTCCCTCTCCTCTTCCCTCTGTCTTCTCTTCCCTCTGTCTTCTCTCTGTCTTCTCTCCTCTCTCCTTCTCCCCCTCCCTCCCCCCTCCCATATCTGTGATAGCTAGTTCCTTAGTTGCAATCTAGATATATTTATTTTTGCCAGCCACGAGTGAAAATCAGTGTGTATAGCTTCGATGGCTGATGTGTCCCTCAGAGCATTACAAAAAGATTTCACTAGACTTTTAACCGGTTTTTCGGCCAATGTCGAGATGGCTCTCCCTTCTATTGTGATATAGTGGTTTACCACCCGGCCCTTTTTTATTACCACTGATTTACATTTGCTTGGCTTGAAATTCATTCTTGCCCACTCAATCAGTCTCTCTAAACCGCATAACCATCTACAGCCTGTAACAGAATGTGTAGTGACTGTAAGATTGTCCCTGTAAGCACGGATGGGTGGTTGCCTAACTCTGGTATTGGAAACGGGGCCACGGCATTCCACCTCAGCGGACTTCACGAGAACAAAAAGTGTGGCTGACAATGTACAGCTTGTAATAATTCCTTTCTCGAGTCTATGCAAGCCTGAAGAAACCAAACCGGATGAAACTCTTAGATGGAATTGACTGTAGTAATCCATGATAAGCTATTGGATACTACATGAGACGTAATGTCTAACTAAACCACCTTCCACGGGTTTATGTGGTATGGAGCCATAAGCATTGGCCAAATCCAACCACACAACAGCCAGGTCCCCTTTATTCCTCCTTGCATCCCTTATTAATTGTGACAAAACTCCTGTATGCTCAACGCAGCCAGGCATACCAGGGATTCCTCCTTTTTGTACTGCTGTATCTATAAAGCTATTTTTTAGCAGAAAAGCTGATGGCTGTCGGGAAATCACACTAAAATATATTTTGCTTTCTGTACTCAGTAACGAGATACATCGAAACTGCTTGATATTTCTTGAGTTCTCTTCTTTTGGGATCCAAACACCTTCTGCGTATCGCCATTGTTATGCAACTTTACTTCGCTGCCAAATTATTTTAATGATCTTCCATAATTTCATGCGAAGACCTGGGCAACACTTATACATGAAGTGAGGCACGCCACTCGAACCTGGCAACGAAGCTGATCTAACCCCCATTACTATCTGTTTGACTTCACTCAAACTTGGCACCCTCGTGTCGAACTCAACTTCTGGGGGTTGGGTTAAATGAGGTGATCATTAAATCCTAATTCCTCATTCCTTCTTGGATCCCTAAAAGAGCTCTTCAAAAAGGAATCCACCGTGTCTTTTGGGCATACTAATCTGCCGCTCCTTTTATCTCCCAGAAGTCTTCTGGTGAAACCAAACAGGTCGGAGATAAACGAAGACCTCTTCCTGGCCTACTCTTTCCTACAGCAACGATGTCCTTCTGCTTTTTGCAGGTCTTTCAGTTTCTGTCTTAAAATATCTCTCAGTTCTGAAAGGGCTGGTCACTCTTCTTCACATGCAGCCTTAAATTGTTTCTTAAGGGATCTTAATTCCTGCCTTACTTCTCTTATCCTTCCTTCATGCCTATTTTTAGTGTAGACTTTATTTCTCCTAATGACTCCTAACCAAAATGTAGGAGAAAGCCAGAAGATGGAGGTCACATCAGCAAGATCATAGAGTAACATTGAAATGCATCATTTTTCTCTATAAATTTTAACAATGATTTGAAATCAATCCTCATTTTCTTACAAGGAAAATATAACCTGCAGCAAGGCGTGCGTAATTTGGTTAATTTATTTATGTAATTATTTTCTTTCTTTTTAGGGTGGTTGAGTTACTTTTGAAATATGAGGCCAAGCCAGGATTGCGGGATCGAAATGGCTACAATGCAGTCCATTATGCTGCATTAAAAGGACACAAATTGGCCCTGGAAATGGTAAGTTGAATATATTATAATCTTTGAACGTTTAAAAAAAAATGTTTTTTACTAATAATCATTTACTAAATTTGAGTAGCAGAAGGAAATGGTCTGCCCTCTTTTTTTTTTTTTTTTTTTTTTTCTTTTCCCCTGATTAAGCAAATATTCCTTTGTCTTGGTCCTACAGGATGACTCTGAAAACTAGATGCCTATTTCTGACACTTCTGGATCCCCTTTTGAGCAATGTAAAATAAATATTAATCACTCTCAGTTAGCAAATTACCACCTTGCTTGATAGAAGCTTTAAAACAACCTATGCACTTGGAAATCTGAGACAGGGCAAACACCTGCATTCTTCTGAGAATATGTGTTCTAAAATTCGCTTAACTAATGGCTAAGTCAATGTGCAAGTAGTGTAACGGATGTTGGTGTAGAAAGCAGAATTAGTCAGCAGTGTTCCAATTTCAGGCTAGTTGGTGGCATTCACTTTTGCACAATGCCCTTGGGGAAAGGCATGGATCCAATTCTTCTTCCTCCAGTTAAATTGGAAGGTAGACTGAACCCTCTAGCCTTGAGTAGTAATGAATCTAAGAGAAAGAAAATGTTTAAATTCAAACTGTGGAGAAGGTAAATGGGAAACATTCCACCTACGTTTCCCAAGAATTCATGCCAATTCAAAGATAATAAAGAAAAAGAAACTGTGGAGAGACATAATCGCCTCCAGGACTCGCTTTTTTTTTTCTTTGCTTTTTTTCAATGGTTTACAATGGCTTGGTGAAAATTAAACTTACAAGGAATGACTATTGAAAGTTGCTAACAGCGTCCTCACCATAAATGGCTGGATATAGTAATCCCATTCATTCAACATAGCCAGCCATTAACATGCCATCCTTTCAGTGTTGTCCATGGTTCACAGTTGCAATAATCTGCAATCTGTGTATGAAGAAAATGTTCAGTTATTTTACAGAGACTCTTCTGCAATGAAAACGGATTTATTGACACGTTTAAGAATTAATGTTTGTTTTTTTTTTTTTTTTTTTTTTTTTTTTTTTTAAACTTGTGAAGAAACTGTTTTAAGCAGGTTACGTTTGCATTCGTTGCCTGTTTTCGGGTATTTTATCTCCATCTCTCCCCTCTCCATCTCTCCCCCTCTCCATCTCTCCCCCTCTCCATCTCTCCCCCTCTCCATCTCTCCCCCCCATCTCTCTCCCCTCCTCCCTCTCCATCTCTCCCTCCATCTCTCCCCCTCCTCCCTCTCCCCTCTCCCCCCCCCTCCCTCTCCCCCTCTCCCTCTCCCCCTCTCCTCCCCTCCCCCCTCTCCCCTCCCCTCTCCTCCCCTCCCCCTCCTCCCCTCCCCCCTCCCCCCCTCCCCTCCTCCCTCCCCCTCCTCCCCTCTCCCCCTCCTCCTCCCTCCCCTCTCCTCCCTCCCCCCTCCTCTCCCCTCTCCCCTCTCCCCTCTCCCCCCTCCTCCCTCTCTCCCCTCTCCCCTTCTCCTCCTCTCTCCCCCTCTCCTCCTTCTCCCCCTCTCCTCCCTCTCCCCTCCTTCTCATCCCTACATCCGTTTCTTCCCTCCACTTCCCCCTCCCTCCTCCATATCCTACTTACGAAATGAGATTTCAGTTTCACACATTAAGTAAATTTTTACTCCCCGAAGAACAACAGCTACAATTTCACTTAATTTTTTGTGCTCCCTAAATCACTCTCATGTTCAATTACAAATGAAAGTCTTTAAATTTAAAAAGTTTATTTTGAAAACAGAAATTAATGTTTATTAAATCTATTATACTCCATAAGCTACAAAAGTTATTTACAATTATTAAATCATTTTTCAATTGAATGCTAGATTCTAAAAAAAATTTTAAAAAGTTGGCCACTATCCAAAGATTTTATTTTTTTTTCTCCTGATGGTCGTTAGAACAAAATTTTGTCACTTATAAAAAAAAAAAAAAGCAAATATCACAGGAAATGTTTTTGTCTCCCTCAGACGGTGAATTGAATAGGGATTCAAAACAATTTCTAAATTGATGATGATGATGTAGCCAGTAATTATCCTGATGATATTACATATCAGATGTGATAGAAAACAAACTTGGTCTTGTTATCAGTGGACTTGCAGAGATTGTTGGGAAGAATTTCATGTCATCTCATCAGCTTTCATTTTCTTCTCTTTTATTTTCCTTATTATTAAACTAGATTTCATATTTATTCACCCTATCAACACTCAAAATCACATCTGTTGTTTATTAGGGCTTTATTTTTTTTTTGTTTTTGTTGAATTTTAACAAAACAATCCTGTTTGTATTTTTTCTTTTTCCCCCTCAAAAACATATTTACCTTTCTCCTAAGTTTGAATGATGTTGATTTCAAATATTGCATGACCCCATTTTTGTATGTGTTTTTGTTAGATTGTTTTGATGACTCCAGTTTACAGTCCTTTTTCAAGGATTGTACTGACTGAAAAGTCTTTTTATTTTTTATTATTTTTATTATTATTTTGCACAGAACCAGATACTAAAACAAAAATGGTACTTTGATACTGATGACTTGCTATATTATGGTCCAAGCTACTCTTGGAATGATAGTGACTCTTATAAGCAATAAGACCTTTTAGATTATTTATTTTTTTTATTTTTGTTAAGAATGTTCTGGAGTTTATGGTGTTGTTGACTAAAAGTTATTTTTATATCAGTTTAACAAGAAGAATAATAAAGATAAGAAAAAGTGAAGTTTAAAAAAATCAAAAGCTAAATTTTTGTAAAATGTTTTTTTGTTTTAGAACGTGTATATGTGTATTTGAGTATTTTTACAAATTATTGAAATTTGACCATTTTTGCTAATTAAATTTTTTTTTTTTTATATTGAAATGTCTGCTTAACAGAAGTTTCTTTTTTTAAATCCATAATTCTTGACTCTCAAAAATTCTTCATACCTCCTCTCTTTGGTCATTCCCTCTTTCCCCACCCCCTACCATTTCCATTTTTCTCCTTCTTTCCTTCCATCTTTCGCTTCCAGGTCAGACAGTTTCTTTCTCTCTGGGAACCATTGTGTAAATTCATTTGTATTGTTGAAGATTTTGTTGTATGCATTGAAATAATACATTCCAATGTTCTATCTGCAGGTGGGTCAGTGGTGACTAAAGGAAAGTCTAATTTGCAATTTTCTCATCTTTTGTTGATTATTATAATGGAATTCCAAAGTGTTTATTTTATTTTTTTTCTATATAAAACAAATGCAATAAAACTCTCATTTTTTTTTTTTTTTTTATGTACCCCAATTTAATGGAAATTGAGATATGACTCAGATGCAATAATTGTGCTTTATATAAGAGAAATTAGCCATGATTAAGTGTAATTGGCAAAAATGGCCAACAAAGTTTGCAATAAATAATAACAAAGAAAAGAACAGGGTAAAAATATTAGGAAAAACAATATATGCAAGCCAAAAGTAGACAATGTTTGTCTACTTTTGGCTTGCATATATTGTAATAAGGCAAAAAAAAAAATAGTGTTAACACACAAAAGGTATACAGACAAGTCATTGTAGCATTTTAACTTCAAGACAAGAAAGAATAAAAATGTCAGATAAGACCAAGAAGTAATCTATCTTATTGGCTAGTAAGAAAATCCCAGCATGCATCTGTAAAATTTGTCTATAAATTTGGGGAGGGGATATTTTTAGCAATTATGCCTATATGGTTGAAACCAACATACATATATGTGTAAAAATTTCTCAGAATTAACTCGTAGTTAACATGTGTGCATGTAATCTAAAATATCAGTGAATTTGAGTACTGTATATGAACACTGATTTTTCTTGAATCCCAATTTTGTGCAACTGCAATCTTTTTGAAATTACATTTTCCTAACCTCCAACATGTCTTCTGTACTGTGTTATATGTTTCACTTTCAATAAGTACTTCTACAGCCAATTAATTTGGACTGATACACATGAATTTCTTCAAGTTATTGGTCCTCATCAACATACTGAAACTTGCACTAAAAATATTTCTACCAACATTTGATAGTATATCACTTGTTATTCAGGGTAATTTATAAAAGGGAAGTAATCATTTAACACGCTGATTACTGAATTACATTTTTTTTTTTTTTTTTTTTTTTATCTTTCTAAAAAATTGGGTTACTTTATGAGAATTGTTGACAAATTGAAAGAAATCCAGTCACTAAAATATTCTCCCCAGTATAGCCTATTAAAAATTGTCATTTCAACTACTTTCCCTCTTTCCTGATATAGTATTTAAGGAATCGGCACCACTGGTTTGAATCCGGTGGTATTGTAGAGTTTTGAAAAGTACCACCTGATTAAAAATCATGGTGTATAAGCATTTTATGACAAATATTTTTAAAGGTTGTGTGGCTTTATCAACAGAAACATTGGCCTCAAAGGGACAATTTGGTAACAATAATGATTTTGTGATCTGTCTTCACTATTTTTATAAATAAAATGTAGCACAAACAAGTTAAAAACAAATATTAAGACTCATTATATTGAAGAGAGTTCTTTTAAGGTGCAGATTGAATAGAATTAATTTTGAGGTCTGAATCAGACTAGATAATTTTTTTTTTTTAACATGTTGACTGTTATGGAAATACTTGTCTTTATGAAACTTTCTCTACTTGCTGTCAACATGTATCTCTTCAAGACCCCATGAAAATGTTGGTCCCTAGCATTTGTGTTATGAACTAACAAGCTCTTAGTGATATTTCCAAACTAGTACAGACGTAGTAGCATACAATACAACCTGTTTCGTGACATATTTTTTAGATTGATGTTTACCTTTTTCTGTACTGCAGAGTACTGAATCTTAACCAAAATAGTCGCACTCATGAGAATTAACTACCAGAGTCTAAATGCTCATCAAATAGACATTTTTTCCTCTTTTTCCCAAAACAGGTCAGTGCAGCCAGGCAACAACACAGCAGTGAAAGTGTTAATCCATCTTTTTTAGGTCTATTATTATTTCTAATATTTTTATTAAATATGATAGATTTTTTTATATTATTGAAAATGATTAAAATGAAACCTTGACTAATAAGATGTGCTAATGAAGTTGATAAATTTTTGAAAGTGTCTTGTCATCGCTCTGCTGGCATCTGAAGCTGAAGTATTTAAAATCAATACCTGCTATGTTTAAAAAGATCTTGGCAACTTTAACACAAGAACAATGTCTTGTTCAAGAGCATCACTTTGATACAGAATGGAATTTCAATAATTTTTTCTGTTTCATTTTAGTGTCCCTATTGATAAAAAGAACAACAAAAACAGTGTTGTTTATCTTATTTGGTTTATATAGCATGCACACTTCCTCCCAAACAGTTCAAGTGACATGCTAAAATCAGTTCTGCAAATTGCTTGTTAAAATTCTAATTATTTAGTTTAATTTGCTTTAAGACTGCAAAATACTGGGACAGTGATATGGATTAAAATCACTTCACTATTGAATTTTGATAATTTCACTTGCTTACCATCATGCCTTCTTCTACAAAACAATCTTTCGAACAATATTTTTTTATTTTTTTATTTTTTTTTTCAGTCACATTTTCTTTCTTCTCTGTATGTTGATCATCAGTAGAACAATGGGGATTCTCCAGGAATTAAATATAATTTCTGGAAAGGAAACGTTAGTCTCAAAATTGTTGAGGACAAAATGAAGACAAGTAATAAATTTAAATAAAGAGGACATAATTAATGCCACTTGGCATGTAAGATCAAATTTAACAAAAAAAAAAACAAACTATTAATGCCATTTTGATTTTGACCATTTTCAAATTTGATTAGAATTAAAAATTTGGTAAGGCAAAATTATCCATATTTCTTCTTTTTGGCACATGAATCACATTTAAAGCAAATTTTAATAAAGTTATAATTTTTTATTTTATTTTTTCACAGCTGAAGTTTGTCGTAGTTTCTTGTAGACTGTTGAATTAATTTTTGTCATAAGTCTCTCCTATACTTCAGTTATTTGCTAACATTTTTCTTCTGAAACCATTGAAGATTTTTTTTTTTTTTTTTTTTTTTTGATAGACATTTGTGCATGAAAGAGAATGAAACAAAAACAAAACAACAAAAGCTTCTATTGGTTAAAAATTACACCTTTTTATTTTCTATTTTTTTGTTTTTATTGAATTTACAGAAAATAAATGGAAAGTGCAATCATTTGTTTTAATGAGAAAAGAATTTATATAGCATAAAACAAATTTCTTTTAAAAAAAATAGAAGTTTACATTGTTAAATATTTTCTTGCAGCATCAAAAAATTTAAACATTACAGAATATATATATATATATATATAATGTCTGTGTGTGTTTTGAACAATAAAAAATATTGAAAAATTAAAATTGTCAGACACACTGGGTTGTATATTAATGTTTTTTGTTTTATTATTTCAATTAGATTCCTCGACTAGTTTTGGTCAGAATGGCCATCATCAGGAGAAAAAAAATCCTGCTTGTTAGTAGCAGTGAACTACAGGAATGAATGACTTTCTGAAGAAAATGAACTTAGTTTTCATTTTTTTTTTTTTTTTTTATCACTAACTTTGGCCAAACGACCTCTTTTAAGTTGTTTTTAAGATAGAGGCTGGATAGATTCATTTGACTCTGAATTCCCTTGGTCATTTTGACATTTTTATTGGTTCCTAGGAAGGAGATGTGTTTGTGTTAAGTGTATGTTATCATTTAGTTCTTTGGGAGTGTGTATAATGTGTGTAAGTGTATATATTAGTGAAGTAAGACATCAACATCTCTGCAAGCATGTCTGTCTTATGTGGGTGAGAAATGTGGGTAAGGCTTGATTTATGGGGTTATATATTCTATCGATGTTGTTAAATTTGTGACTAAGTCTGTCTAGATGGAGTGTTTTGAGGTGCAAAATCCACTTGTCTTCTAGAATTTTTCGAATGTTATATTTTCTATCTTTTTCTATTTTTCAATTATAGTGAATTTGGCATGGCTTTTAAAATCATGTTTTTCTAGGTGGAAATGTTGGTCTACAGGTAATAATCCTTTGTGAGGAGCTGACTTAATTAGATTACAATAATTATTAATTCTGTAGTGAAAGATTTTGAAAGTAAATTTAGTGACTGAGCTAGTGAACGAATTGGTGTGTCTAATTTGGCTACAGCATAAGCTCCTTTTGTTATTACATGGTTGGGAAAATCCTGTTGTTTTTATTTTTGGTCTATTACAGATTACCTTATCCATTGAAATGTGGTTACCACTGATAATTTCCTTAAGTTTCTTAGGTCTTATGCTAGAAAGCCAGGTTCCTCAAACAAAATCTTTAGGTCTGGTGTGAGATGTAGTATTTCCCAGCGACTTTTGATTATGTGGGATAGTGAAAGAAAAGTGGGGTTGAAAGTGGTTACTAGAGGGATGTGTCTGGATTTATTTTTAATCTTGTACATTAGGGTGTCTTCTCTAGGTGTGGAAATTGCTTTATTTATTTGTTCCCTGATTAGGTGTTGTTTATAGCCTCGTTTTGTGAATTGATGCTCGAGATTTTGAGTGTGTTTATTTAGTTCTTCATTGTTGGAACATATCCTTCTGAATCTCTAATTGCTTGTGAAGGGAAGGTTCTTCTTGAGGTGTTTAGGGTGGGAAGACTTAAAGTGTAGATAGTTGTGGGTGGTGGTGATTTTAGTGTGTTGTGTCATTTGTAGCTTTCTGTTTTTTTATCTATGTAAATGCTGGTGTGCAAAAATGTTACTGATCTTGTGGAATTTTTGTAGTCAAACTTAATTGAGTTGTGTACCGTGTTTAGGGTCATAAGGAATTGAGTGAGTTTATCCTCACTGGCTGTGTATGCAAAGAAGATATCATCAATATATCTTACATATAATACACAGTCGCTACCGATAAAGGGATTGATATGGGTCCCCTCAAATTTTCCCATGAAGATTGTAGCATATGATAGAGATGCAATGGTGCCCATGGCACAGCCTCTTATTGCAGGTAGTGTTCTCCATTGAAGTTAAAAGTATTCAATGTAAGAATATGCTTCATGAGTTTTATGATAACTTCGGAGTGGTGGGGTCTTGTTTTCTAAGGGCAGTTAGTCCTTTGATGTATTTGATGTTTGAATAAAATGACCTTATGTCCATAGTCACTAGAATAGCATTTTCTGGCACTGTTTATATGTGATTCATTTTATTTAATAGGTCTGTTGTGCCTCTGATGTAGGATTTTACTTCCTTAGCTAGAGGCTGTATGTAATGGTCATGTATTTGGAAATTTTGGTCGTGTGGCAGTTAAATGCTGAAATGACCGACCTTCCTGGGTTGTTGTTTTTATGTATTTTGAGATAGAAGCAGGCAGGTGTGATGTTTGTGGGTGTAAGTGTTTTGCATGTTTCCTTGTCAGTTAGTTTGTTGTAAAGCATCATGCTTAGTGGGCTTGTTAATTCTTTTTGGTATAAGGAAATAGGATCTGTGGGTAGGCTTTTCTAGGATTTTTGTCGGCTAGCTGATTGTTGGTCTCTTAAATGTATTCTTTGATTCTCCACATCACTGTGGTACCCACTTTTTTTAGGTCATCTCTGTGTCAATGTGTCAAGGGCCACCCATTTCCCTTCAGTGATATTTTTATGTGGCAGCTTACTGCTGCTGTTTTCTTTGTCATTTGTTACTGCCATTTCAAATGTCTGTATGTCCATGTTTTGTGGGGTGAATGTAGAGTCCTTCTCTTTTAATGTTTTGAATATGGAAGGTGTGTGGTTATTGTCTCCATAGTGGGCTTTTAGCCATATTTTATATATATATATATATATATATATATATATATATATATATATAATATTATTACTTAAATGTTATTTTTAGTTGGTACTCATATTTAAGTAGATGTTCTGTTTATTTATTAAACAGTATATTTATTATCGTCTATTGGCCTGAATATTTGAGAAATCTTATTAGAAAAATATATACTTTCTGGCAGGATTTGAACCTTCGTTTCCTAGGTAAGATATGGGTATCCAGTAAAATAATGTTTAAGTAATAAAATATCTGATTAAGAGATGGAAAATCCATGCCTAAAATATATCTTGGATATTCTGTGTGAACGGAATAAAATTCCAATAAAACAAAAACACTATTCTTAAGAGTGCTCAATACAGAGCAGAGCAAATATTATTTATTCAAAAATTATAACCTAAACATGTTATAAAATCACTACAAAAATAGCCATTTTGTTTCAACACGTCTGGTGTCTTCTGAAGTGATGGTCACTTGATAAGACACCAGAAGTGTTGAAACAAAATGGGTATTTTTGTAGTGATTTTATAACATGTTTAGGTTATAATTTTTGAATAAATTTTATATATATATATATATATATATATATTATATATATATATATATAATCTACAAATATAAATTTTAGTATGGCTTTTTTGTATTTTATAAAAATTACTTTCTAATTTGTATATATGTAAATTTTTCTTTTCTTTCTTTTGGTGGAGAAGCAGAGGCTGCTTTTTAGGAGAGATTAATTTTTTAATCAATTATTTCAAATATGAACACTTAGAGATTGTGTGTCTCTGTGTATGTATGTATATATAAAACACAATTTTATTGCATGAATTTATAATTTCTTGTGAATTATATGCACAATTAAGAAAACCTTTTTATTCACATAGGCATTTATGCTTTTTTTCAATTACCATTATTATTAATAATGACCTTTTATACTGCATACAAGTTTCTCTTTTGTATACTTTTTGTTTTCTGCAATGCTGCTGATCTTGACAGATGATCAGATTAATAAAACTGTTCAAATTTCCCAAAGTTTTGGTTTTGTTTAGCACCTTTTAGGTGTGCGAAATGTCTATCACTCCTGCTAGAAATAAATCTCATTTTTTTTTTGTTGCATGAACACTAAAGCTTTAGTCATGATAAATTATGTATGGTAAGCTCTCTTTCTTATCTATCACACACACACACACATATATATATATATATATATATATATAAATTGGTAGGGATAGTTAACCCAAAGAGAGCTCAATATAAGTCTTTTACCAAATTGGTTAATATTGTCCAGGCATGCTGTTTATCTTATATATGGTTACCTGCCTATTTTTGTTTTCTATGAGTGACTTGTAAATTCCTCCGAGTTATATGGCTGTGTACAGAGTATATTCAAGCAGATGTGTGTGTGTATATTTTACATTTGTATTACTATGTATTAAATTTGTTTGTTTTTTTTTTCTCTAATAATTGTAAAAAATATTCTCTTCAGATTTTCCCCTTATTTTTCTGTGCACATTATTTTTTATGTTGCTTTCTTTTCTATTTATTATTAAACTTAATATTTTAAATCAATATATTTTACATCAAGTCTTTCAAAATAATTCCCAAATTTCTTACCTAAAACATAATTATTAATGGAGCAATGATACTTTGAGTTGTACAAAAAAAAAAAAAAATCTCCTTTTCAATTGTCATTTTATTTTTTAAAGTTTTTCTTTTTCTCTGTATTGTATTTAAGCATTTTCTATCTCTCTCTCTCTCCCTCTCTCTCTCTTTTATGTGTTATTTCTATGCCACATGTTATTTCTCTTTCATATCATAACCAGTTGCATTTTATGAGAGTCTTGCACTTCTTGAAAAGGTTTTCTACAGATGTATTGCTGTCTTTTTAGATATGGTTTAACAGTTACTCATCCAAACTGTGCTAAGCTTACAAAGCCTGCTTGGGAGTTTCGAAAAAATGTATATCTCTGTCAGCTGAAACATTATTTCATAAAAGATTTGTTCTTCAGTTCAAAACTGGTATCTGTGGATTGTAGTAAAGTAACTTTTCATGCAATTGAAACAAATATTAATATACAACATAGAAATTTGTCAATTTATCTTGTTCTTTAATGTTATTCTTTTGTGTTTCTAGTTTCCATTTTCTTAAATGAAGACCACAGACAAGTTTTGTTTTTTTTGGTGAGAGGGGGAATGGAATTTTAGCTGTCTGGAAAGTTAGATGGACAAAATTTTTTTAAAAGAAAAATTCTTTTGCTGCAGTTAGCCAATTTGGGGAAGCAATAAGATTTTACTCTTTTATTTTTATTTTTTTTATTTTTTTCTTTTTTTTTTTTTCCTTTTTTTTTTTTTCCTCTTTTTTTTTCTTTTTTTTTCCTCTTTTTTTTTTCTTTTTTTTTCTCTTTTTTTTTCCTCTCTTTTTTTTCTCTCTTTTTTTTCTCTTTTTTTCCTCTCTCTTTTTTTTTCCTCTCTTTTTTTCCTCTCTTTTTTTTTCCTCTCTCTTTTTTTTCCTCTCTTTTTTTTTCTCTCTCTTTTTTTCCTCTTTTTTTCCTCTTTTTTTCCTCTTTTTTCTCTTTTTTTCCTCTCTTTTTTCCCTCTCTTTTTTTCCTCTCTCTTTTTTTCCTCTCTCTTTTTTCCTCTCTTTTTTCTCTTTTTTCCTCTCTTTTTTCCTCTCTTTTTTCCTCTCTCTTTTTTTCCTCTCTCTTTTTTTCCTCTCTTTTTTTTTCCTCTCTTTTTTTTCCTCTATCTTTTTTTTCCTCTCTTTTTTTTTCCTCTCACTTTTTTTTTCCTCTCTTTTTTTTCCTCTCTTTTCCTCTCTCTCTCTCAACATTTTATTATGTGATAAATGGAATTTTATGTTAAATACCCAGAAAGCGTGTAAAAATGGAATATGTGAAAACCATTTGAAGAGTGAAACCTTAAACATCTTTTGTATGCGTTTCACATTCATCTGGTTTCCACATATTCATTTTTTATTGTGTGTCTAATCTGAAGATTATATGTATCAAAATGTCTTTTGCATGTTTATGAAATCTTAACATTTAGAAGGTGCCGGTAGGTGGCAGACATAAACTTAATTTATCACAAACTATTATTGACTAATTTGGGGACCTAATGAGAATATTTTCTTCTGATAATACAATACTTTTTTTTTTTTTTTTTTTTTTTTTTTTTTAAATAATCAGGAACTTTAGTAATTACTGTGGTTGGTTTAATCCAGGGGTTGGCAACTCATTTGACCCAGTGGGCCGGATTGTGTTAGAATGACGGGTCGCGGGCCGGACGAAGGCCATTAATGAAAAATTAAGGAAAATTACATATGCAGACCCCTGTCAACATAAATATTTAAAACCATAATGAAAATAAACAGAGAAATCAGAAAAACAAAAGAAAATCTAAAATTAAAAAACACCTAACAAAAATTACTTTTCCTCAAGGAACGTCAAACTCAAAATACTTCAAAGTGAAAAAAATCAACCGAAGTGAAATGGATGAAATTATGACGTGTAGGTTTGAAACTTATTGAAAATTGTTCCACAAACGAACCATACACACACACACACACACACACACACACACACACATCAAACAAAAATGAAGCACATATACCCATACATACAAGTTCAAATAATTGCAAACATATACACTTACGTACATACACATGCGGTATCATCCACACATTCATGAGGTATGTATGTATAATGCGTGTATGTTTAGTTTAACTATCTTTAGATTTCTGCTACCTCAGATGGCAGTCCCTCCCTGGCTTCTTTCACTTTATCGTTCCTTTCGCTTCTGTTATCTTTTAATGTAGTCAAGGGTCATAACAAATATGTATCCATTATTTGACATTAAACGTAGGCAACGCAACTTGGTAAAATAATTCTCATGAAAGATAACTGGCAGATAGTCTAATTCGAAAGCCTCATCTCTCATGTTAAAAATAGTCATTGGTAATCAGGCTCATGGGCCGGTCAAAATGCCTTCGTGGGCCAGATCTGGCCCGTGGACTGTAGGTTACCGACCCTTGGTTTAATCCAATAAAACATGCTGGTCTTCTGATCATGTGACTATCTAGTGAAGTTTCAAATGGACGTCTATGAAGCTTGAAGGAATTCCAGTTAGTAGTATCTGTGGAGACTGGTAAATTTTAGTACCTGACTTTGTTGATTTTAAAAAAAAAAAAAAAAAAATTTTATCCAAAATTAGAAAACCCTATATTATTGAAATCCTTAAAGCAATCAGTTGATTTAATTTTTTTTTTATTTTTCATTCTGAAGTATGATGTAAGTCAAGCTAATTTTCTAACTTGAATTTTTTTTTAATGTTCAAATGACATTTTAATTCCTAAATTTCTACCTGAAAAAAATCAGTAAAATTATCTATCAAATCTTTTTTTTTTTTTTTTTTTTTTTGATTAATTATGTTTAATTTTCTTTTCATCTCAGCAACATTTTGAAAAAAAATTCATGTGGTTTTAAATTTACATTTCTTCTTGCAGTCTGGAATTTTTCTTGCTGCTATTTAAATGAAAAATAAAATGACCTTTATATATATATATATATATATATATATATATATATTTGTCATTTAACACCTTTCTTCTCGCAGACACAATCACCTGTCTTCGGTAGATTGGTTTACAGATTCAATTTCCGAAAATGAAAAAAATTACTTTTTTATTGATTGATTTTATTTTTGTTTTATTGCCTGTCTCTGTTGTCATAGTTGACTTTGTTTCATTCTTGTCCCTGAAGGAGGTTAAAAGAAAATTTTCTCTCTTAAGCAGTGAATACTTGAATTTCATTAGAGAAACAGGCAAGTCATTGGCTTTCTTTAAATTCTGGTGCTAGGCCAATATTAATGCATGTATGCACAGGGTTTATTAACCAAATTCATTGCTGCTACAATCTCTAAAATGTCAAATATATGTTCTTGTTAGATTTTTAATGGAGATTAAAAAATAAGGTTGATAATACTGAAAAGAAATTAAAATATTATGGTGCCTAGATCCTGTTAGGAGTTTCCTCTTTTGAAGGTGGGAAAATTCCAAAACTGCAGGAATGGTCTCATGTTTTTATTTTGGCATTGGTGATGGGTGGGTTGTTTGGTGCAAGATGGAAGTCAGAGATTGCTAGATCAGGAACTTTGTATTCTTGGAAATACTAATTTGACCTAGTAGTCAAAATGAGAACCAAAAAAAGGTGGTTCCAAATCAGTTGGATATTTACATGTAATGAGTGTCTTGCTACTTCAATCCTGTCTACATAATGCTAAACACTATTTCTGTCCAATATTTGTCAAAGAATTATATCACAGTATTATTATTTTCACTTTGGTCTTTTTATAACACTTTCTTTTGTTAACATTGATCAATCCATGTCTTCTCTAACTTAGGAAAATTACTTAATTTCATACTGTTTCAATCAATTCATTCTGATACTTGTAGTTTTTAATTTATTTCAATTTTTAAATGGGAAGCGGTCTTTAAAACCCTTTCTTAACAAGACGGTAATCCCAACTGAACCTGATATTACTGGAAACTGACTTCACTTTATTAGCTTTTGCTCAATGGAAAACTACATTCAGATTTGACAAAAAGAAAAGTGACTGTTATTTATTTTGGCAAACTAGAGTCAAGAGAGCACTGTGTTGAACAGTAGTTAATTACAGTTGACAAGAATATGGGTTAACGCTATTGACATTTGATAACTTATTTTTTTTAGACACTAAAATTTAATTTCTACTTAAAGAAAAAAAATGTGTGATTGAACTTGTTGGGTTTACCAAATATATGTGGGTGGCCTTAGAAGTACCTACCAGGGATACAGATATTCTTACTCAAATATAAATAAAAAATAAAGATGCCTATGGAGAAGTCAGAAGAATGTATATAAATATGTTATATTGCCTTCTTTGCAACCCTGAAAAAAAAAGCTGGCAAAAATTCCAATAGTCTTTTCTTCAGCATGTCATGTTACAAGAGTTCTTTGTTTTACTCATGTGTCAAGCAAATTTCATCTTTTGGCCATATCACATCAAAACACTGGTTTCCATACAATCACCAAAGTTAAGCAACACTGGTCAGTACCTAGATAGGTCACCACTTGGGGATACCAGGTACTGTAAGCTTGGATGTGGGTGGTGTAATGGATAATGGCTTGGAATTATTAATTTTAGAGCCAAGTTCGAATTCCATTTGGGTTTGTTATATTCACTTATGTGGAAACATATGAATCCACCTCTTCTTCCCCCAGTTATGGGTTAATGACTTGTATCAGTAAATAATTATCTCCCCCCTCCCCCCCAAAAAACTCTAGGAATCTAAAAATATTTCCTGGCTTTAAATAACCTGCAAAAGGTTGATAAACTGTAGAAAACGAATCAATCAATCAAGGCATCTGCATCAGAACGTTTTTTTTTTTTGTTTTTTTTTCATACAGATTGTCACTGATTGGCCATTAAGGGTCATATGACCAGCCAAGTGTGATGATACACACACACACACACACACACACACAGATGAATAAATCTGCAGCCTGACATGTTGTTGTTACCTAAATTTAACTGAAATTTTTCACTGTATGATGTTGCCTGTATGTGATTAATATTTCTCAGTGAATTGACAAGGAAGAAGATTGTTGGAAAATATTTCTAAAATAAATGCTGCTTTTTTATCCTCAGAGTGCAGATTTATTGATATGCATATGTATGTGGACACACACACTCTCAGTTTACTATTGCACACTGTTAGTAAACTCTTAAACCAGTTTGCTGTTTGTGTGTGCTTTCAGAATTGTTTAGGTGCAGGGAAATTGTTAATTTTATTTTGGGGACATTCATGGGAGAATAAAAAATGCATATATACAGCATTCTTCTTGGAGAAAACTGCAGTAGACGTTAAGCAATTACTGAAAGTTATGGTTTTGGTGTTGTAAGTGCAAGCCTGTGACATGGAATGGTTTGCACATTTAAAAGTGTGTTATGTTTTATTTATTTATTTTTTATTTTCCTCTGGTTTTCTTTACCAACGTTTAAGATGAACTTTGTCAATTTTCAAGGCTTGGCATATGTTTGCTTTTTCTCCCTTTCCCCAGTCTTTACAATAATGATTGTGGTATTGTCTTTTTTTTTTTTAATACTATTTCTTCCTTTGGCCTGTTTTCTTGTACAGATAAACTATGTATGCATGCATACAGTATTGTCTAACATTTTCCTCTTTGTCTTTTTTTAAATGAAAATAGCCAATAAAAGATTCTTGACCATTTGTCAATCTCTTTGTGCCACTTGGCTGTCCAACTGTTCATCAAATGTCCTTGATAGATTGCTTAAAAAAAAAATTGAGCATTTTTTTTTTTTTTTTTTTTTTTTTTTTTTTTTTTTAACCTGCTGTACCCAAGAAATAAATATTGTTAGAGTTGGAGGCCAGATACATTTAAACATCTGAGAAAGAATTTCTACCAATGATCTTAGATTTGATCTTGTCTGAAATAATGAAGACTGACGGATATTAAATATTGGATTATTTTGGTTTTCATCAAGCTCTGAGTGAGAAAAATTCCTCTTTCCAATCCTTGTACATACTGAGTCGCTTTAGACACAAAAACAAGAATTCCTCACTTAACCTCTTGCTTTTATATTTGACAACCATAGTTTAAAAAAGAAATATTTTTGAGTTAATTAAGCAGAAGAAATACCTCGATACTTTGAGAATTCTACAGCTCTATATTAAGAATATAATTGTGTAATTTACCTGAGGTAAAGATTCAGAAAAAAACATCTTGTGAATATCAAGGCAAGGGGTTCAAACCTTATGCGAGGTCAAAGGGAGACAACTTGATTAGGATTTAAATTTGTAGTTCATGTAACATGCCTGATTTTAGCTGTGAAGCATTTGGGTACAATGGGTTAATCTGTGCCTTAAAGTTCTTCATTGGTGCAGTGGGTGAGCCACCACCACAATCACCACCATCACCTCCTCCACAGTTGGATTTCTGTTCACCCATTTTTTTTTCATTGGTTACTTTAGATCACATGGACAGTATGGCACCTAAAAACTGACAGTTATCATTTTGACCCTACTCAGCCCACAAGGATCGAGAATATACATTTTATCTTGCAGGTGAGTGTGACGAGGGAGGGCCTCGACCAGGTGCTCTCCCCTCCTCCTCCTCCTCCTCATGTATGTGTTAACTTTTTTTTTTTTTTATCTACTTATATATATTCATTTATTTTGATATATCTTTCTTGTGTCTCTTAATGTATGATTGTGTTTATATGTGTTTTATAGCATTCATCTTATATAAATTAGTACAAAGTGGTGTGTGTGTGTGTGATTAATTTTCTTGACGTTTTTCCCTTGTTGTTTTTCTAATGTTTTTCCTCTTTGAGAAATTGATAAAAAAAAAAAACAAAAAAAAGAACAAAGAAAATCCACTTGTGATTTCTTATTGCATTTCAACTTTGACCTTAAGGATCTTAGCATGAAATCAAAAGAGTAAAGAGTTTAAGTCACTTTCTACTTGTAATTTATTAATGATGAGGTAGTTCGTTTTTTTTTTTAAAACTACTTTTGGTTGGAAAGGGAATAAGGCTTAATGAGTCGATTTTAAAGTCTTAGCTGGCATGAATATTAATATAATTGAAATGGATGTTAAATTCAATATTTGTATTGTAAATGAGTAGACTGGCTTTTATTTGCTGGTGTGAATATGGTCCCTTGAGCAAAAAAAAAAAAAAAAATGAAAAGTGTCTACATTGTACTTAAAAAGGAAAAATCAGAGCATGTATGGAGTCAGGCATTTATTTTAAGTGTCACTGTTAGTATACCAACATTGTCCGGGGGCAGGGGATATGGATTAATACCCTCAAGGTTCTTACCACCATTGAAGATTTTATTTATCTAAAAGAAGCATTTTTGCTTTTTCTATTGCATCATTAATTTCTTGACATCACAATTCTTTATAGTTTATGGTTTAAATCTAGATTTAAATTTTTTTTGTTTAATGTTTCAATAATAGACTCTAGTTATGTCTCTAAACTGAAGATCAAATAATGATTTCTTCTTAGAAAATGGTGATGCCCCCTTCTTCTTTAATGACCTTCAACAACAGGTCATGTTTACATCCTTTGTTGCCTATTTAATTTGCTGTCATTTTATGATTACAAAAACAAATGTATAGACACACTTTAAATTCTATTTGTTTATAAAAAATTTGAATATTATGTTAGAAGAACCATATATATATATAGTAATAAAGTTGAGATTTTCAACATAAATGAAAGAATACATGCTGTACCTCACAATTTTCTGACATGTCCTTACATTACAATTTTACAAGATTAATTCAGTAATCAAATAAATATTGAATAACTTTTTCCTGATTCCTTGTTTCATCATCACTCAATATGGTTAGCATTGTATGAATAAAGATAAAAGGAATACAAGAGTGTGCACACAAGACCACTTATGGAAGCGCTTGTATTACACATGTTACTGTCAGTAGGTTGGTCAGATCAGTATATTTAATATTATTTCTTTTACAATTGCTTCAATTTATAAATATTATAGATTGTATAAAAATTGAGATAGTCAGATAAATCTGTCGCCTCCTGTGATGCCCAAACATTCTGGGATTAAAAATTTGTTCTCTATGAACAAAGTCAAGTAAATTTTGATCTTGGGATCCTCCATTCCCCTCTTATTAATTGATGTTTCTTATTTTTATTTGTACCTTTGTAGTATCCATACCCACTTTGAAGATGTGTACACACACACACATATGCTAGAAGGAAAACCCAGTATTCAAACCCAAGGGGAGCTGTTTGGCTACATTGTAGCTCACACTGTGCTCCTCATTTTGAGAGAAATGAGGAGCACAATCCTTCACTACTATAATCAAATGATTTGGGTTATTTTACTTCTAAAATAAATTGTTGGACTCTTATATGTCAAAATTGAGGGAAGAGTGAGTGTGTGTGTGTTTTTACTCAGTGTAGTGCTTATCCGTGCAGAAAGTGGGATTGGTGTGCCATGTTCAAATTCCAGTCAAGGCCATTGCATTTACTTTTGCACAAATATCCTTGGCAAGGTATGAATCCATCTCTACTTACCTCAGCTAGGGGGTTAAAGCAGAGTAGACTGGGATCTCTAGCCTTGGTTGGCAACCAGTCTAGGAGGAGGACAACTCTGAATTTACAACTATCTAGGTATGGTACTAGTAACTCTCCCCTGTCAAAATCTACTTGCTACTGAAACCACCACAACAATATTTATTGTGGTTGGGCACTGTCCATATATATATATATATATATATATATATATATTCATTCTAGAGGAGAATCTATGGGACCACACACACACAATGTTTTAAATATGTAGCTGTTTTCTTACTTTTCATAGTTGATGAAGCAATGCCATATAAATTCATGTGACATGCAGTTCTATTTCAAAATTTTGATTTTTACCTCTGGATTGATTTGGTTTTGTGTTTCTGCTAAAAATTTCACATTCCAAGTATCAGAGATCAGGTAAATCCATATTATTCAGATATCAACCTGGGTATATAAGAAGCCCCCCCCCTCCGTATTTTACATTTAAATTATTGTATTAAGCACATTACAAGTAATGGTAGCCTACAATGTTGTTGTAAACATTAGTTTACATCAGATATTTCAAATTTTTTTTAACTCAAGACCCAAGAGATATTTTTAAAGTCTTTTGTTTGTTTTTTTTTTTGTGTGTGTGTGGGGGCGGTTCACACCCATGAAAAGTAGTACTCAATCATCAATTGGTTCAGTGCTGGAATATTGGTGTCATGTCTGGATATAGATTTTTTTGTACTACTCTCCCCCACCACCTCTGATGAACATTGCCTTTTCTGTTCAACTTGAGAAATGAGTCAATTTTTTTTTCTGTGTCTAGACCCCCCTGCTGACTGGGACAAAAGTTTATCATGTTGGATGTAACATGATGATGCTTCGCAAACTGTTACAATTTTAAAAGTATTCATAAAATAGCATCGGCTACAAGTGAATTTTGCAGTTGATGGATCTGTCTAGTCTTTATTTTCCCAAGAAGTAATGAAAATTCATTGTGCTTCTGCATATTCTGAAGTCAACCATATATAGTTTGTCAATGTATGTGTATGTGCACACACTCTCTCTCTCTCTATATATATATATATATATATATATATATATATATATATATATATATATATATATATATAAACATATACATATAGGTATGTTGGAGATAGTGGTTCTAATTGAGAAATCAGAGAGCTGAGTTTGAATTCCAGTCAAGTTCATTACATTCATTTATGTGCAAATACCCTTGTGAAAGGTATGAACATTTCTTCTTCACCCTAGCTATGGGTAAATAGCAGGACAGACTGGGTTCTATAGCCTTGGGTGGCAACTGGTCTAGGAGAACAACTCCAAATTCAAAACCTGAGGAGGGTGTTTTTTTGTTTTTTTTTTTTTTTTGTTTTTTTTGGGGGGGGGGCATTCTGGCATGCGGTGCACCAGTTCTTTGTATTCAGCTCTTCCAAAAAGTGTATTTGGTTCTTCATCACTATAATCAAATGATATGTGTGGGTAGTCTGGCTCTTTGGTTCTAAGAACTGAACTGCTAGACCCTCATGTTGAAAATGATGGGCAATAAACACACACACACACACACACACACACACACACACACACAGTGCAACAGAAATACCTCCTGCATAAGACATTAGCTAGATGCAGACATCATTGTCACTGATGTCCTACTATTATGTAAAATCATCTGCACATGAGTTAGAACACGTAACACACACACACACACACACACACACACACACTTTATAAATTATAAAAGTGGCAAAAGTGATATTTGCCAAAAGAAACAGCTAAATTAAGAGAGTGCTCAATTTAATTTTCAAAATTAAAATGTAGGGGTTTTATATATATATATATATATATATATATATATATATATAATCAAGAATACAGATATAGGTTTGATTCCTGTCAGGAGGCACACAAAAGTTCGTATTTCAAATATATATATATATATATATATATATATATATATATATAAATTGCACATTGAAGGCTGGTGTTAATAAAATAGTGCTAAGTTTAATATAACAGTACTATAAATTATATATTTATAAATATAAAATTTTTCTTGATCACCAGTAGCATGATTTGGATTTTGATGCACAATATCATGTTCAGGTGCTGAATTGAGCCTGAAAAACAAAATAAACTACCTTGAATATTTCAAATTAGACTGTGAATACATTCAGATTTTTCCTTAACTCTTGAGAAAAATAAAAATAAATGATCTACTCTCTCACCTTTCCTATTTCCAATTCTACATTACCCCTCTGCAAATTCCTTTTATTACGTATATGTAAAACCGTTGCAGCAGTTGAGATGGAATACACAATCTTTTTTTTTAAATAAATAAGAAACACTGGTAACTTTTACACAATCCTCATAAAAGTCCTAATTGATTTGATTTTCACTTGTCGACTTTATTTCTTTCTTGATTTCTTAGTCATATATTTGCAATTTAGTTTGAGCTGATCTTATATATCTGATTTTCTGAAAATTTGAACTCCTCCTTAGGGAGATGATCTTCCAAGGAATTTGTTAAAACTTTCAAAATTTGCCTTCAATGTTTTTCCCTCTGGAATTCTGAATATGTTCAATATTATTTAACTTCAGGGATTAATTCTGTGTTGGTGATTCAATTTTCATGGTTTGATCAGCTGTCCCTGCTGTCAGTTTTTATTATTGGTACTTTTGACACTGATTGCCATTTTCCGTAAGTAGAAGTAAATAAAGCATTAACAATGCTTTATTCATCCCAAAAATACTAAATAATTATTTAAAAATTTAACTAGTCTTCTCAGTGCAGTAGTAATTACATTTTATGAAAATATAAATAAGGACATTTGAAAAGTAACTTGTTTTTATATGACCCCTATAGCTGTTAATATGGTTGGAAATAATTATTGATCTCAGCTTTATTCTCATGTAAAAGAATGTGGGATAAAATAATTGAGAAAAGAAAATGGTTCTCTTCCTCTTTGAGGAATTTTAAGATTTTATCAGTAGGGAATCTGGATCACAGATTCTCAGATTCAAATAGAATTTTGCAAGGCAACCTTTTGGAAAGAAAGGATGACATTCTGAAATTTAGTGAAAAGGGGATGAAAAAGCAAAGGTAGGTTGAGAATCACTGACTCCTTTGTTTTCAAGTTTAAGATAAAGACAAGAAAAAAGAAAAATATGCTTAAAAATTTTTTGATGAAATTGTTTACATGTAAATACAAAATCTGTTTTGTTTCTCTAATTGTATTTGTGTTTATTTTCTTGTATTTTTGTATATGCCTTTTGCTTCTGCTTTTTAAACATTAGATTTTCTGCACCCTTTAATGAAAAATGAATTTTTATTTGATGTTGTTAATCTCTCTTGGTTCAGTGATTGAATCAATAGCTGCTCTATATTGTCTTGCATGGCACTCAAAAAAAAAAAAAATACACGCACACACACGAGGGACATTAGTGATGGGCATAAGATCATGTCTCATTGCGTTTGCTTCTTAATTTTCCACTGATCTTTTCTCTGTCTGAATTTATTATTATTTACACAAGGACTATTGTTCTTATCTTTGTTATTACAATGTTTTGATCATTGTCTGTCCTTCAGTCTTCTTCTGGGTCAGGTAGGGCAGACTTAACATTTAACATTCTGGAGGTGATTTTGTTTGCAAAGCAAAAATTTCATCCTGCCACTGCAAGTGACTCAGATGAATGAATGATAGCATGTTTGAATTTTGCAGTTGTGTTGTCATAACCTGCTATTGCAACAGAAAATGACCATGACTGAAATAAAGTTGTACAGTAGAGAAGCCTTGAAAAACAATGCAGTGGAAAGGAAAGTAATGAATGATGTGGAGTGTTAAAAGTGAAGAATAAGTAGAAAATGAGGCAAAGCAATAACTGAGCAGTACTAAATAAGGCATAAGACTAGATATCCCTTGATATAGGCAGCAAAATAAGAACAAGGTTTCTTGGATTGACACACTTAAAGAAGGTTGCAGGGTACAATGGCTGAAACATTGTGATAATAACAAAGATGAGGACATTAGTTGTGTAAATAATGGCCTTTTCTCACCGAATATATCCAATTCTCATTTTCATATTTTTTGATAGAACTTTATTAAACCTACAAAGGGCTGGTAAGCTGTAAAAAAAAATGAATGAATCAATCAATCAATTCTATTAGTTTCTTAAATTATTGCCATTGTTCACTGTTTTTAGATGATCATTTCTATCCTTTTTGCTTTTATCACTATTTCACTTTTCCAAAACTTGTAATTTTTTTTTTAATGGATACCACCAGATCTCTGTTGGCAAGAGATGAGGGAAGAGTTGCTTTTTGATCTCTTGTTACTCCATTAAGGAACATATCGGCATGCTAACTCCACACTTAACCCTCAGCAGAATTTCAGCTTCTTGTGGTGTGGCACACACACACACACACACACACACATATATATATATATATATATATATATATATATATATATATATATATATATATATGTCATCCACAGACAGGCTGTATCACAGCTCTTCAGTGTGGCTAGACATCCAATTACTTTAAACTGGGATCAAAACCAGTGATTTGACATCAGTCAGATATCTTAGCCCTAGGCCATCGTTGCACAGCAGAAAGGAAAGGAATTTTAAATTTTTTCTTTTATACAAAATACGGCAGCAGCTTGGAGAACTCAGTTCATACTTGAAGAGTAATGCTTACTAGCAGTAGAAGTTGCTGATTTTAAAACCCCCTTTCCCTAGAGAGCTTAATTGGATTTCCGGGAGCATATATAGTCATCCACAGACAGACTGTTTCACTATATTACAGTTCCGATTGCTTCATATATATATATATATATATATATATATATATATATATAGTTGGGTATTTGGGCAACAATCTCTCTCTTATACATGTTTCATTAAAGATGACTGATAAGGTACTGTGATTAAGCTTTTTATTTAATTTTTCTTGCGTTCGTATAAGTGTTTTCTTTTCTGGATATAAAGTATGTAAAAATTGAATGTTCTGTATATCCAAGTGCTTTCTAGCTACATACATAAAAATCTACATATTTAAGTAGAATTTAAAAAAAAAACAAAAACATCCTTGATAAAAGAATAGTTGAAAATGCCTGGATATAGAATATTGGGACAATTTTTACACACTTTATGTCCAGAAAAGAAAACACTTATATGAACAAAAAAATATTGAATAAAGGGCTTGACTGCAGTACCTTGTCAGTTGTCTTTTAATATATATATATATATATATATATATATATATATATATATATATATATATATATATATATATATATATATATATATATATATATATATTTAGCATTGGTAAGGTTATAAAGAAATGAAACTCATATATGAACTTGAAGATCCATTAAAAGAAAATGTATTTCTTTGTATATTGTCTTCTTTTCTCCTTTTGGCTTGATTCTTGCTTTAGCTGTTGACTTTCATGTTTGCATTGGCTGCAAAAGATATAGAAGTAAATATAAAGAGAAAAGGCAAAGATTAAAAGAGGTTTTGGGGGGATATAAAGAAGTAATGTGTAAGAGAAAATTTGAAAAAGTCATTTTAATTTTGAAAAAAAAAAAAATTTTTTTTAAGTTTTAATAATTTCAGAATCCATAATCTTAAAAAAAATTTCACTTAAGACTTCATTTTTTTTCCGATTCCTCATTTTTGCCATTCTTTGCTGCTGAACCATTCATTAACTCTGGCCCTTACAGTTTTTTATGCTTTGACTGAAAAAGCAATATAAAGATGTCCATGGCTAAATACTGGCTGTTATGAAAGTTTCATTTTTTTTTTTTTTTTATTCAATGCAAAATTTAGCTTTAGGCTAATTTGCTTGGTTAACTTGTTGCACTCTCTAGTGAATCAGAATCAGGCAGTGTGGTGAGACTGTGATTTTTAAGGAGGAGGAGAAAAATTCCATATGAAATGCATAAAGTATTTATGATGAATGATAGGTGTGTTTAGGAAGCATTAACCATTTACAGATCAGTGACTAAAAAGGTAAACTAAGTTTTCTGCAAGTCTATAATTTAGGTAAATAGATACAAACAAGTGGATTCATATGTAGTTATTGATAAGGTTCATTTGACTTGACTACATTCAACCATAACATATATTTGGAGCTTGGCCTTTGTACTTGGCTGGGTCACTGTTAGATTTTGGGATTGTAGGAGGTGCTCTTGGCATTTTACTCATTTACTCAGTTCATCCTGCAAATCAACAGAGCTTTTTCATCTTGAAAATGTTTTGTTTTTGGCTAACTGAGGATTGAATATGAATTATTTATTTTGATTGCAAAAACACAATTTTCACATGAATTCAAAATGTGTATCAGGTATTTGAAGTTTTTTTTTTTTTATTCTATAGTACTTACTATGCTCTTAAGTCTGGCACAAGATCACATGCTTGAGAGTACCAGTGAGGATTAGCCTAATTATGAATTGGTCTGCAATATGATCATTTTAACCATTACATTATGGTAGATATCTATCCAGCATGACTGTCATTATTTTTGCTTAGCTAAGTTTGGTACAGGGATAGAGAAGAATGTGAAAAATCACCCCCTACATTAGAGGATTGGTCTTTGATCATTTGCTCATCTTCACTTCCCCATCAACATCTGTGCTCTTGTCTCTGTATGTACACAGTTGTATGTCTGCACCCCCCCCAAAAAAAAACACCCTCCTTCCTGGATACACACATTTCTTTGCCCTACTCTTACACATGCTGATCAATTTATGAACCGCTGGAATGTTATACTTTTATGACTACAAGTGGGTTCCTTTACTAATTTTGGTTCCTGAACGTCAATCATCTTAGGGGATTACTTGCATTGTCCTGTATTTTTCTGACTGCAGAGGCAACAAAGTAAAATAGTGAAAATCTCATGTCTGCTGACACATTTACCATACACACAAATAATTAAATGGAAAATTCAATTTACAAATTTAAATTAAATTACACTTAATTAGGCCCTGCCAATTGCTTACATTATAGATGTTGATTCTAAGTTTTTTCCCCTTGAAAGTGTAAAATCAAAATCACTGAATTTGTTTGTGTTCAAATAACTTATTTTTTTGTCTATTTAGTTTGAATTTTTATCAACTACCAAAATAGTTTTGGTTTTAACTCTTTATCCACAGCCAATTGTTGTGCCTTGACTACTTGCTTTTCTTGATATAAGTTTAAATGGTTTTGAACTTTAGCAAAACTGGTCACAGGATCCATGCCTTTAAATTGTCTAAGGGGCATAACTCCCTCTCTCTATTTTTTTTATTTATTTATTTTTTTTAAAAATCTGATGATTTTCTGAGATATTTAGATAATAGGATTGTTTGATTTATCTTTTCACTAATTTGAAAAAATATTTTCAAGACTATTAAAAAATCTCTTGTCTCAGTAAGATTCGGCCTGTAGCTAGCATTACTTATCTAGAAAAAACAAACTTTTCAATATAAGTAAAACTACATTTTGACAGTAGCAAGAATTCTTCAGAATTTAAAAGACAATAAATGAGATGCCCCAAAAGTAATGCACAATATCACCATTGGATAGACCAAGTTTACAGTTACAAAACCTTATTCCCTAGCCTCTTCCTATATAAGCACAAACAGTGGGCATGCATTTCATCCCCTGTTCTATAGGGAGGGATGGGAAACTTCAGCCCCATCTTCCTCACTTCCAACTGAAACTTAATTTTAAATGTTCTGGGCCTCAATCTGACAATGTTGTTGAACTGAGCTCTGTCATATGTCAAAAATCATTACGATCATTAATTTTCAAAATAAACCAGAAAACTTCATCTTAGCTCTCTGTCTCACACACACACACACACACACACACACACACACACATATATATAATTAATACAAATAAACGTCACTTAGCTGATTGATGTTACATGTGTGGAGAGAAATACATTTTAACTAAAAATGCAGTTAAGTCGTTAAATTTGATGGTTGTCTTTTCAAAAGTAAACTTTCATGCTTATAGGTTTCTATTTAGTTTTGTTAGTTTTTCCTGTCACTTGTGCTAAAATAATAAGAGAAAATAAGGTTGGGGGGGATTCATATTTCTGTTGCTTTCTTTTCAGTTTTATCTATTTTATTTTTTTTTAAGTCTCTCTTGTCACTGTCTTTTGTTAATGTTGTTGATGCTTGATTATTATTGATTGATTTATTTTATTTGTACTTGTTTTTCATTCCTATTTTTGGCTCCCCCTTTTTTTTGTACCCCCTTTTGACGTAACTATAAAGTGTCTTCCCCCGACTCTTGTCACTGCCTTTTCTTAATGCTCTACTGATATCACTTTGCGCGCACACATACAAACATGTTTTCTTCTTTCTTTTTATTTGTACAATTGCCATTTTTTTTTCTTTTGCTTTTATTGTTGTCCTGTTGAGGTGGGTTTAAAATGGAAGGATTCTTTCCACCCTCTTTTCCCCAAATATCTGCCAATTTTTCCTTATAATTGTTCTATCATTTGATTATTTCTTTTTACCATTGCTTAGAGGTTAATGACGTGCATTTTTATGCATCAAAACATTTTTTTTTTTTTTTTTGCTTGATCTGCAGCATAATGTTGATGTCTACTTTTAATGTTTTCCATTTTTCAAGCCAAAGAAAATGGTTTAAAAAGCAGTGACCCATTTTTATATGCAACCCTTTTTTATGCACCTTCAGGTATGGGTGAAGATATTTGTTGCTTGGGTTTCCTTTTTTTTACAGGGACAGATTTCCTTTATTGCCTCTGATACAACAAATGTAAAATTGATTAAGTCTCATGAACAGTGTTGTCACAAAATCAAGAAATCCCTTTACATGTGATTTCCGCCTTCATGGAAATTAAGATGGTCAAGGTTTTTTTTTTTTTTTTTTTTTTAATACTTTTATTCTAATAATTTTTTGTGGAAAATTTTCAGATTTTCAACTTTGCTATGATAAAAATATATAATTGGCTTCATTGTGGTTGATCTTTCTGAAAAACATATTTTGAAATTATTAAAACAAGGTAATCATTATGGTTTTACTTTTTTTGTCCTTGGTTCCAAAAGTCCTCTTTTTGTTTTTCTTTTAAGTATAAATTGGAGTTATGTATTTTCAAACTTTGTTTTTCAAAACATTATCAAAAATATATCCAAGGCTAAAAGCATTAAATTTTGTGGTTAAACAAAATAAATAAAATATTTCTTAAGAGAAGTTGCAGACAGAATCAAACTGTATTGGGAAATGACAACTCAACAAGTGGGAGTTTGGATTAAGGGACAATTCTTTCCGCCTGTACAATGGTCAAGTCTTTCAAAATTGAAAATGGTGGTGTTCTCACAAATGGATGACTATACTGGTTTGAAATAACAGGCTCACTGGTAGGTACAGTAGCTGTGGAGGTCTAAAGGTTTGTATCGGGTCAAGGTTGAAACTTTAAAAAAATCAAATTTAACATTTGCAAAGGAAGCACGGCTAGATATTTTTACGTACTTTTATATAACAATGTGATTCATAAAAATGAGAAAATATACTTGTGAGCACAAGAGATAACTGAAAAGGAAGAAAAACATTTATGGCTTTGCTATTAAGAAATGTGTGTGTGTGTAAGTTAAAATCTAGTAGATACATACCAAAGGGGAAATTTCTCCCAGCAGTGACAAGGCTTGTGTTGACACTGCTACTTTTTAGAGCAAAAGAGAGAAAGGGGTTATGTCCATTCTTTTATAGTCAAGAAAAGCGCCATCTGGCAGGTGTCTTAGTAGACGATGTAGGAGTAATCCCAACATAGCCTGTCAGGTTGGCAAGTTGGTCAGAAAGAGATAAAATTGTAAATATCATGTCTAGACATTTGTATGGTTCTCAAAGTAAGGGGTGAGGGAGGCAGAAAAGATTCCATGCAGAATTCACATCACTTGTATTGATTCAAAATATCTCAAGATAAATACAGTGACAGTATATCACCAATTCATGTTGATTCAATAAGAGCTGTACCCCCCAAAAAATTCAAAATTAACAGGAAATGAAAAACACTGAGATTTAAAGTTGGAAAATAAATATGGTTAACTCATCAGACCCTCCCAGATTTGTAGTCTGATGTCTGTAGTTCGGAAACTAATATTGTGAAGGAATTTGTTGTCTCTGAAGTATCCTGATATCTGGATACAAAGATTAAATTTAATGATATTTAGTGAAGCTATGGGTTAATTAGTAAAACATGTATAACTAAACCATTAATATCTCAAAAAAAAAAAAAAAAAAAAAAATGTTCTTACAATCTAAAAATCTTTTCTGGTTTTAAATAACCTACAAAGGGTTGATAATCCATTAAAAACAAATGAAAGAAATTGTCCAAAGTCTGTCATGAAAAAAAATATTCAGATTTAAATAAGTGTAATTAATGTTAACAAATAAATTAGAAAGTTTCAGTGGAATGAAATCAAGCAACAATTACCAGATTTACTTAGTAACTGTGGAGTATTGTATTTACTGCAACAAAATGTATTCTATAACAATTGAAACAATTAAGAATTATAATCCGATAATTGTTTAAATTAACTTTTTAACGATTTGAAGATACTTTATTTTTCAGTTCTTAAAGAAAACATTTGGTAGTTTGTGAATTTTCTATGAAATAAGTTTCAGTTTTAACAAATTAACCAGGATTAAAGTGGTCTATTGGAACCATTTTATCTTACCTCCTCTGCAAATGGATTCTTCCTTGAGACTACATAAATGAGCTGAATGAGTGTCTCTATCAAAAACTTTGCTTATTGGACTGCTCGTCATTTAATCACCATCATTTATTCAGTTAGTGCATTTTGCACTGCCACTGTGGTCACCACCCTCCTCTATCTCATAATTGTGGTTCATGGTGACATTCAAGGCAAAATAGTGCAATGGCCTGCTGGTTGCTTTATGCACCGTGGATTTTTCTCTCTGATATTCCTTTACCCACTGGTAAAGATATTGCCCTCTGAGGTGCAACTCCTGCACCCAGACTAGCAAATGATCATTTGGCACAAATGAGTGGAAAGAGGCATTCACCTTCACCAGTCTGCTCAGAAAACCCTTCTGACTACACTCACACTGTTTAGCCGGTAGATTGATGCTATTGACCAGGATGTGGTTATCACTGTGCCCATGTGACTTCTTGGTGATGTGTGAGAATTGGATGCAGGCTGTGGAGCAGTACAGTTCCTTATCCCAATTTTCCTGAGTAAAGCATCATTGACGGCTCCACTGCAAAGGTACTACCACTGATGATACACCCTAATAATTAATTAATTTATTTAATATATGCTCAAATCCCAGGGAGTAGGAGAGGGTATTGTCTTAGACAATACCCTCTCCTTTGGGAGGGAGCTAGAGTCATTACCTGGTGTCTGAGACATCTACAAAAGAGGAGTGTCGAGAGAACTTGAGCAATTTTTCTACCTCATCCATTTATTCATGAGTGCTCCTATCCTGCTTTGAGCTCGACCTTGTGTCACATTCCATTTGCGATAAATAACTTTTTTGAAATTGCCAGAGGAACTTAATGTCATTGCAAACAAACATGAACTAACTGAAATTTGATTTCTGACTCTTTAACACTTTTACTGCAGCATTTTTATAACACTGTTGTCTGGCTCTACTGGCACATTTTGGAAATAAATATCCATAAAGATGCTGACTGCTATTTCACTTAGTAACCACAATTTTGGTTTCCATCAGATAATTTGCAGTACAGACTAAGCTAAACAACATCCCCAAAACAATAAAAATATGTAAAAAAACAAAACAAGTTGTAGTTTACACAACTACTTACCTATGCTAATTTGGAAATAGCACTAGTTTTATATATATCACTTGATAAGACACAGTGTGTTGAAACAAAATGGCTATTTTGTAGTGATTTTATAACATACTTATGTTATAAATTTTTTTATAAAAATAATATATATATATATATATATATATATATATATATATATATATATATAAAGAAAAGAACAGTAAGATATAAAATCCGGTGTTCTTATAGATATTTTATTTTTACAAAATAGTGCTCAATGTAAATTTACAGAGCATTAATATTATAAATTGATTTAAAATATGTTTTTTTTTCGTTACACAGTTCCAACCATGTTTCAAAAAAAAGCTAAAAACCCGAATTTAATTTTGCAATTAAATTAAAAGCATTAGTTCCATTTCATCTTCAAGTGAATTTTAGAGTAACTTTTAAAAATTACCGGGTTTTAAAGACACAGCTAAAATCACGTTTCCATGGTTACAGAATATTCTACTTAAATGGAACAAGGGATGTCTAGATTTTCCTTATGTCAGTATCATTGTATCATTTCTTTTTTTTTATAGAAAAAAAAGAACATTAAACATAAAAATGTCTTTTAATAATATATATATATATATATATATATAGAGAGAGAGAGAGAGAACACGCAATGTCTTTTGTAAAGATGCATAAATCTATCTAGAGCAACAGAAGTGTTAACAATTGTCCTCTTTGTCGTACTGTGTAAGAAAGTAAGTAATCCATTAAAATTTCTTATTTGTATGATCCTCGTTAGCACAGGCAGAATTGATTAAATTTATGAAAACATTCATTCACTCTATTTTCTCAACAATAGTAGTTTTAATGACTTGTTTTTTTTTTGTTTTTTTTGTTTTTTTTTGTTTTTGTTTTAATAACTTAAACAATATCTGAGAAAATTTTAAAATAGTTATTTAACAGTTTATTTTATAAATGTCTTGATCATTGAATTACTAACTCAAATGATGATGATGATGGTGGTGGTTAAATTCTGTCAACCTACATTTCCCCCTTTTATTGGCAAATAAAATTATATCTTGAATCACTTTAATATCTTATTAATTATATCTTATTTTCTTCCCCTTTCAAGAATTCATTGACAAATAAAATATGAAATGGAAATTACTCTGTAATTATGTTAAATTTTATCTCTATTTAAAAAAAATATGTAGTAAAAAAAAAAAAAATAGTTTTTAGAAACTAATTATTTCACAGATATTGTTTTATGCCTGAATTTTTTTTAACGTTGGTTTTTTTTCCAGCTTTTGTAACAAATACACAAATATCCCAAAATTGGATTGTATCAATTGGGCTGAGTGCAAATGACAACTCCACACTATTATTGAACTGGAAATTGCTTTGTTTTTTCAAATTATAACATTTTAATGGTATTGTCCTAACAGAATCTTTACTACAGTGTGCTGTTTTTGCTGTATTAGAACACCATAACCACAAGCAAGAATTAGATTATTATATGTTAATATTTTGAGATTCAAAGGTTGTAATTTGGATAAAATTAATTTAGGCCCCTCGTTGTGGGATAAGGGTCAGTGAGTTTAGTCTGGTTGGCCATTATTATGGAAGTTAAATCTCTGATGCCTTGATGACATTTGATAACCAAAGAATTGACATTTAATAACCCAACAAGAATTGACATTTAATAACCCAACATTTAATAACCCAACAAGAATTGACATTTAATAACCCAACAAGAATTGACATTTAATAACCCAACAAGAATTGACATTTAATAACCCAACAAGAATTGACATTTAATAACCCAACAAGAATTGACATTTAATAACCCAACAAGAATTGACATTTAATAACCCAACAAAATTGACATTTAATAACCCAACAAGAATTGACATTTAATAACCAACAAAAACAAGAATTGACATTTAATAACCCAACAAGAATTGACATTTTAATAACCCAACAAGAATTGACATTTAATAACCCAACAAATTGACATTTAATAACCCAACAAGAATTGACATTTAATAACCCAACAAGAATTGACATTTAATAACCCAACAAGAATTGACATTTAATAACCCAACAAGAATTGACATTTAATAACCCAACAAGAATTGACATTTAATAACCCAACAAGAATTGACATTTAATAACCCAACAAGAATTGACATTTGAAATTGACCAAATAAATAAATCAAACATATTTCATTTACTTGAACTTAATTTTAATATCTATATTAGCTTTGGTTACATATTCAACATATTTAGACTTCAATAATAATAAAACAATTGTGTGTGTGTTTTAAAAATCACTTTTTATTGTAAAATGTTTCTTTGACTTTTTAAAGTCCAGTGTTTAATTTGAATGTTGGACTCTTTATATAACGATTACATTTTGGGGCTACACAAATATTCCAGAAGTTTGAACAGTGAATGTAGTAATAAAATAGACTTTTGCCCCTCCTCCTCTTTTTGAGCAGTACTTTATATGAACTTGGTTTACTAATTCCACTTTTTTTTTTTTTTTTTTTTTACTTATTTAAAAAAAAAAAAAAATTTATTTTAACTTTTTTTGTTTTCTTTTTTTTTTCTTTTTTTTTTTTAATTTTAATTTTTTTTTATACTCTTTGTCCTGCTTTTCACAATCACATATCCAAAATCTTTTGGTTGGTGCCTCCACTTACAATGGTGGGGGTGAGATAATCAAATTATGGTTGAGTAATTTGTTACCAATATCATTTGAGGAATTTTTAATGGGTAATTTTGAATAAGACAATTTGCCTTTCAGCTTTTTCAAGCTTTGTTCATACAATTGAACGCTTATGTTACCACAATGTTTCAACCAATCTGTTTTACAACCTTCTTCAGGTGTATAATTTGTAAGGAAAGGAACTGGCTCCTCATCCTGTGCATTTTTTTCATGAATGATGGCTGTTGAAATAACAATTTGATATAGAAGTCAAAGATGTATAAAACATCTTTACATTTAAACTTTTGACCTAAGAAAAAAATCGGTTGGTTTAAAAATGTGGTTCAAATAGTGCTATGGGCTAAAAAAAAAAAACAAAAAAAACTTTTCATTGTATATTCATTTAATGAATTGAGAGGAATTTCTTATGTCTGAAAGTAATCAGTAATTATTTTATTGAGTTAATTTCTGCATTTATTATGCTTGTATTATTATCAGATTCTGTTTTGGGAAATATTTGTATTAGAAAGGAAGACATTTTAAGACATTTTTTTAACAGGATCAATGATAAAGTTAATTTTGTCTTTGGGATAAAAACTTTTAACCTATTTTTGTTTCAGTAAAAAAATTTGATATTTTTTATCTTTTGTCATAAATTTCCTTTTCTTTGTAAACAAAACTAAATATTTTTTGAAAATGTAAAAAAAAAAAAAATGCTGTATAAAAACAAATGGAAATATTTTTCTCTTTGTTTTTATGTAGAGAAGCTTTTGTTTGTTTGTTTTTGGCATGTTCATGATTTCTATATATATATTTTTTTATTATTTTATTTCCTGATGATTTTAAATTTTTTCCCCTACCCTCTTATTGTTGTCCATTTTGTTCCAGCATGTCATTTTCTGCCTTGATTTTTATTCTTTATTTTTTCATTTTTTTTTTTTTTTTTTTTCCTCCACTCTGACTCTTTCAATCATTTGTAATATTTCACTTTGTGCAAGATTTGTTTTTCATTGTATGTCAACTGCTTCGTAATTCTGTTTAGGCAAAGTGACAATATGGTATTTTTCAAAGAATAATTTCTGTTGCAATTCTTCAAAGTTATACTATGTTTTAAATTTAAAAATAACCCCACACTCCCCACTGCAGTATTTATACTCTCAAATCTTTGACTTTCTAGCCATCTTTTTTTTTTCTTTTTTTTCTTTTTTTTTTACACCTTTGCTTGATAGAGAGCCCAGAACAATTTCAGAATCTGTAATTTAAATAAAATCTATTAAAGAATTCTCAGAAGTCTGGAAAAAAAATATTTCCTGACATGAAATCTATAAACAAACATTCATATTATTAATACTACTACTACTAATAATAATATCATCATCATCATCAGTGATGGGATATCAACTTAGTCAGACCCAAGTAACCATGTTATAATGCTGATCAGTTTCGAAGAGTGGATTGAAGAGATAAGACTTTGTATTTATTTAAAAACATCTTGATATATTTCTTCTCATTAGTCTTGATGAGTAGCTGTAAAGCAAAAAAAAAAAAAATCAAATAGTAATCGAAAAATAACTAAAAGGAAGAAAATACCCTCTTTATAAATTAAGAACTTGAAACTAATGTCCTTACAATAGATGAAAACAAAATTTCTAACAGAATAATGACAGTTTGAAAGTGACAAGGTAGTTATAATTTTGATGAGTGATTTTTACAAGACAAGGTTTGACAAATGTCTGTCAAACAAGTTTATTACTTTTGTCTGTTCAGTTCTCATTTGTGTCGTTCTACAGGGTGTTTCCGTAAAGTCTGGACGCCCAAGGCAAAAGTGCATATTTTCAAGGAATTAAATTTTCAGCAACATTGAATTGGAATATTAAACAATAATATCTTCCATCATTTGTGATGAAAAGGTTGATGCACTTTGCAAGGTCATGTCAACTCAATGTGATAACTGAACATTGCCGTCAATTTTAGCGCATTCATTCTTTGTGCATTCAATCAAGTGTGTTGCATCTGTGATTTTCATTGAGTACACCTTCTCCTTTAGCAGACCCTAGAAAAAGTCAATTCTTTCTTTTGACAAAACTGTTTAATCTGTGGAGGTAAAAAAATAAAAATAAAATAATGTGATTCCCTTAGGGACTCCCTGTAGAATAAATACCTACAAGTATCCAGTGTGTTAAATCATCTTTATAATTTTTTTTTTAAATTGTATGTGAGTTGCATTATTTATTGATGGTGATCTCTTTATAGTAAAAGTCAAAACTGTCACTAAATCAGATTTTGGATTAAAATAGTATGTATGTGTGTGTGTGTGTGTGTGTGTATATATATACACACACACTCTTAAGGTCGTTAAGATTTTTAGAATGCAAATCCAGGCCCAATAGATGTAATACGTACTGATTAAGAAATAAAAATGAAACTTCTATTTCAAATAGATGATCAGCTGTAATCATTTAAAGTAATTAAAATAGCAGATTAAAAATAAATCCATTAATTCTTTAGAATAAATATATATATATATATATATATATATATATATATATATATATATAGGTAGCTCCAATGAAAGTGATACCTCAGGTTTAAAATTAATTTTTAAAAATGAAAAATCTTTTTGAAGCTTTCATTTTAGTTTTAATTTCAAGCTAATAGATTAAATTTAATATTTCCAATAAGTAAAATACTTCGCTGAATTTAAAAATGAATTTAAATTGATGAAAATTTTTTATCTTTTTAAATTGCTAGAAATTGTTGATTTTAGCCATATTTACAAGTTTCTCAGCATAACATAATTCTGTTCATTAAAAATTCTTTCAAAAATATATGCTTTTCTGAAACATAATTTGAGAATTTAATTTAGCTGATTTAAAGTTCAATCAATCTGATTTAAAACAAATATGACTTGTTTTTAGTTTTACTGGAGAATGACACAAATTTTAAGGTGCCGAGAAATAATGAAGTGTGCCCTCCAGAAACTAAGCAAAGTATTAAGAGACATGAAAATTTCCTTAGAAACAGTGTTGAACCATGATGTTGTATCTTCTAGAGATAGAATACCAGACAATTTTGTCACAAATAAAGAAAACACTTAAGACAAGATGTGCGCTTCTACTGATAAATGCTGAAAATATCATGGACAGAACATATGAGAAACAAGGAAGTTTTAAGGAGACTAGGAATTACAAAGAAATGGTTATTGTTAATAATCAGAAATAAAGTTTGTTTTTGGGAGATATGATGAGGAAAGAAGGCTTGGGGAATTTAAAATAAATGGGGTACATTGATGACGAGAAGAGCTTATGACTGCATTACACTGAAACACATTATGGTCAGCAAAGTGAAACAACATTTAGCCTCGTCAGTATCTAAATGAGTAACCATTTGGGAATAGCAGATGCTGTGAGCTTGGATATATGGGTAGTGTAATGGATAATGGTTTGGAATTGTTAGTCGGACAGCAGAGTTCCAATTTTCTGTTGGGTTCGTTATATTCACTTATGCACAAATACCCTTGGGAAAGGTAATAATCTACTTCTCCCCTCTCCAGCTATGGATTAATTAGTAAGACTTGTATTACTAAATCATTATATTAAAAAATATCTTACAATATAAGAATATTTTCTGGTTTTGAATAACCTGGTTGATAAGCCATAAAAAACAAATCAATAAACATGACAAAAGAAGCTGAGAAAAATGGCAAGTAACCAATTTGACAGATTTCAGGAAATGGATGGCATAATAAAATCACAAAGCAGGAAAGAAATGGCAATTATTAAGAGTAAGCAAAAACAGGAAATCGTGGAGAGCCATGATTGTGCCCATCCTTTTATAGTTCTTCAAGAAGGAAATTATTTTGATTTCATTTAACAATGTCAAGTTCATTTGATATTTGCCTGCACTCTAAGGTTTTTTTTTTTTTATTTTCAAACTTTATTTCATCCAATATTTTTCTTTTTCTGATTGATTTTTCTTGAAAAAAAAAAAAAAAAACTATTTAATTTCTCTCTCTCTCAAATTATCAAAACAATCAAAATTGAAATTTAATTCTCTTTTGTAGAATCTACCCCCCCTGTTTTTTTTTAATTTTATTTTTTTTTTTATTATAAATACAAACTTTCTTTTCTTCAATTTGCTAATTTCTTGTCAGAAAAATCTGATTGTTAAAAGGTTATTGTGTTTTTTAAGGGTCAGAAATGATTGATATGTCCCTTGAAGATAAGATTGAAAGACATTTTTCTTTTAGAGCAAATATCTTTTCTGATTAAATCTCATATTGAGATTTACCACACTTTGCCACAGCAGATAAACAAAATGAATAGCTAAGTCTGGTACAGCGCCACTCAATTAAGATGAAACTCACTTCACTTGGAATGGTCTGAGAAACTAGCTTGTTAACAATCCCACCATAATGAAATGGTCTATATTTACAAAGCTTAGCTGTGTCTAGCATAAAACCATAAATATGGGCTACCCAATGAAAAATAAATCATTATGTTGTTGTAGTAATCTACTAGATGAGTTCATTAACCATTACTCTATGATAAGGTGTTCAAGAATATATAATGGATTTTATTATATGTATATGTATCCTTCTGGTTCTCTCTGACAGCAGGAGCTTTCCCCTCTTTGAATGGGAGTGGGGAATCATAAGTGATTTTATACTTGAAAATATTGTTAGTTCTCCCACCCCTATGGAACAGATTGCAAGGTTAGGAATAACTTGATTGTGATTCGTTTGGAGAGATGGGTATTGAGGTGAATCATTTCTGGTTTCTACAACACTAAGTTTAGCAATTGTATGAACTTCCATTGAAAGTGGAGTGTGATAAGAAGTTATGAGAGCTGATTCTGAGAGTATAATTAGAATTACCAAAATTTATTATCTGTGGATGTGACCTTGACCTATGCAAATGTTATTGTGTCGATAATGAATTTAGAAAGAAAACTGAAAGAATGATTAGACAAGGAAGGAAGGAAAAATGTTTAAGATGTCTGGATGCATGGCAACATCCAAAACTGACAGCTCAAGATGTGACATTAGGCATCAGGAAGATCAGAATCAAACTAGTGTGAAAATTTGATTATCTGGCCAGTGTAAAAAAAACAATCAACAAAAATTTTGATCTAGAAATTCAGAAAGACACAGGAATGTCAAAAGAAACTTTTCAAAAATTGAATAAAATATGAAGGGATTAAAAAATGTCTTTAGAGTTGGAGACAAAGAAAAAAGGTGTGCTTGCTTGACTGTTGCGTAATGTCTATTCTTCTCTATGGCAGTTAAAGCTGAACTGTTTAGTACCAAATGTAAAATGATTTAAGCCAACTCCAATGCAGTTTTGAAGAATGTTGAGAATAGCATGGACAGAGCATGCAACAAATGAGGAAGTTTTAAGTAGAATAGGAAGTACAAGGAAATTGTTGCTTCTGAAAGAGACAACTGAAATTATTGGTACCTGTGGCATGCTGAATGTATGCTCCAAACTTTGACTTGTTTCTTTGAGCTAGCACAATAATCTACAGTTTCCAAACAGTTCCATCTGCTAAATTTACTTATAAGGGTTGGATCAACCCAGGATCTGTATTTTCAGACACTTTCTAAAGGTGCCGCTAGCAGGGATTATCTTCCGAGATTGGTAGTCTCCTTCCTGGTGAGATTTGAACCCGGGTCTCAGGACCAGAAAGCAAACATTTTAACTGTTGCCACTTCCTCTCATGTTTTTTTTTTTTTTTTTTTTGCTAATGTGTTCTTGATTAATTTCTGATTCACTTTCCTTGAAAGTAAATTTTGAAGTATTGGATTTTGGCGTATTGGAGTCGCATAAGATGTTGGGGACCTAATTCCTTTATGTTAAGTTTGTTTCACGGCCTCTAGGTTAAAAGTAAAACCCTCCCCCCATCCCCAAATGAAAGATTTGAAACTCTCAGAATGTATTATCCTTTTTTCTCCAATCCCACTTCATATTTTAGAAATTCTATACCTTAATGAAATTTTAAATTCAAGCCTTTTCATATTCTTCAACTTTTGACAAATAGGAAAACAGCATCAGGTATAATTAAAATTCTCTGAGAGGGATTTTTAAATTAAGGCTAATAAAACTTGCATCCTATAAGCATCATATACTTTCTTAAGTATTAATAAACTGCAAAACAAATATTTCTGTGTAATTCTTGAAAGACCTGAAATTTTTAAAAATACCTCTCCCTTTAGTGATGTCTTCCCTCAGCACTTCATTTAAATTATGATTTTGATTCTTAAATATTTTTTTTTTACTAACCATTACTTGATTTAATCTCAAAGAATGTAATTGCCACTAGGTAAATAATCATAAAAAATTAAATCTTTTTATTCCTCTTTTATATTCAAATGGGGACGAGAAAAGAAATTCAATGAACATATTTTCACAAGATGTTTGTTAAATGTCAAAGAACCATGTCAGAGTCGCTGCCAATATTATATATTTTCTCATGATGCAAATGTGTTGAAAAAAATTATAAATTTTTTCCATGTTTTTCAAATGTTTTAAGTGTTGTTATATGAGGCATGGTAAAAATTAACTTAAAATTGTATAAACTCAAAAATGAAATTTAATGATTTTTTTCCCCTCCCATTTTTACCAAGATTTCAATCATCTTCACTCTGCCTAAATCTCTCTTGGTGCATATTTTCTAATCTAAGAATTCTTTGTTGAATTATTTTCATTAAATGAAGAAAATTAAAGTTAAAAAAAGAAAAAAATATCTTTTTGCTAATCTGTCATTTTTCCCCCCATTTTTAGATTCTTGATTCCGCTGCAACTGACCTACTTCGGACAGGAGCACCATATTCGCCCCTCCATCTTGCAGTAAGTCTTTTCAAGCTTTTGTTTTTGCCGATACTATGTACAAAGGAAAACTTAGGATTTTTTTTTTCTCTCTTCCAAAAAAACTAACTCAAAATTTATTTCTTGACTACTGGCAGACATTTACAAACACACACACATTCATTTAAACTTGCTGAATTTTTACAGAAACCAAACAATGCATGTGAGCACAATTAGGCGATGAGTAATGCATTTCGGTGAAAAAGTGGCATTTCCAGGTACTTTTCAGCCAAGATAAACATTCAGTCAACTTCAAAAGAGGGTAAACAAAGGACTTGTTATGATGGGCCTTGTATGATTCTTGTTTTGGTGGTTAGATAAAATATACACACATATACAGATATACATTATAACAACAAATGTATAGAAGGATTTATTATCAGAAGGTTTGGTTGTTTTAGTAGATATATAAATGTTCTTTTAATATGGTTGTTAAATGTTCTGATATTTGTGTTGTTGAATGAATGAATTACTTTATTGTGATAAATCTCTTAAAAGTCATATTAAATATGAGGAAGTAATATTTGAGTAAAACATAGTCTTCATTCCCAAAGAGGTTCATCTTCATGCGCTCTCATAGTAAGAGGTTATTGAAAAAGAGGCCAGATTCTATATTTTCTTTTTTTTACTAGGGAATCATGGGAAATTATTATTTTTTTTTAATTTCTTGTGATCGTGAGATCTCTAGACAATTTTTATTTCTCATAATTGCAAGATCACTACAGATTTAAAATTTGCTCCTAAGTCATTTCAGATATAGCATTGTGAGGTTTTAGGCATATTTCATGCTTTGATTATGTCAAATACCTCTTTAGAACTTTTAGTGAATGTTTCTGCATCTAATTTCAAATGGATTTCTAGGTTAATAAACAAGCATTTTCCTGTCTTTCCCTTTAGCAGAATTTGTATTGCATGCAAACAAGTTAGAGACAAATTGCATCAGTTTCAAAATTCTTAGTTATTTTCCCCCCTTCAGCATTTACATAATTTTTGCCATTTCATCATTCTCAAAATTTTGCAGCCTGTGTTATGTAAAAATTTGGAAGGATGGAAAGGAGAGAGATCACCAAAATGACTGCTAGATGATTGCTAATGCTAGCAAAAACACTTGAAATAAATTTGCATATGCCAATGTTGTTAATGTTTTATTAAAATTCATTAAAATCTATGCAAGCAAAAGATAACTTAAAGAAATATGATTTGTGTCATGTTGGTAGATGCTGTTTATATAAGATGCAAATGGAGATAACTTCCTTTTATAATGAGACTCTCATAAAATAATTGAAGTTTGTGGGACCAACAAGTATGTAACATCCCAAATTGAAGAAATATTGTTTTTGCTTGTAAAATTTAGCTACAGAAGCAAATGTAAAAAAAAAATTATATATTATTTTCAAAATATTTTTCTCTTCTTTTTCAGGCATATAATGGTCATGAACAGGCTTTAAATGTACTTCTAGGTTATATTATGAATCTAGATATCTGTGATATGAATGGTAAGTTGATTTCAATCTTGTTTCAAAAGAAAAGAAAATCTTTGAAAAAAACAGGAATGGCTGATAATTGCAGTGGAAGGTTTTGTTTGAGAAAGACATTGTGACTCATTTTGGCTTCTATTGAATTTTAGGGTATATCATGTCTCCTATATAAGAATGTGTGTGTGCTTTGATTTCCGCTTGACTTTTGATCTTTGTAACAAACTCATTTTGTTGTATTTGATTTCTTACTGAGAAACATATTGCAGCTGTTTTGCCATTTGGTGAGGGGGGGGGGTCTCCAATTTGCCATATTTAACCTGTTTTCATTTGGTGCTTCTTTCTGCACTGAAAAGCCACTTGAGCTATGTCAGAAACATGGAAATGCACTTGTGTATGTCAGGAGTGCTTTAATTTTTTTCCAGAACTTATTTCTGTTTTTGTTACTTGCTTTCACCAACACCTTTTTCTACTCCCCACCTCCACTGTCTTTCTACTCCCCACCTCCACTGTCTTTCTACTCCCCACCTCCACTGTCTTTCTACTCCCCACCTCCACTGTCTTTCTACTCCCCACCTCCACTGTCTTTCTACTCCCCACCTCCACTGTCTTTCTCCCCCCCTCCACTGTCTTTCTACTCCCCCCACCTCCACTGTCTTTCTACTCCCCACCTCCACTGTCTTTCTCCCCACCTCCACTGTCTTTCTACTCCCCACCTCCACTGTCTTTCTACTCCCCACCTCCACTGTCTTTCTACTCCCCACCTCCACTGTCTTTCTTTCATTGATTTATACACAGACAGACATGACACTCTGCACACGTCTACATTACAAAGTTATTTTGAGCATGAATAAATAAATAGATGATTGTGGCTGCTGTTTGTCTATCATTTGCATATCAGTGTGTGTTTTATTGTATACTGCTTTTCAGTAATGTCTCTTGATGTTGCTATGTATATATGGAAACCCCCAAATAATACAATAAAATATTCAGCTACATATATGATCTGATACTAAATTCTATTCATTATAAAAATTGGATAAAAAAATTTGTAATAATTATTAAATTTGATTTAAAAATAATATGAACCAAGAAAAAATCCAGACAACTTAAAAATTTTGTAGTTTCAGTAAATAAATCATCATTTTATGGTGAGCAGGGGGAGGGTGGCTGATAAATTATGAAGGTATAGTGTAAATGTGGTGGAGGTGATTAAATTTTGAGAATACAGTGTAAAATGGGGGAGGTAATTAAAAATGTTTAAGTTGGTTTCCTTTGACTGACCCCCCCCCCCCCAAAAAAAAAAACAAGAAACGATATTTCTATTTGTTTTGGAATTTGGGCCTTTTTTTTTCTTTTTTCTTTTCTTTTAAAGTTTTGAAATTCTTTAGAAAGTTGTCAAGGGACTTTTGGTAGAAGTAAAAACAAATGAAATTTCATAGAATAAATGGTCTGGAACTAAAAGTTGAACTCTAAAGCAGAAACCAATCTTTGGTTAACATTTTTATGCCATTTCAAGAAGTTGGAACACCTCAAGAAAAATGATACAAAAGTCCTTTTCATTCATTCATTTTGTTTACAGATTCAATACTTTTCAGACTGTGAACAAGAAATTTATGAAGATTTTTTTTTTCAATAAAGAACTGATCAAATTAAATGATACGCAACATTTGCAGTAAACTGAACTTTTTTTTTCTTTTAAGTTGAAATGTCAATGTAAATAAAGAATGAAAATCTTTTCTGGATGACTTTGATAACTAAAGGGTCCAAAAAAAAAAAAAGAAAAAAAGAAAAAAGCAAACTCCTACCTAAACTGTCAATAACATTTATGTTTGCTGGATGTGGCTGCAGAAAATTTATTAAGGCTTGCAACATGTGGGGTTTAAATCTGGGGAGCATGTGGTGGATCAGATGAAATACTTGAAAGTCAGCCGAATTCCGGGAACCAGTTTTGTGTCATCTGTACACAATTAAACGGGAGGATTATCTTGCTGAAACAAGTGATTGCCACCAGGATATTTTCAATCTCTGGAATATTGAGGAATTGTGAATTTGAAATGTTATTTGATCTCAAATAGAGCATAAAAACTGTTTTTAAAATAATTGATGAAAGGAAGGAAGACAAAAGCCAAGTGAATTTGAAATTAACAATCACTTTGCTGATGACTCTATCATTTATTCCTGTTTCAATAATAAGTTTGATCAGTTCGATAAGGTGAAATTGGCAGGTGACCTAAAAAAAATGACTTATAGTTTGTTGTTAACTGGGACAAGGAATGGTTTGTTAATTTTAATACCTCTAAAATGAAACTTTTCTATATTTATAATTTGAAAGATCCCTTTCTACCTCCCATCAGCATGACTGATGCTATAAGAATGATTTGTTATGCCTTCTCGGTCTAACATTTTAGACTGATCTGCTGCTAAGAAATTTGGTTCATTGTGTCATGCTAGACAATTTTTCTCTCCAGAATCTATCTTACATATCTATAAGGCTACCATTCGACCATGCTTTGAATATTTCTGCTACATTTGGTACAAAGCTGTATATTTGGAGATTCTTGATAAAAATCCAAGGAAGAATCTGCAATATTATTGATTCTGACCTGGTGTCTAGACTTCAGTCACTTTCTCGCCACCATAATGTAGCTTCCTTGTGCCTTTTTCTATAAATACTTTTATGGTAATTGTTTGGATGAAGTCTTTGCTAGACTTTAAGAAATTAAGCCCGGTACTAGATTGGTGACAAGGTCTCATCAATTTACAGTTGAATTGGTTAAGATGGATCCATGAGTCCTATGCTAAGTTTCTTTTCTCACTTGTGGAGGAACTCTCTTCTGATTTCTTGCTTTCCAGTCAATTTTGATCTTAGAAAATTTAACTGCAATGTCAATCGTTTTTTTTTTTTTTTTTTTTTTTTAAGCATTTCACCCCAAGCAAAGGCGGGAAGCCACTAGGACATAAGGGGTTACAGAAAATTTAGAGCAAGATCAGATAGGAGTGATAGAAGAAAGGATGAGGAGAAGGATAGATCAAGGCAATTGGAGATGTTGATTGACATTACACTTGAATAGCTGGAGATTATAGCTCACAGGGAAACAGGAATATGTCTTGATTACTCTTCTATTGTTCTCACTCCTTAATAATGTTTCTCTTATTTCTAATTCTTTCGTACTCAGTAATCCCTTGTGTCTTAGTGGCTTTACTGCCTTGATTGGAATAAATTCACTTAAAAAAACAAAAAAAAAGAGATTGGTGTTATTGTGGAATTCAAAATTTGAATTTTTCTATTTAAGATTTTTAATATTTATTTGAATTTTGACTTCATGTGTAATTCGTTTATATACCATGTCCGTTCAGGACTTTGACTTATCCTTTGTAGCATTTAATGAGGTTTATCTTTTTTGCTTTCCCTCTTAATCCCTATTCTGTTAACCATTTACACAAGCTCATTAGGTAGGCTACTGGCAGCTTTCATCTCTCCTCCTTGCCTTCAATATGTCATCTGTGTGTCAAATTTTCCAAGCCTTCTTTTCTCATTATGTGACCAAGAAGTTTTTCTCTCTGATTCTTCCTTGTTACTCATATGTTCAGTCTTTGGTATTCTCAGCATCCTTCTGTAGGACTACATTTCTTTTGCCTTATCTTCAACTATGAGAAAATTGTCCAGCATTCAATGCTATATAGGATGACAAATATTACATAACAGTTCAATAATCTATTTTTTTTTTTTTTTTTTAATTTAAATTTTCCTGTTTCGTAATATTTTGTTCAGCTTTTTGCTTTTCCAACTCACCTTCAGATTTCAGTATCACATTTCTCAGATATTTAAATTTTCATATTTATTTGATTTTGGTATTTCCAATTTGTAGCTTGTGTCTTGCAAACAATCAAATGTTCTGCCTTCTTACAATTGAGGTTTAGTCCTTTCTTCTTGCTTTCCTTTACTACTTTTTGTAGGAGTTCTTGCAGTTGCCTTTCTGTGTCTGCTATCAATACTCTGTAATCTGCATATCTTATTTTGTGAAGATTATGGCCGCCAATAATAAATCCTTATATGGATCATCCAATGCCATCCAGCTGCCATTCAGAGGACTAGTTGAGGAGTTCATGGTGTCATGAACAAGGGAAAGCTACCATTATAGAAACTCCAAAGTATCAGGTGCGGGAATTGAGATCAAGACTGGCAGAAAATGGAGTGCTACTAAGGAACTAGCTATCACAGAAGGGAATCTGAGGGTAAAAGCAATAATGGGTTCAGTCGCACAGGGCAGAGCAGGCCTAGGGTTGATTCCCTCCTACAAATTCGGAAAAGGCACCGTGAAGGAGCATCAACACCTGATACAGGATGGAGTAAGAGCAGGGATGGAGGAAAAGCGTATGACAAAAATGGCAGGTTATAGCCAGCAGGGCGCGTGGACCAGGTGGGATGGTGTAGATCAGCGGAAAGTGTCGTGGTCAGATCTTTGGAATACCGACTTAGCCGATCTAGATTCCTGGTTCAGATGGTGTACGACGTATTACCAAGCGCGACCAACCTACACCGATGGGGGAAAATAGATTTACCAAAGTGCCCCTTGTGTTCGGGGAGGGGATCACTGCAACACATTAAGCGGGTGCAGAACAGCTCTGACAGACAGGTGCTATCGGTGGCGTCATGACAAGGTTTTAGAGGTGATAGCACTCATTATTACTGAAGCTTTACAGAGTAATAAACTCATCCCAGAAAGAAGAGCTATCCGCTTCGTTAAAGCAGGTGCAAAGCCGAGTAAGAAGGTTGTAGGATCCCATTCACTGTTATCGTCCGTGTCGGATTGGCAAATGCGAGTCGATCTCGGGGAAACAATTAAAATTCCCAACACATATATCGTCCTCCAAACTCCGTTCAGACATAATCGTTTATTCGGATGCCACAAAACAGATTATTTTGCTGGAGTTAACTGTCCCATGGGAAGAGCATATGCAAGAGGCATTTGAGAGAAAGTATAGTAAATATGAAGGACTCTTAAATGACTGCAGAACTAAAGGATGGCACACTCATTGTTTCCCTGTCAAGATCGGCTGTAGGGGGTTCGGCGGACAGTCAATGATACGAGCCCTTACTAGCCTAGGGATAACTGGACAAAAAAGAAGGCAGGCGATTCAAATGATCCTGGAGTCCATCGAAAAGGCCACCAGGTGGTTGTGTATAAATAGAGCTAATGAGTAGCCCAAAACTACAAAAAATAAGAACGTTCCCAATGCAGATGTACACATGCCATAAATGCCATCACTAAATACTTTTAAGACTGATTAGTTTATATATATATATATATATATATATATATATATATATGAAATTTGTGTATATAGATGACGAGAAACTTGCGAGAATCAATCTTTCGATTTGCATTCAGTCTCATATGCAATGACTTCTTACTGGTCTTCCAAGTAGATTTATTTTATTACAAAAACATTCTTACAAGTAATCTTTCCTTTTCTTTAAACGGATATTTTTTTTTTTTTTTTTTTTTTTTTAGGAGTAACTTATTTTAGCTAAATTTACACACTATTTTTTCTTCCAACTATTTTTCGACATGTAAATATCTCGATCATTCATTTTGAGGAATTTTAGTTATTTCTCTTAGTTTTTAAATGAATTCTTTCCGGTAAGGATAATTTTTTGGGAGGGGGGGTTTAACTTATTTAAAATTTATACATGTTTTTTTTTTTTAACTAGTATTTTCTATCCGTGATTTGCTTCCAGGTGTAAGTTCTAATATATTTCCCAAATAAACCAAGCTTCCCTAGTAGTTCAAACAGTTCTTTGTATTTTATCTTATCACTTTTGTATAATCTATAAAACACTGATATGCAATATGTATTTTAATTTTGAATCCTTCAAGAGGATTAATATTTTAAAAATCTAATAACGTTAAACTACTATTTTGGGCGTTTTTCCTTGAAACCAAATCCCATTTCATTAGGGATATTCACATCTTAGATTGGTAATTATTGGTTTTTTAAAATTTATTTAAACTCTACAAGAATTTGCTGAGAAATCTTCCACATGACCTGCTTCTCACAATCTGAACAAAACAACCAAAGAATTTTTGTGGGGAAACTGAGAACTTTTCATATTTAATAGAAGGATTAAATCAAATTTGGAATACATTCAAATGTATTTACTAAATCTTGTTTCAAATCTTAATAAATTTATTAATAGTTTTTTCAGATTATCTAATATTTAAATTCTACATTTATTTGGTAATGAATATCAGTTTTAAAATACCCAATACTCACCTGACATTAGGGATTTACCAGCCTCAAGCACATATGCCTTAGTTTTGATTGTTTTCAATATTCTGTTTTCATTTAATTCTATTTTTCTTACATTTACTTCATTTTTTTTTTTTTTGTTTTTTTTTTTATAATTGTGTGTGTGTGTTATTTGATGTTGTATGTCTGCCTCTTGTGTAGTTGCCTTGCATTTGATGGTCACAATCTTGACACTTAACTATTATTTCATTTCAGGACGTACAATGCTGGACTTGGCCTGCTTTCGTGGTCACACTGAATGTGTAAATATTTTGTTACAAAACCGAGCCAGCATATTGGTACATGATTCGGTAGTTGGCAGAACCCCACTCCATGCGGCTGGTAAGTTTTCATTCTCTCTATACCAATTCATATGCACACTTTTATTTAACATGATTCATATTTAGAAAAATCTTCTTTTAAAAAGGTAAATAATAATAATAATCTAACAATATCAGATGTGATTGTATTGGAAAGAAAACTAAATTACTTTGGATGCCATTTTGACCAAATGGCATCCAATCTGATTATTTTGTAGATAATCTATTATAATTCATTTGGGGAACTAGTGCATCTCGTCATTTTAACTGTTAGGCCACAACTATCCCATTGACTACTCTCGTGTTAGAAGCATTGGTTGATCATCCCTCCCCACTTTATTTTGTTTGTGATTGTTGGCTTTAAGAATTCAATCTCTTGGCTTTTTGCTAATTGGTTCCTTATATAGAACATGCTGAAATGTACGTATGAAAGAAATGAATCATGTAACAGATATTGTAGAGGAGTTTTTTAAAAAAAAAAAATTATGTGATCCTCAAGAACTGCACAATTTTCTTAAATCTACAGAATTTTATTCATGGCATGTGGAAGAGTTTTTTTTTTTTTTTTTTAATTGTACAAGATAAGGAAAATTGATAAGAAATTAGCCTGAGATATTCATTTAGGTTTGAAGAATTGAGCAGGCGAGAGTGATTGAAGTGTGCAGTTCAAAGAAATGTTGTTGTGTATGTGTGTGTGGGGGGGTTATATAAAGTGAAATTCTTTTTCTTTCAAAAGGAATACAGGCAGCAGTGAACTCTGAATAGAATGGATCGGGCAGATATCACAAGTGCTGTTAGGCAAGAAAGCCAGAGAGTTGCATGTTTGTTAAAAATAATTTGGGTTCAGGTTCTGGATGAGGAGCAAAAGCTGACAAATAAAACCTTGATCATTGCTCTGAGGAAGCAAATAATAATGAAGTTCTAATAACTCATGTATGTGGGTAACTGAATGACAAAAATGGAAAAAAAAACAAACTATGTTATGCATTTCAGCCCTCAAAAGTGATTATTTTTATCAATTTATATATGTGTTGGCATGTTTGGTTGGATAATCTAGACATAATATGTCTATTTATTTTATTTTAATCCTCTCAAATTCACGGATCATTTTCATGACTACAACATCAAGAAGCTTTACATTACACGTTAGATTCAAGTTCTGTTGCACAACATTTAAATTTTAATTCTCCACCATGAAAATGAAAAAAAAGAAAAGAAAACCTTCAAATTCTAGAAGTGCTCTCTATATGATAATTACAACCAACACTAAATAAGATTAATTATGAGTATAGTAACAATGTTTTAAAATGTCTATAAAAGCAATGTTTTTGGGATGTTCAAATTGTAAAAAATTTAAAATAAAACAATTTTTTTAAAAAAAAAAAAACAAAAACATTAATAATAAAAACTATAAATTAAGTTACCTCCCTTACATATTCTTAATGGTAATTTTTAAATTGTCTATAATGGAGTACACTATATGCGCATTTACAAAAAAAATTAACAACTATCAATTACATTAATTTTTTGTTTTAGCAATTCACCTCTGAAGATGATGTTGGATAAGATTGAAAGTACTTGGGGGGAAAATAAAAGAAAGAAGCAAAACTATGGTATCTTTCTTAATCAGTTTAATAACAACACTAAGAAATTGATCTGTGAATTTGAGAGGATTAAAATAAAAATAGACAGATAGGTTTAGATTATTCAAACAAACATGCTTGAATGAAGATATGCTAACTATATATATATATATATATATATATAAACACACACACACATATATATATATATATATATATATATATATAATTAAAATGAAAGAGGGTCCATATGTGCTTCTTATAATATGTAGATTTAATAAGCCAGTTAATGAAGTTTGAGGAATTAAAAAGACAACAAATCTTTAAAATCCTTCTCTTTATGCTTCACTTTAGTCAAAAGGCTAATATATAATAAATATCATTAATCATTTCCCTTATTGTTATCATTTTGTTAGCTTTTTATTCCTCATATTTTATTAACCAGCATATTAAATAATATATATATATACACACACACACACATGAGTGTGGGTCAGAAATACAATGAACACTGATTGCAATTTTACCTCAAGAAACTTTGATATATATATATATATATATATATATATATATATATGTGTGTGTATCTACATTGATAAAATCATTATTAGTCTGAAGAAGTTGTTTCAAGGAGCAAAATGAGTAGCATGAGATTTTTTTTAGTACGTTTGGCTGAAAAGTTCCTCGGCTGACCAAGATATAAAAAGGCATGCAAGTCTACCAGAATGCAACTGCTGTCTAACCAGTAAAATGGTGGTGTTTCTTAGAGAGTATTTTTATTGACAAACAATTTTATTGAGATTTTTGGTGTGGGGGGGTAATTTCATTAGCCTAAGGGCCCCAAAAAGTCTTTGATGAACCAAAAAATACATTGAAAGAATTATTAAGTTGGACTAACTTTCTGTCATTTCTATTACTGCTTTTTATCACAATACTAAAGTCTTTTTACTGAATCAGCCAAAACGTTTTCTGTGTTTGTCATTAGTTTTAACAAACTTCATTTAAAATTTTTATTTCTTGATTCAAATTTTGAAAAAATAAGCAATGTATTTGATATATTCTGCTTTTTAAGAAAGGTAAAATGTGATTAAAAATAACCTGTGTGGTTTATGAAGAAGGTGCTGTGAAGGATCAAATGTGTCAAAAGTGGTTTGTGAAATTTGATGCTGAATAAATCTCAACTTTATTTCTGCTCTAGATTACTTGCTTGGCAGAACGGTCTAGAAATAAACAAACAGAAAACAAATTTATTTCTCATCCATGATGCTTAGAAAGTAAACAGTAAAGATAAAAAAAATGAATAATTATGAGAATGTCTCATCTTAAGACATAACGTCTACTGTGAATAGGTGTAGAGTAAATATGAGTGCATTTGAATGATGTCTACTGATTGGCTTCTTTTAGCTTAATTGGGAAGGCAGTGTCTGTAAGCAAACAAGATGTGATGTCAAATCTCAATGACCGCTTAACTGTTGTAGAATGTAAAATTATAATAAAAAGGCAAACAACTAATGACGTTATTCAATCTCAGAAATTCAGATACCATAAGATGGTGACATTGACTATAAAGTGTAAAGAAGCAATATTAATAAAATAAAAAAAAATATTGAAAAATGAATGTTTCATCTGAGAAATTCAGACAACTTTACAGGATTTTTATTCAGTGTTTTTTTTTTTTTCCAAAAAATATCTGAGGTTTTTTTTTTATTTTTATAAACTGAATCTTTGATGAAATGATTTTTATTTGTTTTAGTGATTTAACTCTTTCTTAATTCCAAATTTAAAAAATTTGGTTTCTATTCTAGTTAAAGACCTTTTAATTCTTGCCAAACGAGATGACTTGCCACGTTTGTCTGCTAATTTGTCATAACGTGTGTAGTACTTAATAACAACAGAGATTCAAAAAATGTTGGAAATTTAATGAAAATACACTTTCCACAGTTCCAGGTCCTCTTTGAGCAAGATGTAGAACCCATCTTTATTCTTCAAGTTTTGGATAATGGAAAAGTTTGATTTGTGCTGCATGTGAGCATTTTTTTTTTTTTTTTTGGTGCTGCATGACCATTATATAGGAGTCAATGTGTCATAAAATCAGAATCTTGGTATATATGATTAACTATATAAAATAGGAATTAATTTGAAATAGTTATTTGGTAACATATGACCATTATATAGTAGTCGGTATGCCATAAAATCATATCCATGATTGTGCTCAGAAGTCTGTTCAATTATTGTTGAAAGAAACTAATTTAATTAAAAAATTTCTACCAGTATCTCAAATTAATTTTAAAAACAGGTTTTTAAATTTGTGAAGGATTTTTATCATTTCAAGAGTTTTTCAGAAAACTTAACACTTTTTTTTTTTATTTGGCTGATCCATTCTGCAAACTTTTTGAAGTGAATAAACCATAAAGAAAAGTTTTAAGTCTTATTTCTTTGCATTTTAGATTTAGTTGCTTAAAGCATCCGTCTATGACACAGATTAGAAACTACTACTACTACTACTGATATCACAAAACACTAATCAAATATAGCAGCAAGGTTAAAGGTTAAATTTGAACTTTTGGCAGCTGTAAAGTCTCTGATGTTATAATTAGAGTAAGTTTCTGGGCTGAAAAAAAAAAAGAGTTCAAATCTTGCTAAGATATTTTCTTTATTTTTGATCTACACTGTTTATTCATTGTTAGGGTCTATGTTGTGATGAAAAGTAACACTGGTCAAAAAATGTATAATGGCTGACAAATTTATGAAATTTTTTTTTTTAATAACAATCAAATTTGATTTGAATTAGATTATACATAATGTTGTTTTTGTGTAGGTTGGAGATTTAAAATATATTTTTTTTTATCATTTTCAGCTGCCAATGGCCATACAGACTGCTTACGGGTACTTTTGGAAGCTGCAGAGGATAGTAATATTGTGGATTGTACAGATGATAATGACAGGTTGGGTTCTGACATATTTTCAAGCAATGGCTATCAACTTTTCCTCAAGAACAACATTTTTTCTAATCCTGATAATAAATGATCTAAAATTCAGTAAAACATTTTCTAAAGGTTTTAAGATTCTGACAAGAATTTATATTTTTAGAAACATGAAGAGATTTTTTTGAAAGGAAGAGTGAATGTAATAAATTCTAAATATAATAGCCATATTCTGCCAATCATGCTTGCATTATTTATTGACCTCTAAAAAATACCTTCTTTCCAGATTTTCAACACAATTCTATTGTAAAATCATTAATATATTTACATTTTATATATAATAATAGCCCTATTTTGTCAGTAATGCTTGCATTAAGTCCTGATCCATTTGAAAATCTGCTTAAGGAATAGTGATTTGATAAAAAATTTAAAAGAAAAAAAACAAAACAAACATAATCCAAAATTAATTGATAAATTTGCATAACAAAAACCAATTGAATAAAATTATCTTCCAGTAAGAATGGAATGTGCATATCTTCAGAGATTTGGTTTTGATTTCCTCCCCACATTCTTTTCAACAAACTGACACTTTCAAATTATATTATTTTCTTCTCATCAAAAATGAATGACAATACTTTATTTCAGAATCATACTTATTATAAAACCCAGGTTGTGGTTGTGTGTGTGTGTGTGTGTGTGTCTGTTCGTTTATATATTGGATCGGATTTCCTACATTTTTCAACCGATTTCAACAAAACTTCACAGGACTACGTAAAATTACCTTTATGGTGGTTCTGACAGCGCCAAAAATTGGAAAAACACAATTTTTTTTGCACAAAATCAATTTAAAAACATGATTAAGAGGCATCACTGTCGCAAGAATGAAAGGGGGACAACTCATATCGAGTTATACTTATTATAAAACCCAGGTTATGTGTGTGTGTTCATTTATATATTGGATCGAATTTCCTACAATTTTCAACCGATTTCACCAAACTTCACTTTTTTGGCAGGTAGTGTTTCTTATTGTCTTGCACACTTTTTTCTTTATTTTTACATTCAGAATGCTTTAAAAATTCCATTTACAAGACAATTGTTTATAATAAAATTCTATTCAATCGGTAGACTAATAACGATTGAAAACAATGTTTTTGTTTGGGTTTGACCAATTCGTAAAAAAAAAAAAAAAGACATGCGTGTCCATCAACCTTAAAGAATAATCTTTGTCAATTTTATTTTTCAGTCTTTATGATGGTTGATACTTGATCTATCTCTTACTGTTACATCCCCGGGCAATGCCGGGCTCTACTGCTAGTGCAAAATAAAACAACAAAAATAAGAAAAGAAAAAAAAAAAATCCCCCACAAAACAAGTAAAACATTTTCATGGCACTACCAACATTTCTGAAATTTGAACAACTTAAGGCTTGTGGATAGTGTAATGATTATCAGTACAAGTCAAGAAATAATGCAAATCTGAATTCCAAATCATGGAGTGACAATCCACTATTTTTCTTAAGAAGTTATGGAAATTCTGTCTTACATGTCTACAATTTGTCAATACACTGGATATTGTTGTCACATCTGGTCTGGTGCTTCTGGTACGGATTTAAAGACTTTTGACAATTTAAAGAAGAATCTGTGATGTTATTGGTCCTGTCATCTCTGCTTCGGTTACTTTCCCACTGTCATAATGTAGCTTCCCCTTCCCTTTTCTATAAATATTTCCATGATAATTGTTCTGATGAGCTTTTCTCTTTGGTAATACAACTTTGCAAATTTAAGCACAGTACTCGATTGGCAGTTAGGTCTCATCATTCTAAAGCTGAAATTGCTAAATATAACCATAATTTCTATGCTAGCGATTTCTTCTCTTGCACTCCTTGCCCGTGGAACTCTTTTCTGGCTTCCTGCTTCCCATACAACTTCAGAAATCTAAATGCAATGACACTTGTCTTCTTCTGTCTTTCTTGATTCCTGTTTTTTTTTTTTTATTGGCATTTTTTCTTATTAATGATTTTTCTCACATTCTTTCACTCAAAAAAAAAAAAAAAAACAAAATTGTGGAGAGCCATGATTACTTGCCCTGCCGGGATATAGGATTAAAAAAAAAAGAAAAAAGTTGTCTAAGTGCATGCATACATATGTCCATTTTAGTGCATATTGATGCATACCACTCTGTAACTCTGTGTTTTTATTTATTTATTTATATATATATATATATATATATATATAAAACACAGTTACACACCAGTATGCATTAATATGCACTAAAATGGTTTTTCTTATATATAAGAAAAACAAAAACCACTGGTGGGGAGCCAATGGTCAACTTGCCAAAACCTAAAACTCTTGTCCCAATATAGTCTCAAATAAAAACCACACTAACCAGTAAAATTACTGAAGAAGAAAAAATAAAAAAAATAAAAAGGGGCCTAAAGGCAAACTGACCTACTTAGTAAAGTGCCCAAAGCCTAGATTGCCTAAATCAAACAAAAAATGTTTACCAACATTAAATCCTATGAAAGGATGCCTGCAGTCATAACCCAAGTTTCACACTCAGGCAATCTTCAGACAATTTAAAACAATGATATAAAATATATATATATATATATATATATATATATATATATATATATATATATATATATATATATATATTTTTGAATAGATATATTTGAAGAGTTAGCTCTATCCCCTAACTTTTCAAATGTCGACATATATATATATATAAAAAAATAATTTTAATCCCCTATATCTCCTTATGTATAACCTCTTTTAAATTTATTTTTGAGTTCATTCTTAATTTCTACTTTAATTTTGAATTTAGGCTAAACACTTGATTTGTTCGAGTACCCACACTCGTCATCACAAGGGTCAACATATGGGCATACCATAATAAAATCTCCCTGCCTTAAGATAAACACCTACCGTCCTCTCCCTCCCTCTACCTATCTATCTATCTATCTATATATATATATATATATATATATATATATAATTCATCATAATAGCATAAATTTCATGAATCTGTACTCAGTTTTATGATTTTTTTTTTTTTTTTTTTTCACAAAATTTATTTTTATGAGGAGTTCTGAAAAGATCTTGGTGCCATCCACTTCTCAGAATTTTGAGAAGATGGTTGGGCTGAGGGCTTTTCCAAATCCTTTACTACTTGGGTTGAAATTTTATTGTCAATTTTGTAAACTCTTGTTGTAGCCATGACAAAGATCTCTCACATTTTTATTTTGCCACAAAGAGCTTTTTCAGAGAATTCTCACTTCTGTTGCATATTTGTTTAGAGTTTAAAAAAAACCTTCCAATCTGTAATGGGTGTTAATTATTGTTGTCATTTTTTACGTCTGTTGCTATTGAAAGTGGTGGTTCTTAATTTTTTGGGACTTCGTAAAAAAGTAAAAAAAAAAAAAATCTGAATCTGTCAAATTAATTGGTAAAACTGTAACCAGACTCAGGTCCAGAATAATTGATTGAAAGAAATCAATTAAAAAAAAAAATTTAAAAAAATCTGAATCTGTCAAATTAATTGGTGAAACTGTAACCAGACTCAGGTCCAGAATAATTGATTGAAAGAAATCAATTAAAAAAAAAAAAGAAAAACGTCCTCTTCATCACTGATGCAGTTAATTACATTGGGTGGGGAAATATCAACAATTGTCCACCAGTTTTCATTAGGAATTCCCTTTTTTTATTTTCAAACTTTTCTCTTTGTAGGACGCCACTCATGTTAGCTGTAGCAAATGGACATCTAGATGCTGTGTTAAGCCTGATAACTTCTGGTGCTATTGTCAACAATAAAGATATAAATGGACGGACGGCTTTACATCGTGGGGTAAGGTTTAGACTCCCTATCCACACAATTCCTTTTTGGTGTGGCTTGGTTAGAGAGGTCCCCCAAAAAATAAATGAAAAGCTTTTTATTTTTAGTTTTAAAGTTTGTTGTGGTGCAAACATTTTATTTTTGGTTGGTGAGTGTTGGGATTTCTAATATGTACCAATTTCTCAACTTTGGAGTTTGTAATCTTTCTTTATTTCTTAATCTCTATAGAATTAAAAAAAATCTTTTTTTTAACAGTAAACCTGTAAAAGGCCTGGAGGTCACTCAAGGTTGAGGGTTATGATAAGGGTTAGTTTATATGGATAGGAGGAGAAGATAAGTTCTCTAGACTTGAACAGGTTAAGATTGTATTTTGGGGAAACATCCTCTAAGGAGTTTGTTCCATAGGACATTGGTTCACAGGAAAAAGCTGCTTGAGTGGAACTTACTTCTCACCAATGGAATATGGGGGAATGTGGGTGGTTTGCGTCTATGTAAATGGTATGGCAGGTCCTAACCATGATGGTCAGACCTGGTGGAACCAGGAGATGTAGTTTGTCCGAGAACTTTCCAGATAGTACCGATAGAGCAGTGAGAGACTCGCCGTGTCTTTCCTGTAAGAGAGAGAGGTCAGAGTGTGGAAAATAATTCTTCTCCCACAAGGACTCTGAGATGCTTTGGAACTCTCAAGACGTGAAAGTGAGGTTTGAGCATATCCTACCCAAATATAGCAACAGTACTCCATTTTTGTCATGATCTAGCTCTTATAAATGTAGAGGATAGCATGAGGAGTCAGGTACTTACTGGAGCCGATCATTTTACCTGCATCTTTAGCAATGGATCATATATATACAAGTTCCACTTGTTGAGTGTGAGTTTGAGGTCCAATATCCCCTTGAGGTATGGGGCCTTTTTGAGGGGACATCCGTTCATCGTGACTGGCAGTAGTTTAGGGTCTGATTGGTGGTGATGGAATGTAACCAGTTTGGTTTTAGAGGCATTGAATGTAATCAGCCAGTCCCCCCCCCCCGGTGTTAGATCAGAAGAGAAATCAGCTGCCAATCTCCTGATTGTGAAGAGTTTTAGATATGCGCCTGTATATTGTCATATCATCAGCATAGGTATTTACAAATGATTATATTCTTAGGTAGATCATTTATGTAAATCAGAAAGAGGGTTGGTTCTCCCTGTGTTGACTGCCAAGGCTTTGGGGGTGGGGATGTGTGTTAATAACTACCTTCAGGGATCTAACTGTTAGGAAGGATTTTATAATAGAGAAAATCCTTCCAGTGTTTCCATCGCTGGAGAGCTTGTGTAGCAAACCTTTGTGCTACACCTTGTTGAAGTTCTTCAAGACACCTCGTGCTATGGTCCGTGCGGTATGTGTGTCATCAAGGCCTTCGCTAATTCTGTGTGTAATGGTAGTTAGGACCTCAGCAGTAGATCGGACTGATCAAAATCAATACTGCTCATCGTACAAGAGGGTTGTTCATATCTAGGTGCTCTATGATCTGCCTGTTGATTAAGGCCTCAAAAATCTTACTGAGGAGACTGATGGATCTATACTGCGAGCAGGGAGGGTCAGTTGCCTGCATTCTTGAAGACCAGGTATACACTTGCCACCTTTCACATGCTTGGGAAAGATTTCTTCTTTAAGCAGCAGTTAAATAACTTTGCTAGAATTGGGGATAATTCTGAATTGATATTTTTAAGTACAACCACTGGAATTTTTTATGGGCCAGTGGCTTTTTTGGGATCAAAGCTTTTGATATGCCTAGAGACTTCTCTTGCTGAAATGAGTATATTACTGAGATTGTGCTCAGTGAGACATGGGAAGTTGTGGAGGCAATGGCCTTTGTCCTCTAACATTGAGTTTGAGGCAGTGATTGGGGGTGAAGAACTTCACCTTGTCTGTCGAGGAGGATATGACCTTGGGAACATTTATAATAGTGGCATGGGCACTTTGCCTCTGTTCATGATTTGGTTGGTGATCTTTCAGAATTCATGAGATCCAATTTTGTTTATTTTGATCGGGCCTAGCTGCACTTTGCATTTTTTAGGACTCTCTTACAATGATTGCAGGCAGTCCTGAAAGAAGAAAGAGCCAGACTACATCGTCCCTTGTGATAGATTCTGAAGTAGTGGTGTCCGGTGAGCTATAGCTGCAGTACATTGATGGGTGGACCAGGGCTAATTGTTTGGTTTTTGTCGGAATTTCTTTTTAGATATAAAACACCCCATTCCAGAAAGGATCCATTTAGAGATTAGTGCAGAAGTTTTGAGAACATCATGTTTAAAGAAGGTTCAGAGAGGAGCTTCCATAATATAGGAATAAAAGCTATCCCAGTCTGTCTCCGTATAATGAAAACCCATTCTATGTAATGGTAAATCAGAGGATATGATTGGTTTGGAGTCAATCTGGACACTGATTAGGGAATGATCTGATGTGATAATAGGGGCTAAAATTTTCTCAGGGCAGAATGTTAGAAAAAGTTTGAGGAGGTTTGCCTGCTGTCCCATCACATCTGAAACTCTGGTAGGTTCTTCAATGATCTGGGTTAGTTCATATGCAATGGAGAAGTCTCTGCAATATCTGCCTTCCTCACCGGTTTTCTGAGTGGGCTAACCACCGTTTGTGGTGAACGTTGAAGTCCACTCATATGTTAAAGTTGGCCAAGGGAAATTTGGTGAGCATATTGTCAGTGCTCTCTGATATTCAACTGAAGATTACTAACCCTTCATCCTGAGGATGATACAGGGCAAATACGAATGTGGTACTATATGTGCACAAAGCTGTAATTACCCCATCTCAATTTAAAAAAATAAAAAGATCTGTATATTAAATCTTGTGCACTTTTATATATTTACTAAAATATCACTTGTTCTGCAAATTTGGAAAGAAAATTTTTGTTCATTTTATCCCCAAGTTACAAATAATCAAAATGAAAAAAAAAAAACCCAAAAAACTCTTTGATCCTTTTATTATTATTATTGTGAGTAAACATTATGAAAAATAATTTGTCTATTTTTGTTTTTTTTTTGGTTGGAATTTACTTTTGCTCCAATAGATATTTAAACAAACATTATCCTGGATTCAATTTTTTCTTTTTTTTTTTTTTTTTTTTTTTCGTCTCAAATGTATACAAATGGGTATAAGCTGCCCCCCCCAACATGTATCTAATTCCTTCTTGTGCAGAATTTTGATACTTTTTTTTTTTTCTGCCCTCCCTGATCTTCTTACAGGCTGCAAATGGACATGAAGAATGTGTCGATGCCTTACTACACAATGGGGCTGAGATCAATGCAAAAGACATCAAAGGAAGAACACCCCTCCATTTTGCCTCCATGTGTGGCCATGTAGGCATGTTAGGAACATTATTACAGGTAACTTACCTACGTGTTTTTTAATATTTGTTTTCTTTTAATGACAGATGGTTCTTTTACTCATTTTCCATAACACTACCCCTGGTCTCGATCCTGGATGTCAACTATTTTTTTTTGTCAGCACTTTCAGCTCTTCCTGTCAAAAAGAAAATGTGCTCAGACGACTGATTAAAGTGGGTGTGGGAGCACGACCAAGTGGTGAGGATCAATCAGGCTAATTGTGTCAGTGGCTGGTATCATACCATTAATATATTTTTTTTCTGGTATCATGCAGATAGAGCACCATTAATTTGAGCCCAGATAGTTCTGTATTTATGCAAATCAATTGGTTACCGTGTCGTTTTCTGTTCACCACTCATTTCTGCAAAACAAACAAAAAAAATTTTTTTCTTTTTACTTGTGGATTATTTATTTGAAAAAGGTTGCAGAAAAGATCAGTCAAAATATTATGCTACACAACATAAACACAATAAGTGCACTGATTGAAGTAACTCTTGCCAAGGACTTTTTATCAAAATAATAGTCTACAAGAGTTTGTTTATTAGAGTTATTGTTGTTTTGGGAGCAAAACAATTTGTTTTTTTTCTCTTTTCACACACTTCTTGCTTTCCTTTGTTGTTGTTAGTCTTTCACTTTGCTTAGTTTGTCCATCTGTCCAGTTGCTTGAGGCTTGATCAAAGCCAGTATTTACCTGACATCCCCACAAGGCAAGATGTGGGACAATCCGAGCCTGTATGCTTGGGCAAAAATTCCATGTAAACCCCACATGCACGGGGTTGGGTTTGTCTCACTCCCCAGATGAGACTCTGCCTGAACGTAGAGAGTTCAACAAGTTAACCTTGATACTTGATCAAGCCTTCCACCAATTCATTTCTCATTGACTCATATAGCCACTTTACTACCCACAATTCAGTTTTTTTTTTTCTCTCAATCATCCATTATACTTATAGGTAAGGCAGTAGCGTCCATTACAACACAATTCTCTTACATTTAATATTTTTTTTAACTTGTGTAATGAGTAAAATATGTGTGTCATTTTTTTTCTGTTCCCTTTTGACAATGTTGTGCACTTGTATTGTTTGGCAGGTGGGACCTTTAGGTGATCAAGAAGACAACAAAGGTTTCACTCCCCTCAGCTGGGCATGTTATAATGGTAAGCCTTTAATACTATTATTATAGATTCTCTTCATTTTCTCTGTCCATAAAACCCTATTGTGCCAACTATTACTTTAACATCTCTATATTCTTTATTTCATCTTATCTATTGATATATATATATACACACACACTATTTACATTGGAATTTCGATCTGAGCCCTTTTTGCCCACAGCAAATAAAAGCATTGCTTGAAGTAATCCAGTGACTTGACCTAAAGAGTTGTGAGTTCAATACCTGGCCACAACAGAGGGGAACAAAAAAACTTGTAGAGTTGAGTTACTGAAGGGAGATAACTGAAACTGAGATATCCAGAAAAGGTATGGCACGTGGAACTAGAACAATCTATCCTGGTGAACGAAATAAAGGACTCGGTTTGAAAATCCAACTTATATCACCTGAAGAAGGCCAGAGCATACAATAACTGAAACGTTGAGAATATGGTAGTAAAGATGAAGATGACAATAGTCTGAACAATGTAACTAGTTAAATATCTCATCTCAGAAATATATAGACACACACACACCTCAAACTTCTATGTAAACATAACAGGATGTCATCTTTGATGGTGAACGTCTCTGTTGTAATATCCATATAACCACTCTGACGATGGCTCAGGTGAGTCAAAAGCTTAGATCAATGAACAGCATAATAAAAAAAATATCCAAATGTTGGACTGTTTTTGTCTTTATTTTCTCTCAGAACTAAAGCCACTATACAAAGCTCATGATCAAAAATAAAACATTTGTTGTCTATTATAGTTAACAATATATGTTTGAAAATATATATATATTGTGTGCATTTAGGCAGCATTTTTTCATTCATACATGTTTCATTAAATAATATAGACAAGTGTTGTCTATTTTATGTAAATTCTTTTCATAACGTCTGATAAGCTTAATAACATTATCATTAAACGAAGAAAGAAAATCACAATATTGATCCATATTTTTTAATCCAATCTAAGCTTTTGGCTTACATAAGCCATTATCAAAGATGTCAATTACTGTACAACATATTAAGCAATATACAGACAAGACAGTGATGATAGTCTGTGATTGTTTATATGGATGATTTCCTAGCAATGATAAACACATGCATATAAGACGCTAGAAGCGAAAATCGCACTGCAGCTCATGACATCACACATGACCACGAGAGAGTGAATTCGAGAAGTATTAAGTGTATATATATATAATCTCAAAATAAAAAGAAAAAACAATCAGATTTATAATCCAGAGTTTTTACATTTATTTTTAAGAACAATGCTCGATACACAGTAGAGCATAATATTATAATTATTTTTAAAAAATATGTATTCATCACAACACAGAAATCACCATGTTTCAAAACCAAAATCTAAATCTACTATCTATATTTCTCATGTTGTCTGTGTGTCTGTCGTGGGCGTTGTTACCTTGCCTAGGCCGCATTTCTCATCCGATTTCGATGCGGTTTTCAACACAAGTTTGCAAATGGCTGCCGTAAGGACATGACGGAGCCCAATTTTTGAGTTCGGAATCAGGTTCCAAAAAAATCGATAATCGAAAAAATTCTGCTTACAGAAGGAATGATTGCATTTCAACCAAATTTGACACCCTCTTAGAGTCTACCATTAGAAGTGTTGTCCAGAAGTTTCATGACCACGGACCCCTAAACAGCGCGGAAAATCGATAAAACCCAAAAACCGATACGCCCAGATTGCGTCTGAACCGCATGTCGGTTTTTAGCGAAAACCAAGCGGATTTATGAAGAGGCCATTGGGAGTCATCATGCGAAGTTTCAACTCTGAGCACCCCCCAAACAGAGTGCAAATCGACAATCGGTCAACCCTTAAAAATGTTTTTTCCGGTTTTTTAAAGATGATCGTATTGTGTTTATTTTGTTTACTTCTTTTTTAGTAACAGATTTAATGTTTACTATAGAGCTTAGAAAAATTTGGCAGTGTGATATAGGCAAGAAGTAAGGCATGTAACAACATCAGCACGGCAAAGGGCACTCCTCTAAAGGCAAGGAAGGGTAAAAATATTTTAAGTCAAGTGATAGCGATTGCTGTATTAGTCGTACTATTTTTGAATCAAGCACGGGCAACGCCGGGCCATACTGCTAGTTTTAAATTAAACTTGAAATTCAGTTCCATTTTTCAAGCGATGCAGAATAACTTTTAAAAAATTGATTTACTCTATTTATAAGCCAAATAGTGTTATATATTTTAAGTTGGTGGGGGGAATGAGAATTCAAAACTTTTTATTAAGGAGGTGTTGACCTTTTTTTTTTTTTTTTTTGACAAATCAAGATACAAGTATATTTTTATGTGGCAAAGGGAAATCAGTTAAGGTGTTTTGAAATTTCTGTGTTGATAACTGACTTCCTTTTATGCAAACATGTCATCACAGTCTGTATTTTATTTTTGTTATATTTTGGGTTATACTACAATTGGAATTTTTATTTTTTTTTTATTTATATTCTTATTTTTTAAGCTACATCGAAATTTTCTTGAAGTGGTTTTCAAATATGATTAAGTCATATTTATATTTTTAAAGCTCTAAAATACTATATTTATATTTACTAATAAACTATGGTATTATAAAATTAAAATATTATAATCACACATTTATAAACTATTTTATTTATGATCAAATAATAGATATATAATGATTCAAAAATTCCATATGATTCAATTCTATATTCACCATTATTTTCAATGACTTGGTGCCACTTAATCAGGACACTTTTTGAGTAAAATTCTGCAGGATTTGATGTGAAGTTTTCATGAATCATATTATCATTGAAAAATTTTTCCCATCAATCTGTGTTTTTGCAGAGATCAAAAAAAAAAAAAATGTAATAATTGGTTGGTGCAAGGTCAAGTGAATATGGCGAGTGGGGGAGAACTGACCAACCAAACAAGTTCCAAAATTCGTTCCCATCTTATTCTTGTTGCTTGTGACTCTGGGTTGCCATGGATGATTACAACATTTTTCATGTTGATTAGTACAGGATACTTTTCAACCAAACACCTAGGGACATGTTGCAGCTGCTGGGTGGATAAATGTGCATTTAGTGTTTCATTGCATTTTAAGAAATCTGAATGAATAATACTTTGCTAATGCCACCACATACTGTTATAGTGGAACACACCTATTCTATAGTTAATAGACTCTCCCATCTATAATAAGTAGGAGTAGTAAGTAACGAGTCAGTCGGTCAGTGAGTTGGTCAGTCAGTCGATGTTGGACGACAGTCGAATACTAAAGTATCAGTGACCACAACTAGATTACTCTGCATTATACCTATTATATCAAGTTCCTAACGTTTTATACATTGAACCTATTTTAGGAGCGACTTAGTACAAATACAAGCCTCCACTGTGAAATCACTCCACAACATATACACAACATTACCTTTCTTCCATAAATCTGACTTTATATTTGCTATTAAAATTGGGTCCCAGAAAACGGAATTACTAATGACTCAACCTACTAGTTTCAAATAATAACTTATTCCCTTCGTAAAATATCTTACAGACTTCATTAATTGTTATTCAATGATTTCATTAAGTTTTTTTTTTTTTTTTTTTGTAGCTTCTTTGAATTGTCAATTTTGAATTAGATTATTTTGTTTTTAAATCACAACTCTGTCATTTTTAGTTTTTTCTGCTTTTAGGCTTAATTTCTCTGATTAATTCTGCTCAGTGTAGAATTAATCAGAAAAATGATCTGAGAATTGCCAGAAAAAAAAATTGTCAAAAATGAATTGTGAGTGTTTCAAGGCAGTTTGTATCTGATAACTTTTATGGACTAATTGATAAAGCACTATCACAGTAAGACAAGCTCCCATACATAAAAGATGACAATTCAAATCTTGCTTCCAACTTAAGTCATAGAGTAAATGTTAAAATAAATTGAGAATTATAAGAAAAGGCAACACAAAAGAACATTCATATTGCAATGCTTCATTGAATAAAGTCAAACAGCTTACAACTATTATATCTATTACTACTACTATGGGGTATAAAACAAGTAACAAAAATAAGATGAAAGACAAACTTGACAGTATCCTTAAAATGTATCCCATTAACAAGTCTTCTCTTGATAATGTACTAAAATACTTTATTTCTTCTAAAGATATTTCCTTAATTTTCATAAAACCTGTCATTTTACCTGACTTTCATAATTTGTTTCACTGGCAAAATTATAGCTGGTTGAGGCTGATTGTGTGTCTGTTTTGTTTCTTTTTTCCTTGCAGGCCATGATAATTGTATAGAACTCCTGCTTGAACATACGAAAATGGCCAGTAGCAAAACATTATTCACCCCTCTTCATTGTGCTGTGTAAGTATGTCATTTATTTTTACATTGTCTGTCCAAAAAGAATCTTACCCTTTCTAAGTACAGCCCATGAGATCTTACATTATTAACCTTGAATTTCCAATCTGCAAGGTCTCCTTTCAGGATTGCCATCAGCTGCCTTATGTTCTCTATAATTTTATCCACGGTCTGAAATCTCTTTTTTTAACAACAGTTTTAACTTTGGGAAAAGCCAGAATTCACAGCAGGCCAAATTTAGACAACTATTGGGAGAGAGAGAAGGGTGCTAGAATGTGATGTGAAACCCTATCCAAGAATGTGACAATCACACAATACAAAGGCTCACTCATTGTTTTCTTGGTAGTAACTGAGTAACCCAGTCTTTGCACATGTGCACAATAAGGTGTCAAATTACATTGATTGTCTAACAAGATTGCAATATTTTTGGCAGACCTTTTATAATATATATTCAGTGACCTTCACTTAAAATTTATGAATTGAGTTATGGCCCTTGTCCCTTACCGGACAATATTTTTTCAGCCATTTTCTTTGGGAACATTTTTTTTTCTTCTTAATGACTATGTAAGGATTTTAAAAATTTTATTTATCATATTAAATTTTTTTGATTTATAAACAAAAAACGGATTCAAAGTTGATAAGTTGTGCATTAGAAGTAAATATTTTATTCAGCCTTTTAAAAAAGTACACAAAGTAAATGTGAATAATTTAATACATTTCATAACTGTACCTCTTCTCTTGAGGCATTTCTGGCGATTCTGACTGTAGAGCAGGGATCTCAAACTCAACGATGTAAAAAGGGACCATTGCATGCTGAGGGAGAGGTGCAACAAACCAGAAAGCTGGGGAAACTGTGGTTGGTTCCTAACCATGGGGTTGTTGGGGACGTCGTAGTTGTTTAATTTATCAGAAGGATTTGTTATTAATGGTTGCGTGTTTGACCGCGTCCCAAACAAATATACAAACAATCATGATATTTCAAACAAGGAAAAAACGAGACATATATAGATCAAAACAATACAACATTTATATACAATTAAACATTTACAAACTGGAATAATATTTGTATGAGTTGCGTGCGTAAATTGTATGTGTATGCTGAAATGGTTAATGTCTCTTGTATCGTAATGTTTGCTATTTTCTTGTTTGTATCAAAGATTGTAATAATAAAATTAAGAGTTTTCTAAAAGAGTTTGTCAAAGTAGTCTACCCTTAATCGTATTTTGTATTTGTATTCGCTTTCGTATTTCTTATTTTTGTAATGATTATAAATCAATATGCATAAGAAATTAAGTGAAAAGTTTCAAGAGTCGTTCGTCGAATGTTGAAGTGAGTCAGTGAATGTTCTTTGAAAAGCGCGGCAAAATTATGGTTGAAACGTCGTGGAGTATTTAGGCAATTGCTCGGTGAGTTAGCTAGACTGACTGAATGAAGTTGGTAATTTTCTTTATCGTCTGGTCAGCGATGACTAAGACGGAGTCGGTGAAATGTTACATCTTGAAGGTTGGTAATTACAGCTACTCTGCTGCTCCGCTTCCACTGAATGGGGCTGTCTGCTTTTCCTTTATATATCCACCGGGTGGCTCAACTCGTTTTGGCGCAATTTCTGTTTCTGTAAACGATTGACCAATGGAATTGCTTGCTTCGATTTTCGCCATTTCTTTTTGAGGTTTTTTAGTACGTAGGCGTACGATGTAGACTGTACCTTTTTTAGGTTAGAAAAGGTGAGGATATTGGATGAGTCCACAGGGTCCATAAAATCCCTTAGGGAGTCCTTCCCCATAAAGGGGTCCATGAAGCTGAATTTTTAAATCAGTTTGTATTTTTGAGTGATAAAGATTGCAAAAGTGAGCAGGGGTTGCAGGTAGGCAAGATTTTGCATTTATAGTAGTTATTTATGTTAAGTAGAAATTTTAAAAAAGTAAAATTTATACGTACTTTCTTAAATGCAGAAAATAGGCAACCCTATTTACCTCTTTTGCAAAAAGCAAATATCCCTACTTCTTTTGAAAATTTCAGTTCTCCACTGTAATTTTCCTTTTCTCTGACATTGTAGATATTTTTGTCAATTACATAATTGACCAAAAACACGTCTTCCTTGAAATTTCAGTTTAACAATCTTCTCTCTAACATGATTTTCTTTCCTTTGTGTTGTTTTTCCACCTCATTACAAGATCAAATCAACCGTTACGAAAAAAAAAGAAAATCCTTATTTTTTTTTTTATTGTATGTCTACACCCTGACACCAATAAGAGTTACCAAATTTATCTCTTTTCACATTATATGTAAAAAAAAAAAAAACAAAACAAAACTTGTATAATATAATTAAAAATTTGATATTTAGAAGTTGTCAAATTTTTTCTTTATATAAGAAAAGAAATGAACAAGAAGTTGTCAGGAAGTATATTTTATACCATCTCATCAGGTAATTGATGAAGAATATGTGGTGGTGGGGAGGTTTTCTTCCTTTACCTGGAGAGGAACTACAACAGACACTGTTGAACTGATTGACTCTCTGTTTGCACTCAGTGTGTTGCTCAACTGATTGACTCTCTGTTTGCACTCAGTGTGTTGCTCAACTGATTGACTCTCTGTTTGCACTCAGTGTGTTGCTCAACTGATTGACTCTCGGTTTGCACTCAGTGTGTTGCTCAACTGATTGACTCTCTGTTTGCACTCAGTGTGTTGCTCAACTGATTGACTCTCTGTTTGCACTCAGTGTGTTGCTCAACTGATTGACTCTCTGTTTGCACTCAGTGTGTTGCTCAACTGATTGACTCTCTGTTTGCACTCAGTGTGTTGCTCAACTGATTGACTCTCTGTTTGCACTCAGTGTGTTGCTCAACTGATTGACTCTCTGTTTGCACTCAGTGTGTTGCTCAACTGATTGACTCTCTGTTTGCACTCAGTGTGTTGCTCAACTGATTGACTCTCTGTTTGCACTCAGTGTGTTGCTCAACTGATTGACTCTCTGTTTGCACTCAGTGTGTTGCTCAACTGATTGACTCTCTGTTTGCACTCAGTGTGTTGCTCAACTGATTGACTCTCTGTTTGCACTCAGTGTGTTGCTCAACTGATTGACTCTCTGTTTGCACTCAGTGTGTTGCTCAACTGATTGACTCTCTGTTTGCACTCAGTGTGTTGGTCAAGCTCAAGACCTGCTGCTGCAAAAGTCTAAAAGGTGACGAGGGACAAAATTTGTTAAACTTCTTAAAATTTGAAGAAAATATTTGGTCATGAAAATGATTCCCCTTTGGCTTCAGATCGTCTGCAAGCCATGCATTTAAGACCCCTGATGTAGAGAGTGTCTTTTATGAATTGTTATTGTATATACTCACAGAAAGGTCACACCAGTAAATAGGTCCCACTATTGGTGTGATCTTTGGGGTTGTCAGAATGGATATTTGCAGTTGACCTGCAGATTGGTTGCACTTTCTGCAGATCTGTTTCCATGTTCTTCCGCATAATCCACCACTTTCAACTTAAAACCTACTTCATAACTCTTTCACATGATTAGGATTTGCAAGTAGTAAAATTTGTAAACTACCGGTACCAGTAAAAAAAAATTAGGGTGAATCCAGATTTTGTAAACTGGTAAATGACTACTCCACACCAAATAACTGTAAGCGAAATTGTGATTGGTTGTAATTGCATGGTATTTACTTATTGCTACTAGTAATGATGGTCTTTTGTCATAAATTAGATAATAAATAGTAAATATGAGCAATGCAAATCAATCACTTTTATTTGATGTGTGACATGTTACTGTTCGAAGAGGCGATTGCATAAAATCGAAATATAGGGAAAATATAGGGCTTATGCTTGGGCTACTCACCTGGATTACTGATATGCCATTTGTTTATTTTAGATTCTTTATGATGTCAAATGGATAGGTCACACACCTGATTTTTATCAAAACTTTGGTTTAAAAAAAAAAAAAATTGTGACCTATTTTTGAGTATATATGGTAGTTTGCAAAGGTATTTTTATGACATGCTTTTTATTAAAAACATCCATTAGAAATTGTTTTTAATTTTTTTTTTTATTGATTTTTTTTCTCCAGCATTAATGGAAATGAATCTTGTGTGGAGGTGTTGATAGACAAATTAGGTGATAAAATTGTGAAAGCAACAGATGCCAAGGGCAGGTAAGCACATATTTCTATATGTAATATATTCAATTGGACCTTACCAGGCACAGACCCTCTGATTATTACTCTCTTTGACTTGAACTACAAATAAATTCATATTGTAAATAGATCTTCAAAGAAAAGAAGATATATATAATTATTTTTTATAAAAAAAAATTTTATAACATAAATATGTTATAAAATCACTACAAAAATAGCCATTTTCTTTCAAAAAATTAGCTTGTATATATATATATATATATATATATATAAATAGAGAGAGAGAGAGAGAGAGAGAGATCATCCTGTATTTAATTACTCCTCAATTTCCCATTCTATAAAGTTTGTCATTATTCACTATTAACTCTATTTTGATAACTGTTGTAAATTATCCAAGAAAAAAATGTTATCTTTTTTGATAATTTAAGTAATTGATGTAATATAGTTTTATTAATTCAAACTATTGTCCTCAACTTAGTTGATATAAGTGTTTTTATAGACATAATATCTATGTCAAGTACTCTCTGGCTGTCATCAGGTGTCCATTGTGCTAAATTATGGAAAGTAGCACGGATTCACCATGATAACCAAATGTTGAAACCATTTGACATTAAATATAAGGGCTCCAAAAATATGCCACTTATGTCCTTTGAGAGGCAATGAACAATAACTGGGACAGAATAACACAATTAACAGATAGCCAAGATTGGCTAAAAACAATGGACATCTGATGATGGCCAGAGGCTACTTGATCAAAACATTGCAATCTATAATAATAATAAAATCTCTGTCAACCAACATGAGAACAATAGCTTGAAATAATAAAAGGATATTGACAATTACTCATCTCAGAAAGAAGATACTATAATTGATTTAATCATTACAGGCCGGTTAGGTTTAAGAGAATTTTACCACGGGGACAGTAGCTTAGTAAACTAAAGCATTGGTATATAAATTTGGGGATAGTAATTAAGTTCAATCCCTGGGCTGGGCAGTGTGTACTTAGACACTATGGAAACAGAAAGTAGCACTAAAAATAAGAACTAGACGGGATATCCTTAGACATGGGCAGAGGGACAAGGACACTCTACACCTGTAGATTAAATAAAGGGTTCAGTTTGGAATTTCCTGTAGGTTACTTGGATTGATATACATCTGATGAAGACAAAGGCCGAAACTTTGTGGTAGCAACAACAATAATGTAAATAATTGAATAATTATGTACTTCATTTTGTGTGTCTTTGACACACAAGAGTCTGATTTTATTTTGTTTATAAATCCTTCAAATAAAAAAAACAAAAAAAAAACAAAAAAAAAGGCCTGAATCTTTACCCCCTCCCCTTTCGCATTTTCCTCTCCGTTACAGTCCTTTATTTTATTTTTTTCTTAGGACTCCACTTCATGCAGCTGCTTTTGGTGATCACTATGAATGCATGCAAATACTGTTGAACCACGGAGCAGATTGCAACTGTTCTGATCGTATGGGGCGTACCCCAATCACCCTTGCTGCTGCCAATGGTCACTCAACAGTCGTAGGTAAGTAAAATCGATTTCTTCTCCATTGTCAATTTCTGCCAAGCTTTTTCGACTTGTGTTGGTTTCTCCTTCAACTGTGTAAAATCATTCACAGCAAATTTGACACATTATACATTTCATAAAATAAAAGTCATTTTGTCTAAAGTGACTAACCAATAATTTCCTCTGTGTGTGTGTGGGGGGGTGACCATGGTCCACCACCCCACCCCGGAGGTTTTGGTGGGCAGGGTTATCACAACACCTAGTTTCTCCTGTCTACCTGTGAGCTGTGGCCCCTTAGCTTACAAAGGTTACTGCTCACAGAGAGTAGTGGCAGAAGTTTGTTGTGCCTTTAGCTTATATATACTTGCTCCTGAAAAAATTATTTTGGTTGAGCTCTCAAGGAGAAAAGTGAATTTGTAAACAGTGACTATTACTGCTGCTGATGCAAGACTTCATTAAGATGAATTGGGTTCTCCAGTCACAGGCATGTTTATCTAAAAATAAATACATCTAAATTCACCTTCATCTCTGCCATGCACCAATGGCTTAGGGGTAGAGTCTCTGACTGCCTGCTACCAAATCAGTCTGGTTTTGATCCCAGCTTGAGGCAATCGGCTGTCTAACCTCATTGATGAGCTGTGAAACAGTCTGTTTGTGGATGACTGACACACACACACACATATATATATATATATATATATATATATATATATATATATATATACACACACACACATACACTGCTGAGAATCCCTTGACTTTTGACTTGCGTCTCTCGTCTGTGTAACTCCTTCAAGAAATACCTGTTTTACCATTATGAGAAGGGGTCACTGTCATTTTTTTTTTCTCAGTTTTTACAATCCGCTAATGAAAAGATATTTCAACATAAAATGTGTAAAACTTTGAACAAAATTTGTCAGTTAAATTGAAACATTACATATGTTAAATTTTCTTGACAAAATTTGAATTCCAAAGTAAATTCCAATTATTTTTCCTCTTCTAAGTAGAACTGAACATCTCTTTATTGATTTATTTCCATCATCCATTGAATTATTTATTGGAAGAAAACAATGAAATGTTGATAAACCAATAAATTTGCTATGAAAAGGATTAGAAGATGACTTTTGTTAATCAACACCTTTATGGAATATTGAATGGATTTTTAAAATCTGTTTAAATTTGCAACTCTGTCAACTTGGCAATTTGGATCATGCTCTATTACATGTTGATATTTCTTTTGGGTCATTTATTAGAAATCAACACTTTTATGGAATATTCAATGCACTTTTTAAAATCTTTAAATTCAATCATCATCATCTTTATCTACTTGTTACATAGGTGATCTTTTTGGTCTTTTAATTCTGTAAATTTTGTTAGAAACTGTTATCAGCGTCAACAGGAGCCTGCTAGTTTCTCATTTATTTCTATCCAATTAACCTCTTATGTGTCTTGACTTTGTAAGATGTGACTGATCATGGCTCTCCACAATTTACTATCTTGCTCTTAATTTTTGCCTCTTTATCACTTTTTGTTCTTGTTGTGCCATGTTGCCTACATCACTTAACTGCTAACGATGTATACACCCTCAACCAAAGTTCTCTTGACACACACACACACAAGTGTGTGTATTATATATATATATATATATATATATATATGAGAGAGAGAGAGTTAGGTAAATCAAATGACCAGATATAAGTAACTGCATATGCGTGTGTTGGCATTCACACACAGGCAAGCAGATAAATAATAATCAAATTTAGTCATGAGGTGTAAACATAATAGTGCTCGATGTGGTTAGACCAGATCAAAGATATACATTAATAAGTATACATATTCCTACGTTTTGGTATGCAACTTAAGTTTCACTGGTTCCCCAGATATATACATATATAAAAAACCTGAAAAACAAAATAAACTACCTTGAATATTTCAAATTAGACTGTGAATACATTCAGATTTTTCCTTAACTCTTGAGAAAAATAAAAATAAAAATAAATGATCTACTCTCTCACCTTTCCTATTTCCAATTCTACATTACCCCACTGCAAATTCCTTTTATTACGTATGTGTAAAACCGTTGCAGCAGTTGAGATGGAATACACAATCTTTTTTTTTTAAATAAATAAGAAACACTGGTAACTTTTACACAATCTTCAAAAAGTCCTAATTGATTTGATTTTCACTTGTTGGCTTTATTTCTTTCTTGATTTCTTAGTCATATATTTGCAATTTAGTTTGAGCCGATCTTTATATATATATATATATATATATATATATATATATATATATAAATAAAAAGAAAGATCATTAAGATATATAATCCGGTGTTCTTATAGATATTTTTATTTTTACAAAATAGTACTCAATGTAAATTTACAGAGCATTAATATTATAAATTAATTGATTTAAAATGGTTTTTTTTCCGCTACACAGTTCTAACCATGTTTCAAGAATGTTTCCATTTTTGAAACATGGTTAGAACTGCTCAGCGGAAAAAAAAAACATTTTAAATCAATTAATTTATAATATATCTCGAGCAATATTGGGGAAAAATGTATATCAAAGTGGAAAATGTTTTCTTGTATGATGTGTTTTGTCTTTTAGGACTTCATCAGACTAAATTTGTAATGTTGGTGCTACTACACATGCACACGAATGGTGGGGTGGGGGGTGCTGGGAATTCAAAAAAATTTTTTTTTTCTTTTATCTATCCAATTTCATTTAGATTCTTTTTCTTTCTGTCACTTTTGTTATTAGATGCGTCCCACACTGTAATAATAAATCTGGCAGAAATTGTAAACTGTTGTAAGAGTCAGGGCACAAATTTACTTTAGATGACCTTGTGATAAAGGCACTCTCTAGATATTTTCGTTGTAGTGAATTGTTTTTTCCTTTGATCAGAGTAGCATTTTTTATGTCAAAATTGTGGTCAGTCTTGCTGCGGTGGGCAACCAACACATTTGATGTATTGTTTTATAAAATGTCTCTTTTGTGTTTATATAATCTTTTATTTATATTCCTTAAGGTTTCCATGCATTTTTTGTGACTATTTACATGAAGAGGAGAAATACATTGAAAAAAAACTTTCAAGCTTCTTCAGTACCCAAAACAAAAAGCTCATAAAATATTCAAAAATTAATGTTCTGGTTAATGAGTTCTTAATTGGGGGGGGGGATTTTTTAAATCTATTAAAGATGTCCAATTCTTCAATTTTGACCATGTGGAAATATTTGGCAATATTTCTCAAGACATTTCATTTGTGCCTGTTTTTCTAAGAAGCAGAAAAATTTTATGTCTTTTGCAGAATTATTATTGGAAAATGGAGCAGATCTCTCTCTGGTAGATGATGACAAAAATACTCCTCTTCACCATGCCTGTATAAATGTAAGTACAACACTGGTTTTACTTACCTAGTTACCAGGACATATTTTACTTTCTTACCTCCTTGCCAGGATATATTTTCCATTTCTTCTCTAAATGAGATCTGCAAGAAGTGATGCCTGAAATAAAATTTGGTAGACAATAAAATTTTGATTTCATTGAATCATGTAATTGAGATATCCTGGTTATTTCTGTCATTATTAAGTTGACTGGCACAAGGCAACAAGTCTGGAGCACTCAGTTGGAATAAAAAAAAACAATCTACATTACAATACTAAGGAGAAGCTGTGGCAAGCTAACCATAATATTGGCTCGTAAAAACATTTCATACAAGTTTATAAATAAAATCTTAACATGTATTTTGCCAATGAAATTAAAGATAATTTTTTTCTCTCTGAATTTTTGTTTTCTTTTCTAAAAATGTTTTTTTGTTTTCTTTGTCAGCATCATGACAGTGTGGCTCTGCAACTTTTAGAGAAAATTGATGATTCAACAACTGTAAATATTGCAAACACACAACTCAAAATGTAAGTTTTATCTTCTGATTGACATTTTGATATAATTTTAATTTATTTGACTTGGCAATCACCATTATTAAAAATTTGTCATTTATTGTTTATTTTTTTAAAATGTTCTTAAAACTGACTTAAAATCTTGTGGTGATTTTCAGGGCAAGTAAATGTTTCTTATCAAAAGTGATGGGGGGTGGGAATTATTGGAACAAGGATTCTGAAGATTGCCTCATGCCTAGTTCCTGGTCACCTATGGGCAAGGTTTTCTCCTAATATTTAAAAATTGAATATTGGTTGTAGGAGTCAAGATGAAGCAATTTTTTTTACCATAGATTGGCAAGTGTGTGTGTGTGTGTGTGTGTGTGTGTGTGTGTGTGTATATATATATATATATACACACACACATGTATAGGATTGGTATATATGGAAATAATTCCAATAATCAAAAAACGCTGTTCTTAAGAGTACTCAATACTGAGTAGAGCAAATATAATTCATTCAAAAATTATAACACACACACATATATATATATATATAATAAAATCTCTGTAAAAATAGCCATTTTGTTTCAACACTTCTGGCAACACCATCACTTGATAAGACACCAGAAGTGTTGAAACAAAATGGCCAATTTTGTAGTGATTTTATAACATATTTTAAATAAATTATATATATATATATATATATATATATATATATATATATATACACACACATTATTTTAAAAATATTAATTTTAAATAGTGTTTAAATTATTTAAAATAAATAAACAAATTCTGCAAATAATATTGTTTGTTGCAATATTATGAGTGTATATATATATATATATATATATATATATATAAATATTGTAAAGGTCAGTTTTTACTCAGCACATGAAGATTGTGTTGTGCATGAAACTCAAAGTTGTGTTACTGGTGAGGGGTGGGGAAGTATATTTATTATTAATATATAATTTATAGCTGTTATTTTACATCAAGCACTATTTTATTAACACCAGCACTCAGTGTGATATTTTACACACACACACACACACACATATATATATATATATATATATATATATAATTTTAGTCATAGAATAATTACAAATTGAGAATGTAACATTTCAAAATTTGGTGTTTCAAATATGAAAATATTTGAATTTACAATTAACATTCAAAAATTAGGAAAGCATAATATATATAATTTAAATTAAAACAATATATAACAAGTAAATAACCAGTACAACATTTATATTACAATAAATTTTCATCAGTAATATTTACCAAGTTTTTGTAATATAGTCATGATTTAATGTACAAATGTTTAATATTTGCTGAAAAATATAACTAAATTAAAAATAGTTAAGTTTGAATATTATGAATTATATTATACTTAGAAATTTATGATAATGAATTATATATATATTTAAAATATTTGCTATATTTACAAGGGAAGACCACTTGATATGAGATATAGAGATTTTATTATAGTGTGGACATAGGAATCAACATTGCATGATGATTGTCAGTTTCATGCTTCAATGCAATTTTCTGAATATTAATGAGTAGATTGTCAATACTGTCTCAGCAGACTCATATATATATATATATATATATATATATATAACACCCAAGTATAGGATTGGGGTATACGGAATAAATTCCAATAACCTTTGTGTTTTTTTTTTTTTGTTTTTTTTTTTTATGTCTGTGTGCTTATGTATTATAATCTGAGTATGTATTGTCTTTTGCAAGATGTCATCATCATCCCTACACATTGAATTCAAATGTATCCATGTTGTCATGAAGTTAAGAGCAGTCAATCTTAACGTTTATTCCAATGTAATTACAATAAAAACAAAACAAAATAAATAGAATGAAATATTTATCTTTTCTTTTTTCCTCAGTAATTTTATAATTTTAAACTTAATAGAGATTAAATTTAGATTTTAAAATGGGTAATTTTTTATTTTTAATTTTAAATTTTATCATACAATTTAATACTTATTAGAATAAATTCTATTTTAGTTTAACCCCAACATTAAAGCATTAAATAATTATTATAACCTAAAAGTTCGTTGTCAAGTTTTTTGAATTCTCATATACTTGTATTTTGATTGGTCATTCCAGCTTATGTAACTGCGTTTTCCCTTCTGAAGTGTGGTTAATTAATTTGAACCTTTTAAAAACCTTTATTCTACATTCAACATCATCACTTGATAAGACACCACAGGTGTTAAAACAAAATGGCTATTTTTGTAGTGATTTTATAACATTTATGTTTAATTTTTAAATAAATAATTATATATATATATATATATATATATATATATATATATATATAATTTTTAAATAAATAATTATATATATATATATATATATATATATATATATATATATATATATATATATAATTTTAAATAAATAATTATATATATTGTGTGTAGAATTATTTACCGCCACTGTATATTTGCATATTTTCTAAGGAAATGCAAATATTTGCAAGTACTTATTGAATTTACCATAATTAGTTGATTCTGTATTTAGTTTTGACCCATTCATAGTTATATTTCTAAAATTATTCTGAAACAATATTTTCTTTATGGCAATTGTAATGTTGGTATTAAATATGAAATTAAGAAAAAAACAAACAACCTTTGAAAATAATATTGATCTGATTGGATAATATTTTAAAAGGTAATGAAGAAGACAATATGAATGTGCTACGTACCGTTATAACTCCTTCATTCTCCAACCCTGGCAAAGACGGCTGAACTTGACCAGAAGCTCCGAATGAAAATAGTTGATGTGTACAAACACAGTGATGGATATACAACACTTTCCAAGTGTTGAAATGTTCCTATATTGACAATTCATAGCATTATCCAGAAGTACAACGAGACTTGTTGTGTTAAGAATAAATAAAGAACTGGCAAGTTAATTTCTGAGAGAATGAAAATGAAAATTGTTAAAAATCTCGAAGAATTCTTACTTAACAACAAACGACATTGTCATTGATGTAAAGACATCGGGACTGAATGTGACAACGAAAATCATCACTAGATACTTTCATTGAACAGAACTTTGAATTTGTCACCCAAGGAAAACTCCCAACATGCAGATTAGCTTATGCTAGAAGCCATCTAGAACATGAGAATAAATATTGGAACTGTTTTATGGTCAGATGAAACCAAATGGGAATTATTTGGTCACATGAACTCCTGTTATATATGGAGGAAAGAGAATGAAGCTGACAAACTAAAAAATACCCTCCCTAAAATTAAGCATGATCTTCTGCTCTGTTTCACTGCTTCTAGATGAGAACTAAGACAGGGAATCCTGGATAAAGAACAGTATTTGGCTATTCATAAAAATATAAAATGAATTGCACAAAAGCTGTCTTTGGGGTGTCACTGGACATTCTAAAATGACAATGACCCAAAACACATGGCACGATTTGTTACAAAATCCTTAGCTGACAACAAAATTAATTATATATAATAAAAAGGCTTAAACACTAATATTCCATGGTCATAATTTATTCCATTGGAATCGTAAATACGATCCAAATCATCAGACCTACAAATTCAAAATGAAATTTGTAGGTCTGATGATTGGATGAATCGTATTCCAATGGAATAAATTATGACCATGGAATATTAGTGTTTAAGCCTTTTTATTATATCCTTACTCTGTCCTAGACATTGAGTTCTACCTGGATCCTTCCTCTTGGAAAATTTTTTTTCTGAAAATATACATGTATGGGAATTTTTTATATATATTTTGCATATGTATGTATATTTTCCACTAATATTATCTATCTATCTATCTATATATATATATATCTATCTATCTATCTATATATATATATATATATATATATATATATATATATATATATATTTTTGTGTGTGTATAAAAATAGATCATAGGAGGTTTAGCAGAATTTGAGAAAGTCAACCAGTCCTTTCCCAGTTTTTCTTGTTTATGACTAAATCCTGAAGACGTTATATTTACTTTTATGCCTTCTGGATGGAGATATATAATTATTATAATTATTTCTTTATACAAAACAAACAAATGATATAAATTAAGAAAGGTTTTCAACAACTTCACATTTATTGCTTATTTTTGCTATAAAAGGAGTTTCCTGCCATTTCTCTCTCTTTGACTTAATGGTGTTCATAGTTAATAACCTCAGACATTAGGGAATGTTTTTGTCCTTTTACTGCATTGAGGAGGTACAGATTTTAAGACATAGTCTTTGTACCAAGAGAAGATCAAAGTGTAGTTTGTGTTTTTCTGAAGAGAAATAACCATTGTCTCTGCCAAGCCAAGTCTGAAAATTCCAATTCTTTTTTCTTTCAGACCATTACATATTGCTGCCAGAAATGGTTTGGTCCCCATCGTTCAGGAATTGTTATTAAAAGGTTCCAGCGTTATGGCCTTAGATGAAAATGGTAAGTTAACATTTTTTTTTTCATTTTTATCTTTATCTCTATATCAATCTATTTGTATATAATTATTGTCTGACAACAAACGTTATTTTTCTACACAAATACTCAATGATTTCATTTAATGAAAATAAAACCAATCATGGTTTCAATAGAGTTGGAATATATTTACTCCAACCAGTATTTAGCCACTGACACCTTTTTTTTTCTTCTTGCTACAAGGACAAAATGTTTCGCATGTACATGGTGCTGTTCAACATTCCCTGCGCAAATATAAATGGTTAGGGAGAGTTGTAACTTCTATCTACCTACATTATATTGTCAGGGTTTGGGCCAATGTGTCATGGGCATCAAGGAGATGTCACTACCCAGGTCTGTCACATATGCTAATGACCATCACTTTCATTTCATCATCCAGATCAACATCTTGTGACATAACTGGAGATATGCTGATTAGTGTAGTGGCTAGTGGCATGTCTGCCCATTGTCCTCCTAGAAGTAAACAATTCCCAACAGGCTATATTTACTTGGTAACTGTTTACAGTTGAGATGAACAATTGACATGTCACATTCAACATGTGTGGCAGATCTTTTAAATTGATACTTCTGAAGCCATATTTGCTCTGGGTTAAACATTGATTTGAACCTATATAGTGCTGGTCAGTGCTCTCTTTGCAAATAACAAAGGCTTGCAAGATTTGCCAACCTACACCATTGTTTGTTTTGTGTTGTTGCAGATATCAGTCCCCAGGTTTATATTGCATATTCATTTGGTTATCACTTGTATGAAATTAAAACTTGTTCTCATCATTAAATACTAAAGAATTCCATTTGATGTCTCAAGTGTCTCCCTGGTAATACCACTAGTGAGATGTATATGACAGGGTTGTGATGTAAGTGAAAATCTGTCTAGAGGCATCTTTACTTATAGTCCTGCTACAAGTAAATTTCTAACAATGCATGTTGACACTTTTGAAAATATATTTGCTCTGATCTATTCTGGGAACACCATGCACTTTGCCACTACACCCCTGACAATACAATTCTACTATATGGCTGTCTCCAAAACTTTACAGTTGTAAGAATGTTCATTTGACTACTGTTACTGATGTGGACGTGTCACATCCAACAAGTGATGTAATTCTTTAAAATCACCATCAAGCCTTTTGAAGAAACTACAATCCACTCACCTCTCAAATTATGCTAAATGGACAAAAGCAGTACGTGTACATCTTTGTGGTATGGCACCTATTTACACTGGACTCTATCACCACACTGCTGACTCTTATAGCATCCCTGCTTAAAACCAAAATGCAGACAGTGCTCTGGTATTAATGTTAATACTTCACAAGATGGTTGAACATTTTCAAAGTTTTCAATCAAAATTTCTATTGCCTTGTAGGCTCAAACTGAACCTGTATCAACATTATCATCATCTTTCAGAGTGATGTGCCATTTTTAATATTGTGTGAGAGAGAGACAGAGAGATAGTGTGTTTCTCAGATGAAAGTGACAAATAATAATATATCCATCATTGAATAGTTATGGAAAGTTCACTATAAAAATGTATCCACCTTTATGTAGTGGACTCCTTCTGTTTTAAATGATGATGTTGCTTTTTTTTTCTTTTTTGCCCTTAGGTTACACTGCAGCCTTGTCATGCGCCCCCAACAGCCAAGTGGCAGACTGTCTAGCGATCATTCTAAACCATATGATGCCTTTCCAATCTTTAAATAATTCCTCCAGTTATAGACTCAGTCGTTCAAGTCTTGGTGAGTCACCTTCACTTGATTTCATTTCTTTCACTTTATTTTTCCTTTGATGTTTCATTTTCTGCTTTTTGTCGTAATTAGGAGTGATTTTGCTTTGAGTCAATTGATTATTTCTTTTAGAAATTAAAAACGCAAACAAAACTTCTACTTGTCTACTGATTTTGGGCCTTGCTAATCTACTGCATCTCCCCCTCCTTTTTAGTTTTTTTTATTTTATTTAAGTCTTTGGTGTGCTGAAAACAAAAAATGACCATGAAAAAAATAATTTGTTTATATTTCTTTCCAAAATTACATTTTCTCCATTTGGATAAAAGTTACACTTACAGTCATGTCTGCTCTAAAATGAAGATTTAAATTTTAGAAGTAAAAAATGAAAAGTAAAATTAATTGAAATTAAATAAAATTAAAATATTTAAAAAAAAAAAAAAATTGAATGAGTATAGATTTGGGGACAAAATTTTACAAATTCTATGCTTTAATATATTGGTAACATTTTGAAGGATTGGTGCAACACAATCTTCCTATCCCATTATCCACCTGTTCATATAGGAAATAATGGCAGATTCTTGATAATGAAGTTGTCTTTATTTTAATTGCAAATTATGTACAAAATGTTTGTTTGATTTCTTAGGTTATTAGCTATTTTGATATTAAGAACGTAATGTTGAAAGTAATTCTGTTGGAAAGGGATTGCCATTGAACAAGAGGAATCAAAACAATTAGAATATTCACACAAAGCTAGGAAAGTCCACTCATTCCTTGATTATCAAGCTCAGTGTCCAGTGAGTAGTGACTATACTGTATTCCTAATGGTGTGTGAGTTAAGCTTGCTAACCATTGTTCCATGGTGGAATGTCACCCCCCCCACACACACACACCTTGACATTTTTAATTTTAGCAAAAAAAGACTTAATCATTTATTTTTTTTTTATTTAGAAGGTAGAATATCTGGTTTTCAGCCAAAGAAAAAAATGATGATTTTGGAGGGCATCAAAAACAAACAAATTTCAATATCTGAGAAACGTTTTAACTGAGGAAAAATGTGACACCAAAAATCCAAATGCATATTGGAATGGCAAAAGATGCTTTTAAAAAAAAATAAGCAACAGGAAAATGTTAGACACAGAAAAGAGCACTGAACTGCCATATAATATCAATTCTCTTGTATGGCAGTGAATGCTGAACAAGTTCTCTCCAGATGAAGAGAAAACTGGAGGCAACAGATGTAGTTCTACAGAAGGATGCTGAGAATATGGAAGGGGCACGTAAGCAATGAAGATGTCTTGAGTAAAATGGAAACAAAAAGAACACTTCTACTCAGAATTGAAGAGAGATGGCACATATTTCTTTTGAGTTACAGTCAATAAATTAAAATATTTTCCAGTTGTATAGGAACAAAATTTATATCTGGACTAATAATAATAACAGAAATCTTTGTATAGACGTCACACCATCCATAGATTTTGAGGATCTTGGCCAGATTTTTTTTCTTTTTTCTTTTGTATCTGTTGTAATCTAGAAAAGGTTACTGAATGATGAATAACCAAAATAGAGGTTGGAAATGAAATGGTAATCTTTATAACATCAACAAAATACAATACTCACCAGTGGTGTGAAGTATGTAAACCACTGCTACTGGTGGGATACTTGGACAGCATATTACCCTCACTTACAATAGTGTCCAACATATGAGGATTGGGACATACCCATTAGTGTTCATAGGTACAGAATATAACAGTATCAAATTCATGGTATCTGTTTTGTTTTTGCACACTCCATTTTTTTTTCTTAGTAATGGTTCCCTTTGCTTGATTTGCTCGCCCGAATCTTTGAAAATGCTAAGTGTTGCAGCTTTCAGCACCATCCAATTTGTAGAGATGAGCAATTCACATTTGGCATCACTTTTGTCACCCATTGACCAGCCCAATCTGCTTCTATACAACTCAATTCTTTCAGCAATGGCTTTTTTTTTAATTTTTTTTATTAACATTTGTAAATGTCATATTGCAAAATGATTTTCTTTTGTCAGTTTTTACTGAAACATTTTTATCATTGAATCATTCAGGTTTCTTTTTTTAATAACAAATCTGATAAGAAATGAATTAGTAAGGAAATTATCTTTGTCTACATGATGCATACCAATGTCAACATGTTTCCTTGTTACAAGAACTTATTGCATTTTGCAATATGACAGGCTTTTTAGGGTTTTTTAATTTTTTGTGTTAAGTGTAAAGATTTTTGTATCAATTTCTGCATACAACTATTTCTTTGGCACTGTTGTTAAATTTCAAGACTTTTGGCATTTTTTTAATCTACTCTAATTTTTTTTGTTCTGTTGTTGATTCTTCAAGATAATAAATTTTTTTTTTTTTTTGCTTCAACAATTATTAACATTTCTACAATGAAAATAGCTTCTTTTTTTTTCTGTCATTTGTCAAGTTCAGTTAAAAAAAAAAAAAATCTATCATTAGAATAAATTTATGTAGGTATTTTCAAATTTTATATAAAATAGGTATTTATCTATAATTTTCAAATATATATTCTAAATAATATACAAAATACACATTTATTCATATATATAATTAAAAAATATATATCCCCCTTACCCAAAATATTTAATTAAAAAAATTAGAAAATCAGAAATTTTTGAACCAATTTTAAGAAAGTCATTAAAATGAAAAAAAAATACTTATATAGTTTTGATTTTGTTTATATTTATTTATTTTATTTTATTTTTTGTAAAAAGAAAAAAAAATTAATTTTCTCTCTTATTTCTTTAATGGTTGTTTTTCCCTCCCCTCCTTTTTAAATTACTTCATTTTTTTTTTCATTTTTTTTTTTACTTCAAAAAATTTCAAAGGTTTCTGAGAATTTTCCAGTTTTTTTTTTTTTTATTTTAAACAATTTATAATTTTGAAAAGGAGTGATTTCAAGATTGTGTTCCCCCTACTTTTGTTGTCACATTTAGCCGATCCATTCTCTGGTCTTCTTTAAGTGGCAAGAAGAGGAGGCAGAGGCATTTCTTCAGAAATTCAGACACGCAGCAATTGTAGGTTAAATCCCAAGACTGCTAACATATCAAATTCTTTTAAATTTACTTTGTCACCCCCCCCTCTCTCTAAATGGAATGTTTTCTTTCAGGTTTGTTAGATGTGGTTGCCAGGAAGCAAACTATTTTTAGAAAGTGTTTTTGTTTTGAAGAAGGGTGGGGAGCTCCAAAATAATACCAATCCATCATTTATACCCCCCCCGGTAACATCTAGTCTCTTCGTCCAATCTAACACTAGGGAAGAATTAATGATCTGTAATCATTTTCCAATCAGTTTTTGGTTTTTGGCTGCAATCAAACTTTATGGTTACTCATGGCTATTTACAAGACAGAGGTTATTTTTTGGAGCCCATCACAATTTATAATGTTTTTTTTTTTTTTTTTCATTATCTTTGTTGTCTCCATATTTTAAATGAACTTTTAATATTATCAAAAAATGTTGGAATCGGTTGAACAATCTGATGTTAATGTCTCGGTGAATAAAAACATGATTAAATTGGTTATATCATTTCATGGAATCTCATTGATATTGGAAATTAGTGACAAAATTCAAAATCATTAGTTTTAGACAAACAAAAAAAAAATCCAGAAAGGAGGAAAAAACATCTATCTAGAAGAACAACTGGTATTTCAATATTCAGGATTTGTGGTAGACACAAGGGGGCGGGGGTTGATTCCTCAAAATGGGAACAAAAGAAATTTTTTTTTTTTTTTTTTAATTTTATTCTTGTATAGTCTCAAAATCCAGGTCCCCTCCCCTCCTCAAGGAAAACTTGATCTGATCCAAATGTGTGGATTTCTTGTCCATTCTTTTTGTATTTATTTTCATGGAAATAATTTAAAAAATTTTTTTTTACCTTGTCTTATATTGTGAATGCTGCTTATTGAAATCTTTGGACTGTATTAATAAACTTAATTATGTAATCTTCTAAAAGCACAGAAAAGTTCACTTAACAGTGAAGATGTAAACAATTATCGCTTTACTCATGGTGAAGGGAAGTGTGTCTTTAATACAATTATGTCTAAGAGAGTTATCTTTTCTATTTGAACTGATTGCCACTGTCTTCTTGCAAGTCATCTCAAAATAACCCTTCAGCATTCAACACACTCAAACCCACCCCATAAATATCATATCTCCAATTTATTTGCTTGACTTCCTGCATTATTTGCAATGGTGTTGTCATATATTATGGTAGAGTATGGTGTGGGTTAAACATTGAGAGCCAATATAAATATGAGGAAGGGTTGAATGCTGAAGGGTTAAGAGATCTGAGGAACGTCAGATGAATAGAGTAATCTATTGAAAAATCTTTGAAAATATCAATTTAATTATTTTATATCCTAAAGCATTTTTCTTGTGCAATGAATTAGTTTGTTAGTGCTGGTGAAAGTTAAAAATAAGCATATTTGCAGTGTAAGGCAAGGTTAAAACAAAATGCTACAACAATGTATTTGTAGACCTTCCTAATTGTTTTGCTATTTTCTTGTGTTGATTCTGCACTATTTTCAGGTGAAAAGTCTTTAGACCATGACAAGAAAAAGTAACAATTTTTTTTTTAGATATTTTTCTTTATTTTTCTTGTTAATTTATTAAAAAAATTTTTTTTTAATTTCTTCTGACCTTTGTTCTTTTTGAAGATTTATTTTGATATCACCCACCCCAGCCTGGTCCTTCTCCCCTTCAAAAAAAAAAAACAAAAAAAACTAACCTGCATGTATCTTAAGCACATCCAGTGTAACAAGTTTGTTTTTATTGAATCATTTGTTTTTGCTAATTTTGTTAATGGATTAATTTAGTTGTGTGATTTGTTTGACATAAACAAAGATGGTTTTGTTTTTTTTGCCTGATTGTAACTCTTCATTAGAAATCTTGCAGATAAATTGATTGCTATCTTCCAAAAAACAAAAATGCTCATTCATAATAGATTAACTGCTGTGAGAAAAACAATTGTTGTAAAAAAAAAAAAAAAAAAAATTTTCAGATAACTGTATTTCTGAATTTATTTTTTAAAAATTTGGATTTAATAATTTTTGTCAAGATCCTAGAAAGTAACAAAACCTTGTAAATGATTCTTAGGGAGTCTCTCCCAGTTGATTGGTTTTATTTATATATATATATATATATATATATATATAAGTATCAACTGAATGGAGACAATTGTTTTCTATTTAATGTTTAATTATGGATGTTTGGTAATGTAATGGATGATGGATTGGAATGAAAAGTTCATTACATTTACTGATGCACTAATACTCTTGGGAAAGGTATGAATCCATTTTTTTTTTTTTTTTTTTTTTAAAAAGCTATGAGTAAATATCAGGACAGATTGGGCACTACAACCAGTCTAGGAGAAAGAAAAACTGAATTCAAACTAGCCTGGAAAAGTTGGACATCAAGTTTATCTTGCCCAAGACACACACCCACTGTTACAGTACATATGCTTCCCCCCCCGCCCCTTGACTATCAGTGGTCACGGGCATCATAATCGTGATTGATGAGAAAATCTGGTTGATTGACACTTTTCTATTTTTGATTTTTTTTTTCTTTCTTAGCAGTCGACCTATGCATTTTTTAGCTTTCGAATAACAATAGTGAAATACTAATTTTATGAGTTGAAACCCATTTTCATTATAGCATCTAATATAAAACTCCCATTGAAGATGTTAGCATAAACTGGACTGAAGACAAGTGAGAAAAATTACCTTCCCTAACTAATCTCCAAATTAACCTTCAGAATGTTGTTAAAGAAGTTTTCTTGTTTACTTAAAATCTAAAATATTGGCAAGTCACATATTCATGTGATTTCATATTCAGTTATCCTCATTTTTCATAGTTTTCACCATTTTTTAAATGTTTTAACGCTTTAATAATAATACAAAAAAAACTTTTAAAAGGAATTTTATATAAAACGTGGACAGTACATAAGCAGCAAAAATGAATTCCAATAAATTTTTAAAAATTGACCTGAACATTTTGTCTGCTTAATTTTCTGTTACATTTTTTCAGTTGGCACACGAGTTGCCATACGTCCAGATTAAATTTATAAAGCAACTGTTAAAAGGTCTATAAGTTGACTTCCTTTCAACCATCTCGCTAGTTTTATTCAAGAATGTTAATATAATCTGTCACATTAAAGAAAATTGATTACTTTTGTCCTGGTATTTCTGAGAAATGTTATAATTATAATTTAAGTGTTACACTGTCCCAAATACAGATGATGGCATGTGTACAGTGGCTTGGAACTCTATCAGGGATATAGGTCTTAATTTAAAAAAATAAAATTATTCCTTGGTAGCAATTGTGGACAAAAATATTAAATGTTAAACATTTTAAAATGTCTTTCCCCCTCTTGTAAAATATAGTGAAGAAAAATATACTTCTGGTCAGGGTAGGAAGAACAAAGTAGAAAATTACTTGTTATTGTGAGTTGAGTTTTAGTTTAATATTCAAAAAGTACTGAACGTAAGAAAATTATATTTTTTGAGTGCAGAATTACATAAATAATCTGGCTATTTTTTTTTTTTTTTTCAGCATAAATAAACTAGTTGTATAATTTAAAGAAATGTTCATTTATTCTCCAAATTTAAAAATTAGCATCCATTTAACTGGTTTTGACATTGAGAACTCGGTTTAGAAAAGAAAAAAGCCTGGACCTAGGTCAAAGGTTTTTCAGTAAAAATTGTTTAAAGTTATTCTGTGTAATTCCCTTACTGAAGTTAAGGAAGGCTGGAGAATGTGCTGGTCAAAATGTATTGAGTGAAACAGCAAAGACACTTGTCTATTTTTTACATTTCAAATCGTGACAGTATTTCATTTCAGAATTTTAAACAGGATTTTAATTCAAGCTCATTCTCATAAGACTGGAGTGAGCTGAAATTTCATTCTGAGGATTGTATTTTATTAACTAAAATTTCAGAACTGAATCTGATTGATCTAAAAAACATCTGTTGTAGTTTTTGACAACAATTTACTGCATTGTCTGTTAAAAAACAAGATGCATGAGACGATTAGTGTTAAGTCTAAAAGAATCCGTGAACCAAATCATAGACTGTTATTGGAAACATTTCTTAGAACGGCAGAACCTTAATGAAACACGGACCAAAGAATTATCCTGTAGATTAAAAGATTCAATCATTCTCTGAGCATCTCAAAAAGAAATATAAAGATACTTTCACTCATTTATACCAGAAAAGTACTGAACACTCAATATTTTAGAAACAGCAATATGAATTTATTACAGATAAAAAAAAAAAAAAAATCTATGAAACTTTCCCTTGATGTGATTGGTCAAAACTTGATACCTTTTTTTTTTTTTTTTTTTGGTGAATTGATCCTAAATAGTCAACAAGGCATGAACCCTGAAAGTGCAAGTGGAACCACTGACTTTTTTTTTAGTCCTAACAGAAAATCATTTATAAATGTAGAGTTATTTTATGCCAAGTACAATTTTAACTGGTTTGATAAATTTCACATTTTATTTCAAATTTTAGTCTTTTAAGTAAATTAAAAAAATTTTTAATTCCGAAAATTTTTGTGTTAAAAAACATTATTTTTGTAATGTGACATAAAATCCTCATTTATTTTTCATTTGTTTTAGTTTGTTTTTCAATTTGGTTTCAAGTCCATGTTGTTAACAATAGAAGGGAATTTCTTGAAAGAAAACCTGTTTTGCTTAAATCATTTTTGTGATTGCTCCAAGAATGAGGAATGAGTTTCTGATTTCTGTTATAAATTCCATTGAAATGATTATAATTAAAATTTTAAAAAAAATTCTGAACTTTTTGTTTGGAAAAAGAAAAGATAAATTCCAAGTGTATAAGATTTAATAAGGGGAGCTAATTAATGTTTACATTTCAATCTTGATGTCATTTTGAATTTAAGAGGCTTCATTATTCTTTTCTTTCTTTTTTTTTTCTTCATTTTCTCCATTCTCGTCAGTTTGTTTTAAAACACATTTCCTATTTGACTCAAAAATATTTTCATTTGAAGTTTTGTTTTAATTTGCTTTTTAAAAAAACTTAATTTTTGCTATTTTGAAAATAAGCTGAACAAAGGTTGGTGATTGTTTGCGATCAGCAACTTTTCTGAATATTTTTTGCTTGTTTTGAAACTATTAGAAATTTAAGGTTCTTATCAATTTTTAATCCCACATTTATATAAATGATAATTGCTCTTCTTAGAGAATTAATTTGATCTCTCCAATCCCTTATCCCCAACCAATATTAGAGAATAATTATTATTTTACAATTATTAAATGATTAACTTGTATAAATATATTTTTGTTAAAATATTGCAATTATGATTTCTTTTAATTGTAATTTTTAAAAACATTAAGTAACTTCTCTTTCATGTTATTTACTTTGTAAATATCAACATTAAAGTTTTCTCTTGATTTTTAACTCTAAAAGCAGAGAATTTTCTTTGGGATTCATGTTTGTGAATATGGCCCTTTTAATGCCTACATATCATTATTTTGGCCTCAGTATTAAAACTTTCAAATTTATGCAATTTTCTGTTTTCAGCCTCTTAAGATTTTAAAACTTGACCCTTCTGCTGATCAAAAAAAAAAAAAATATTTAATTTAACAACTTTTTTAAAATCTGTGGAAAGCAAGCAATTATATAATAAAATATTTTAAAGTATATTTTCAACAGAAAATACAAATTGTAACTTTTCCCCCCTTTTATTTAAAAATATTTGAATTGAAAAAGTATTCATTGATTTTTATTCAGTCAAAATATTTTTTAAAAAGTTTATTGAAAGTATTGTTTTTTCAATCAAGATGATTTTTAATAAAAATCACTTCAATTAACTTAAGATATTCTGAATAACAAAAAATTATTTATGCACTAAAATATTCTTCCAAAAATTTAATTTAAAACGTTTTTTATGCTGTTAAATTTTATTTTATTTATTTTAAATTAAAACAAAGCCAAACTCAACTTGAAAAAGATTTTGGTTGATTTATAATTTTTGTTTCTGATTTGTTACTCTTCATCTTTGGTACAGAAGAGAAATTGTCCTTCCATAGGCAAGTTGCGTTCTTTTCTGTGTTTCTGCTTATATATTCTCTCTCTCTTTCTCTCTTTTTCTGTGCACTTCAAACTCACCTCAATTGCTTGGTTGTTGTTATTATTGATTGTTGTCATTCTTCTAGTCTAGAAATCTGTTTTCTGTTATTTTCTATGATCAACAATTGACAATTTTTTGCATAACAAGCTGGTATTTTGATTGTTTTCCGATGTTCAAGTAATTTTGTAGATTATCTTGTTTCCATGGAAACACTTTTTTTTTTTCCTTTTTAACAAGAAACTGATTGTTTATTTTTCAGGTTACCAAAAGAATTCTAGAATTTAAAAATCTTTATTTTAAGATAACAAACATGTTTAAGATGAGATGATTTTCTTTGATAAATCTTAATTCCTTATCTTCAGACAAAAGTCTTTTTAAAGAATGTTAATAAATTTTTGTATTTCAACCATTTAGATTTTTTCTCCACAATTTTTCCTTTTAATTTTTTTTTTTTTTTTCTTGTCAGTGTTACAAACTTTTCTTTTGTATGCATGTCTTGGAGGGTTATAAGAAGTTACAAAAGAACAGTCGGCTTTGTTACAAACTTTTATTTTATGGAGATAGAAAAAAAAAGTTTTAGAATTGCATGAAAAGCAATAAAGAAATAATCTTGGTGCCATTTTTCAATTTTCACAAGATATAAATTAATTTCTTAAAATAAATTGAAAATAAAAAATAATTTGATTGGACAAATCGGTTTAGATTAAAATATAATTTTATATTTTCTAAAACAAACAAGCCAAACATCAAAATATCTCATTCTTTTGAAGGGATTCTTGTTTAATCCAACAACTTTTCAACACCCAGTATTTTTTTATATTTTTATCCAGAATTTTGTTTAGGCCGACTATGAAGGAGTGATGCTAGAGCTGTGAAACCTTGAAAAACATTCGTTTCAACTTTTGTTATTAAGAACTTCATTGTTTCTTTCCAGCTAAACTGACATCTGACTTTTTAAAGAAGACTTCAAAAGTAACAAGTAGTGACTTCTCTTGAAAATGGACAAAATTTGATATCAAGGTGTTATCAAGTACCTGCAGAAAAAGAGTTTATCCCCCCCCCACAAGGAGATTCATGCTGACATGGTTGCTACATTAGGGAATGATGCTCCAACTTCATCAACAATGCAAAAGTGGGCAGCTGAATTTAAGAGGGAGGGAGAGAGAGTCTTGAAAATGACCCAAAGTCTGGATGTCCTGCAACTGCCACCATTGAGGAAAACATTGTGATGGATGACAGGTGATCGTCTGTAAATCAAATAGCCAATGCTATTAGCATATCCCATGAGAGAGTTAAGAATATTTTGCACAATGAACTTGACATGACAAAGGTTTCTGCTCAGTGGCTACCACATCTTCTGATACCTGATGAAAAGCACACCAGGCTGATCACATCACAGGGAAATCTGACATTGTTTGAGGCAGATCAAGCTGGTTTCTTGAACATTTCTTAACCCAGGATGAGTGTTGGGTTCATCACTTTGCACCAGAAACAAAAAGACAATCCATAAGGTGGAACCACCTTCTCCTCACCTGCTCCAAAGTAAGGACAGGGAAAATGATTGTCTCAGTTTTTTGAGATGCATTGTATTTACTGATTATTTCAAAAGTGTTACACCATCGATGGAAAGTTACTATACCAAGTTGGTAGCCTTTTATAACTGCCTCGGCAAGACCAAACATCCAGGAAGACTGACGAAAGGGGTCTTGTTTCATTGTGACAATACTCCAGCACTCAACTCCTTAGTTTTAATAGCCACTGTGTATGAATGTGGTTTTAAACTGATTGATTACATTCTCTATTCTGCTGATTTGACTATCATCTGTTTCCAAACATGAAACAATACTTAGCTGGGAACTAATATCATAGTGATGATGATGACATCTGCTGTTGATGATGAAGTTTTTGATCACCAGGATGAATGATCAGATGTCAGTTTATTTGGAAAGAAACAATGCAGTTATTAAGAAGAAAAGTTGAAATTAATGCATTCAAGATTTTATAGCTCTGGAATTCCTCCTTCATAGTCAGCCTATAAAGTTTTTTCAGCCCACCTTCCTTTTGTCAAGTGTCATCTATTTAAAATGATTAAGAATCAATTTACCAATAAAGACTGCAGGCATTTTGAAAGAACTTATCAACTAATATCTGTTCTTTTCTTGCTGCTTTTATCTTTTTTTTTTTTTTTTTCTTGACCTTTGTACCTGAAAAGTGATGACAAAACAAATTATTCAGGCAGGGGTCGGCTTTCAGCAAGATAACTGATTTGATGAAAAAGTTTCTTTGAAATTTTGCTCAAAAATTTCTCAATCCCACTTTTGGTAATTTGCACCTTGAATCACTATTCAGGTACAATGGTTAAGAAGAAAAAATTATGAAAATAACAATTTTAGGGTATTTTCTTTTGCCAATCTAAAGATAAAGCTTTCCTAACCTTATTACATTGCACTAATAATTTGGTTATATCATATTTATCTATCTTCAGATCAAAACATTTGGTTGCTAAGATTTATAATTGAAAATGTTAAATAAAAACGTATTGATTAAATTTTAAAATGATTTTTGCTCATACACAAAAAGTTCAAGAAGTTTTAAATAATAATGAGATGGCATAAAAGCAAAAACAATTTCCATTTTTGTAAGCTACGCTACTTTTGGGAAAATAATGACCACATGAATAAGCTTCTTGTGAGGCCAATTCCACAGAAATCTTCCCTCTTATATTATTCTTTTATATACTGTGTCCCTTCAGGGTGTGGAAGATCATGGCTCTCTGCAACATCCTATCCTTTGTAGCTCTCCATTATTGATCCCAAGAACAATCATGTCAATCAACAAAATGTTAACCTGAAATAATGGTCCTAATTTCCTTGACTCCTATTCACCTTTTCAATCGGCTGTCTTTTAAAAATGGCCATTTAACATTCTTGTAAACACTTAAATCTTTGAATGTCAAATATATTGAGGCAGCAAGAATTCATTGAAACAATTTTTATTGAAATTAACTGAAGTTCCTCTTTCATTTTCCACTTTGTCTATAAACTGTATATGCCAAGATGAAGCTAATAAAAAAAACTTTTTTTTTTTTTTCTTTTATGACTGATAACGTTAATATTCCTGATAACGACTATGAATGATTGAAAGTATCCCCCCCCAAAAAAAACATAATGAACTTTGGTAGTTTCTTTATGAATTTCATCTGGAAACAAGCCAGCCTATACACTAATGGGGGTGGAGGGAGGGGATGCAATAGGAAATTAAGCAAACAGGCCTTCTTGGTAAATTTAATAAAACACACACACATATATATATATATATATATATATATATATATAGTGTGTGTGTGCATGCACTCATGTCAGGTATTTGAGAACAAATTTTAAATTGAGGTAATCAAGAAGACTATTTTTACAAAATTTAGTACACATGTCCTTATTATATAGATGAAATATAAGTCTGTTCATTATAGCCACCATTAGTGTTGATTATGGCCTCAATTTGGCTTCTAAAACAATTACATGAGTTGATTAGATGTCCTTTATTTGTATTGGCCATGACATCCCTGATAGCAGTCTTCATCAAGTCCTTGGTATTGTAGGCCTGCCTGTTGCTCTTCCTCTCAATGGAAACACAAGTGCTTAAATCAGGAGAGCTAGGAAGCCAAATGTTATGTGACCATGAAAATATTTGATTAGCCATTCCTGGGTCTTGCTGGCTGGTGCACATAAAAGCCTCTTCTGAGCTATTTCCTTGATCGAGAGCTTGACAGTTGGGTCCAATATCAATATAAGCAGTGGCATTCACCCTATAGTGTGGTATGACCTTCATTGCTCACAACTCTCAAGGTCATCACAGACAACAGGGATTTCAGTCACATTCAGTTCTTTCTGTCTATTTGTTTTTTGTTTAAATCTTGAACAAAGTTTTCATCTGAGAGAAACCAGAACATGTTGGGGTCTGATAAGATCATATATGCTTCTCTCAGGTACTACTGGACATGAACTGCTTTCTCTTCCTAATGTAGGATTTGTATCTGAGGTCCTTGTGCACTCCATGTCTGATTTTTGATTTTGACATAAGGATCTGATTACCAATAGCCCATAAATTAATTTTTCAATGTTCTCATCAATGATACATGCTGGACTTGGATGAAATTGACATTCTGGACTATTGAGAATGTTTATTTTTCTTTTGACCACTGAAGATACATTCTTGTCAGACACCTGGAGTTCTTTTCTTACACTCGAAAGACCCAGGCTACAATCTCTGAAACTGTTGTTGGTGACTAAATAAATGAGAATGGCATGCCTTTTTATCTCCTGCATTAGTTGAAGCTTCCATTAGGTTAGGCTGAAACAAAAAAAAAGGAGAGGGAGATATTGTTTTTAGCTAAAATTAATCATTTATGACTTTCTAAAGATATATTCTCAAATACCTGACGTGCCCTGTATATATCATCTCTCATTATTAGCCACTTCATGTTTTATTGATCTTCAGTTTATTCTGCACAAATGTAAAGAAATGTCTTGAATGTGAAAGTCTCAAATTAATGGCTGCCATATTGTGAATTTGAAACTTTAAAATAAGTTGTCAGTCTGATTTCATTGTTAAAGTTTAACATCTTCAGAGTTTACGAAAGTTAAAATGATGGTGGCAATTCTAAAAATGATTGACAGGCACTACCAAACAATAAATTCACTGAATAGCCTGGCTGACTCTGATGCAAGTTTGCTAAAGAAAAGAATCTAGGATTTTGTCTTGTCAGGGTGTCTTGTATGAAAGGAGAAATTATTTAAAAAAAAAAAAAAAACCCCCAAAAAAATCCATCTTTGTGAATGTATGAAAATTTCAGCTAATGTGGTAGCAAAGAAATATTAAAAAAATATAAATTGTTGGGTTCTAAGTCAAGTACCAAAATGTGTGATTGATCACTTCGAGATTTTTTTTATGAATATCAAAATGAAAATCAAAAGGTGGGGGGGCAGAATATATGAAGACCAATGAGATTTTTTAAAAACTTATTTCAAACTCTTTTTACTGGTAAAGGCTGTGCTAGCCTTGATGGTATAAAGGCTGGGTGGCTATTAGCAGAAAATAGCCTCACAGGTTGAATAAGGCAGAAACGAGGAAATGTTTTGGAGTGATGGGCATGTTCTAGATAGTGCTAAAATAGTAACTCTGAAATACATTGAATTTTGAAGGCATTACATGGAGACATGGTTCAAGAAATTGAATGCTTTCAAGAAAAGGAAGTAATAATGGTCTCAATAAAATAGTTTTCAAAGATATTTGACGATGTGGCTTTTGAAACACCACACCCTCACAATATCAATAAAATTAGTTTTCAAAATAAAGACAACAGAAATATATTGTCCTTATATTTTGAATTTTTATTTAGGAAAGTAACCTGGTTAATAATGGGAAACTTTGAAAATTTAGTAACATTCATGCAAGTGTTGCCAGATAATAACAGCGACACGTAGTCAACAATCATTAATCTACTTTCTATGAAATATCAGACACATTAATAATACAAATACTTTTCTATGAAATATCAGACACATTAATAATACAAATACTTTTCTATGAAATATCAGACACATTAATAATAGAAATACTTTTCTATGAAATATCAGACACATTAATAATAGAAATACTTTTCTATGAAATATCAGACACATTAATAATAGAAATACTTTTCTATGAAATATCAGACACATTAATAATAGAAATACTTTTCTATGAAATATCAGACACATTAATAATAGAAATACTTTTCTATGAAATATCAGACACATTAATAATAGAAATACTTTTCTATGAAATATCAGACACATTAATAATAGAAATACTTTTCTATTTCATTAATAATGAAATACTTTTCTATGAAATCAGACACATTAATAATAGAAAACTTTTCTATGAAATATCAGACACATTAATAATTACTTTTCTATGAAATATTAGAAAAATAATAGAAATACTTTTCTATGAAATATCAGAACATTAATAAGAAAACTTTTCTATGAAATATCAGACACATTAAAATAGGAAGACACATTAATAATAGAAAACTTTTCTATGAAAATGAAAAGGATTAATAGAAAACTTTTGAATGAAATAAGGAATTAATAATAGAAATACTTTTCTATGAAATAGGACATTAAAATAGAAAAATGAAAATGACACATTAATAATAGAAAACTTTTCATGAAAATCAGAATGAAAAGAAAAGGAAATACTTCTGTGTAAAAAATGAATGAAAAGAAGGAAACTAAAAAATGAAACTAAAAATGAATGAAAAGAAGGAAACTAAAAATGAATGAAAAGGAAGGAAACTAAAAATGAATGAAAAGAAGGAAACTAAAAATGAATGAAAAGGAAGGAAACTAAAAATGAATGAAAAGGAAGGAAACTAAAAATGAATGAAAAGAAGGAAACTAAAAATGAATGAAAAGAAGGAAACTAAAAATAAGAAGGAAAAAAATGAATGAAAAGAAGGAAACTAAAAATAAGAAGGAAACTAAAAATAAGAAGGAAACTAAAATGAATGAAAAGAAGGAAACTAAAAATAAGAAGGAAAATAAGAAAAAACTAAAAAATGAATGAAAAAAAAATGAATAAAAAAAGAAGGAAACTAAAAATAAGAAGGAAACTAAAAATGAATGAAAAGAAGGAAACTAAAAATAAGAAGGAAACTAAAAATAAGAAGGAAACTAAAAATGAATGAAAAGAAGGAAACTAAAAATAAGAAGGAAACTAAAAATAAGAAGGAAACTAAAAATAAGAAGGAAACTAAAAATGAATGAAAAGAAGGAAACTAAAAAATAAGAAGGAAACTAAAATAAGAAGGAAACTAAAAAAAAGAAGGAAACTAAAAATAAGAAGGAAACTAAAAAATAAGAAGGAAACTAAAAAAGAAGGAAACTAAAAATGAATGAAAAGAAGGAAACTAAAAATAAGAAGGAAACTAAAAATAAGAAGGAAACTAAAATGAATGAAAAGAAGGAAACTAAAATAAGAAGGAAACTAAAATAAGAAGGAAACTAAAAATAAGAAGGAAACTAAAAATGAATGAAAAGAAGGAAACTAAAAATAAGAAGGAAACTAAAAATAAGAAGGAAACTAAAATGAATGAAACTAAAAAAGAAGGAAACTAAAAATGAATGAAAAGAAGGAACTAAAAACTAAGAAAAAAAATAAGAAGGAAACTAAAATGAATGAAAAGAAGGAAACTAAAAATGAAACTAAAAAAAGAAGGAAACTAAAAATAAGAAGGAAACTAAAAAAAAAGAAAACTAAAAATGAATGAAAAGAAGGAAACTAAAATAAGAAGGAAACTAAAAATAAGAAGGAAACTAAAAAGGAAACTAAAATGAATGAAAAGAAGGAAACTAAAAATAAGAAGGAAACTAAAAAATGAATGAGAAGGAAACTAAAATAAAGGAAACTAAAAATAAGAAGGAAACTAAAAATGAATGAAAAGAAGGAAACTAAAAATAAGAAGGAAACTAAAAATAAGAAGGAAACTAAAAATAAGAAGGAAACTAAAAATGAATGAAAAGAAGGAAACTAAAAATAAGAAGGAAACTAAAAATAAGAAGGAAACTAAAAATGAATGAAAAGAAGGAAACTAAAAATAAGAAGGAAACTAAAAATAAGAAGGAAACTAAAAATAAGAAGGAAACTAAAAATAATAGAATTGTTTGCTCTGTATTGAATTTATTGGTTGTGATTTTAATCTTTTCTTTTTTTTTTAATTTCAAAATAGAAAAGGTAATTAACTTGTGACCTTTTTTTTTTCCCTCTTAAAATTCACAACTTAAAAAATCTTTTGAGCAACAAAGAATTTTTCTGTTTTGATGCAATCTTCACTTTTGTGTGTTTCTGGTGATGGTTGCTTGTTCACATGTAAAAAAAAAAAAAAGAAATGGAGGCAACAAGGAATTCTGACACTGAATATCTTTTTCTCTCTGTATCCATTTAAAAAAAAAATCTCCTTTTTTTTTTTTTTTTTTTTTCATATTGTTGTCAATTCATATGTGGAATGTAAGTGGATCTTTTTTCTTCTGTTGGTTATGGTTTTTGTGCTTTGATGAAGACAGACAGACAGACATTTGTAAAGTGAATTATGTAACCCCCTCAAAATGTGTCTTTTTTCAGTGTTCAATGTCACACACGTCCCCTCTCTTTCTCTCCACACACAATTTTTTTTTTATCAATATTCAAGGAATGGCCCTGCCCCTCATTAAAAAATGTTTTTTGGTGTTTGTTTGCATGTGTGTTGGAAATAATTATTGTAATTTAAATTTTAGTTTCATTCTTGCGATAATTTGAAGGGGGGGCAGATGGGAAATAACTTGTTCCTATAAAAGCAAAGTTTTTTTTCTCTCTCTCTCCTCGTACCTAATTAAAAGGTCACTTAAGTTGATACAGAAATGTGAGAATTGACTAATGGAATAGAAAAAATTTCCAACCCAAGTGGGAATTTCAGCTTTCCTCAAAGAATGATGGGGTAAGGTAATATTAATAATAATAATCTTGAGGATTTATTTTCTAGAGTTTCTTTGGTGGGACAATGTAGAGAGGAGATGAAAGAGTGGATTTCTAACAAAATACAAAAAAAATATTTTCATATATCAAGAACAATATTGGGGAAAGATGTATGACAAAGATGAAAAAAGTTTTTGTGTGACACGTTTCAGCCTTTAGGACTTCTTCATCCAATGAAATCCTAAAGGACGAGACATGTCACACAAAAACTGTGTCATACAAAATATAATGGGTAATGATTTGCTGTTTTGGTTTTCTAGGGTCAGTTAGACATATTGAGTTTGATTTTCTAGATCTGTTCTTCTCCACTGATATCCTCTCCTACAGTTATTCAAATCTTTAGTTTGTGGGGTGGGGTTATCAGAAGTCAGAATAGCAACAAGGAGATCAAATGTGGATGGCTTTTTTCTGCGTTTGGATATTGACCAGTAAGTAATGTCACTACTTCACACCAATGGATAGATGACAGCAGGCATCATGTAGATTATGTTGGAAAGGGACAATGATTAAGGAGGATGCAGTGAATGCAGTCAGTCATTGGTAGTATTTTTTATGGCCTGATGCTTGCTTAAGGCATGAAACTGCCAGTCACCATGTGGTATTGATTTCTGTGTCTACAAATGCTTTATTTCCCATATTTAGCATTGGTTCCTCACAAAATAAGAAAAGTATAATCAGTTGAAGAGTTTGCCACTTTCTGTAGATATAGAAATCAACACTGCATGGTGACTGGCAGTCCCATGCTTTAAGTAATAATTAGGCCATAATAGGAGTCAATAGGATTGCCTACCATCCAGTTTGCACACCTCCCAGGCCTTTGGAACAAGAGTAGAGGTTTATCTCTTGTTTCCTCTACAACATTGGGTTTCCAGTTCCTTCTAAAGTTTACTTCAACTCTACACTCCTAACACTTGTTCTTTCCCACATTAATATAAGCCCACACAGTAATCCTCTACTTTGAGTGACTCTTGGGCCTTGTATTTGGGTGAACATTAGTAAAAAAAACAAAAAAAAACCTGAGGATGAACGGATAAGAAATGGAGTGAATCATTTCAACTTCATTTTTTTTTCTTTTTTTTAAATAGCCAAAAAGTAATTGCTCTATTGTATATGAAATCTTGTCAAACTCCTGACATTTGCCTAAGGTGTAAATTCACCTGGTTGGCTTCTTTTTGTAAAGATTGAAACAATACAACCACAACCTGTGAACATTTCATTTCATTTATTTTTTTTTTCACCATTTTATTATAAATTATATTTTCATAACATCAAAATGTTATTTTAATTACTAAGTCACATCTACTTCATAACAAAGAAATATTTTTAATTTCTAAGAATTTCTTCCTTTTTTATTTATGTAGAGCAATCACTAGATAATTTCACATTTGCACATTTTGTGCAACATCTTAAATTAATCTTGATTTAAATGTACGCACACCCACTTTTAAAATTTGCTTTATTATTGGGGTGTACCCAATATCAGGGATGGAAGATATTTGGAGTTAAACAGTGTCTATAGAAATCAATATTGCATGATGATTAGCAGCCTCTTTGTCAATACACAAGCACACACACACACAAATTGCTATTATTAGGCAAAGAATTTGGTTGGGGGAATTTTGTTCACTGTCTGGCAAGCACATTGGGTCAAAACTGTAGTATAGCTGGCCACTCGTATTTGTGGATACCCGTCTACTAAGGCGGCTAGCCAATCCCTATTACAGATGCTTGCTCAGGTGCATTTGTGTTTATTCAACACCCACAGAGCCTACCTATGGTTTATACTGCAGCTATGCTGAGCAGACCATTGTTACAATTTCTGGGAAAGAGCATGTTATCTAATGTGATCAACAATTTGAACAATGCCAGCATGCTCAAGCCCTCAGCCACGATGACTTGTGACTTTGTGCTAACACAGCTATCAATAGCTCCCAAGGGTTCTGTCTACTTAATTTCACTCACAAGGCTTGAGTCAACCTGTGGTATGGTTTTCAAGCACTTTCCAAAAGTTTTGCATGCTGGGATTGCCTCTTCTAGTCTGATAACATCAGGAAGTCTTCTTCCTGATAAATCGACCATGATGAGATTCGAACCTGGGTCTCATAGTCAGAATGTGAACATTCTAACCACTCAGCCACATGCCTATCAAAACTGTAGTAGTTGGTGAGCAAATGTCATTTACATTTCACACACACACTTATATATATATGAGAAGATCAGTCAATTCCACCACCTGGATTTCCTAACGGTTTATTCAAAATTTAATGAATGGTATATTATTTAAAAATAAATAAGTACACGACGTGAGTGGGAAGGAGAAAAGCAAGTGTATTGGACATGTATTTGGGCGGGGGTAAATGAAATATACATACTTTCTTTTCACTCTAGTTTATATGAACTCAAAAAGGAACTTTTTAGTATGTATGAAACGGGTCATAATTTCCAATCTCTCAGTCAAAGATTTTTTGGGGTCTGGAAATGTTGTTATAGCTAACTTTCCTTGTTAACAAAGATTGCAGATATTATTATGATTGTTGTAAGGTTTGGCTTTTTAAAAACAAATTTTCAGTTTACAATCTGATCTTTTATTTTTTCTTTAATTTTCCCACATGGTTGGCTAGTTTAGTAGAATTTCTAAGGCTTTACTCGTTTAAAAGATGACTTATGATTATACCACCTCTTCTTAAAGTTACCTTCAGTACACCCTATGTATATTTTTTTCTGACCATATATATATATATGTATGTATATATATATACACACACACAGACACACACTGAGTAGGATCCTATACCAATAGTAGGGAATGTAAGTTTAAAGATAAACAGATTTTCATTTCTCCAGGTTCAATGATGAAAAATGGCAGTAAATATTAAAAAGAAAAAAATCTTCCTTGGTCTAGACACTTCACATTTGCAAAGGTTAATTTTGTTTTCTAGTTCATCTAGTGATAGATAAGGTTTGATACCAGCAGATGTCTGAAACCCTTCATCTAAAGCAGTAGTTCCCAAATTTTTTTTCACTGGGCCACATTTTGGGAATGAAAATTTCCTTGTGCCTCACCAAATTTGATGTGATAAAAAATACCATTAAAAAAAACAAAAAACAAAGGTTAAAGGAAGATAACCATGGATTCAAAGTCAGAACATTATCATTGATAACTCTCTCCTTTAATTTGCGAACCTTAGTTACTATATTCTTAATACTTGATATAATGCAAAAATATCACAATGATAAAACCAGTCAATAATTATTTATAACTATTTATACTGGGGCACATGCATGCAATTACAAGTAATCCATAATAATAATTTAAAATTATATTTATTTTGGGCATATAGAATTTTTTTAAGAACTGTTTCTAATTCATTTAATCATTCCACCTCAGCTGCTATCCATTTCTGTTACACCCCATTTGGGAGCCACTGCTCTAAAGGACCATATACTTTCAGACCAAATCCTTTAATTATTACACACACACACGTACAAAATCTGTGTCAAAACTATCCATCCTGGAGATTACTCTCCCTAAAAATATCCAATTAGGTGGAAGAACTGTTCCTACCCCACCCCCCTGGTAGTGTTTTCAGTGACTGAAAGAAGCCAATATTATCTTAAAGCTGTAATATTCTAGAAATGACACTCTTAGATCTTTCAAGTTTTTATTTTCTTTATCTTTTGCATTATCAGCAGCTGCCACTCTTTTTAATGTGACAATCCAATATTTGTGTGATTTATTAACTTTACAACAGTTGGGATAACTTCAAAAACTATGCTACAGACAAAAATAAGGAATATTTACACTTCTCAAAAGTCTGTCAGCCATTTGATGTGTAAATAATATTTTTGCTCTTGCATTTTCAATGCTACTATTCATATACTTACTACTGCAAACATTATTTTTTAATGGTTACCCGTGTTTCAAGTAGATGTTCTGTTATTTTAAACTGTGTATTACATTTGTTGGCCTAGGCACAGCACGTTTTCTGAAGTTTTCTCTGGTGCACAGGCCAATGGATGGAACATACACTGGTTAAAACAAAAAAAAAAAAACAGGACATCTATTTTAAATCCAGGTATCCATTAAAAATAATGTTTGAAGTAATAGAATGTTGGATTAAAAATAAATCCATTAATTCTTTGGAAATGTGCATGGGACGTGGAGATAAAACAAAAAAATTTTTTAAATATTCTTCTCTTGCGGACACATTTATTTTTACTCCATTGTCAGTTAAGACTTCAGGGCTTATTGGCCCTCATTCGATGGTATGCCTTTGGAGGGTTGGTGGGATTGCGTATTGAAAATGGGACGAGTCTTGTGAAATGGAGTGTCTCACTGGTGATGATGCAAGGTAATGCTTTCTCTATGATTGCGGCTGGCAGAGGATAGCAAAAAAAAAAATATATATATATATATATATATATATATATATATTTAGATTCACAATGTACATAAATGCCAAGTTTAAGATTTCAATCAGTCTTTGATTAGATTCTTTGTGATTAATTTCATGAAAAATCTTCCTCAAAGTTTACATTACAGTGTTGCCATTATTTTCCTCAAATATTTGTAAATATAAACGACAAACAAAGATTCTACATAAGTTCATTTTTTTGGGGGGGAGTGGGTGTTTAAAAACAAGTTTTTGTTCTACGACTTTATCTTAGGGTTCCTTTTTCTGCAAATTTAGCCGGACGTGTTTGGAATAAAGATTTTTAGAATATTTACTACCAATGAATCAGTATAATGAAAAATCTGTTAGTCTTAAATTTTCATTTGCTAATATTGAATGCTACTCTCTGTGCATACCTCTGTGTGTATATATATATATATATATATTTCATTTTATTTATTTTTCCGTAAAGTCAGTCTCTTTATGGTTGGCCACTACTTTGTTTCTGTGCCAGTGTAATACTCGAGACTACCACCTATCAATGAGTTTTGGCCAAATATTTTTACCCAAAATTTTACATTTTGGTTTCACCATGGTTGATATATAGAACTGCCATAATAACAAACTGAAATGTCAGCCACCTAAAGGTTGTATACTACAGTACACATGCCACTTAAAGTAATGGCTGTCTGAAAAGGACACCTTACTTATATTTGCTTTGTAAAGATATTGTGCCCTTTTTCCTCTTCAATGTCTATTTTTGCCCCATAGCTGGTAATTTACTTATAAAGTGTATGTGTATATATATATATATATATATATATATTTCAATTAAAAGGTGCAAATATAATTTATAAATTCATGAATCATTCATACAAAAAAAAAATATAGTGGTTAATGATTTAAATGGCGAGAATACATTGTCGCAAACACATAAATAAGATACACCAACCCCGAACCTGTATATGAATGATATGATCCCTGTTTATAAATTCCAGTTGCATAAGGTCTTTTTAATTTTTTTACAAGCTTTCGTCTGTTCCTACAGACATCATCAGGTATGGAAGTAGATTTTGTTCTTGTTTTTACTTCTCAGTTGTCCTCTTATTACTGAGCTTGTAAAAAATTAAAAAGACCTTATGCAACTGGAATTTATAAGCAGGGATCATATCATTCATATACAGGTTCGGGGTTGGTGTATCTTATTTATGTGTTTGCGACGATGTATTCTCACCATTTAAATCATTAACCTCTATATTTGTTTTTTATATGAATGATTCATGAATTTATTTATTTATATATATATATATATATGCCTCCACTGATTATTTTCCAAAGAAATGTGAATATTTGCAAGTACTTACTGAATTTGCCATAAAGAGTTTATTTTGTATTAATTTAGAATAATTCATGAATTTTTTAGAAGTTTCATTCTATTATATTCATAGTTATAGACTTTCTAAAAATTGGTGCAGTCTTATGAAATAATATTTGCTCTATGGCAATTATAATGCTTTTTTTTCTTAACATTTTGTAAAAATGAATCCATTTGAAAATAAAAAGGTACTGGTCTAATTCTATAACATTCTTAAGAAGACAATATGGGAGTGCCACATACCATAACACATTTGTTCTACAACCATGAAGATGGATGAACTTGACAAAAAGTTTCAAATGTCAATAGTTCAATGATATAGAGGACTTTGCAAGAAAATGTTCCTAGAAATGGAGCATTATCAAAAGAAGTACAATGGAATTCATTATGTTGATGAATAAGTTAAGGATTGGCAGAAAATGGTTAATTTCTGAGAGAATGTAAAGACAATTTGACAGAGATGTCTTAAAGAATCACTATTAATGATGTATAGATGAAAACTCTCACTAGATGCCGAAACAGGATTTTGAACTTGTCGTTCAAGGGAAAATCCCTTACTTAAGGCTAAATGCCTATAAAATACACTATTTACTTTACTCGGGCTATTGTCTTCATCTTTGTCGCCATATTTATTATGTTTTGGCCGTTGTATGCTCCGGCCTTCTTCAGATGGTTGGAATGTCGAACTGAACCCTTTATTTCACTCACTGGGGTAGACTGTTCTAGTGCCACGTGGATGTCAGTTATCAGTTATCTCCTGTTAATTCCCTTCTCCAAGTTGTCACACTCTTTGGATCTTGTCACTGGATCTAACTAACACCTTTATCCACTGTCATATGTCCTCGAGGACATCTGTGTATGAATTTCTGGGTATTATAAACTTAATGTCTTCAGTAACCATTTTTTTACCAGAGCTCATATTGCAATTTTTGTCATTATTATCGCTTTTCTTTGGCACTCCTTATTACTGGTTCCCATATTGTATTCATTTCTATGCTTGATTGGCTCAGGAGATTTTTATGGCCCAGCTTATGTGCTGATTCCTTAAGTTTTCCAATGGTTTTCTTTGTCTATGATCTCAACCTGATCCCACAGGAGGCAGTGATCTCCCTTTTCTCTCCATATGTGGTCAGCCATGGCTGATTTTTCTACTTCCCCTCGTGTTACAGCTTTCTGGTGTTCTTGAAGCCTTACTTTGAGGGGGCAGCCTGTCTTCCCTTTATATTTCTTTCCGCAGCTGCACGGGATGGCATACACACAGTCTTTAGTCATATTGGGGAGAGATATCTACGAATTGTCATCCAGCTTTTGAAGGTTGTCCTGATGTTATATGGACTACAGATCCTTTGTATTTTCTCTGATAACCCCTTCACATAAGGCAGGCAGACTGTTTTCTGAGTGTTGTTGTCCTCCTCTTGTACCCACTTATCCTAGGTTTTGGGGCTGCTGCCATGTACCCAGGGTAGTTGTTACATTGTAGGGTACTACTTTACTGACCAATTCTTTATCTAATGTCTCTGGGTCGCCACTTATGACTTTTGCTCTGTGTTGTAAGCAGCAGATGATCCCTTTCTTTATGCTGTATGGATAATAACAACAAAAATTGCAATATGAGCTTTGGTAAAAACATGTAATGGTAACAACAAAAATTGCAATATGAGCACTGGTAAAAAATGGTTGCTGAGCCATTAGGGTTATAATACCCAGAAATTCATACACAGATGTCCTCAAGGACATATGGCACAGTGGATAAAAGCGTTGGTTAGATCAAGTGACAGGACCCAAAGAGTGTGAGTGCAATACCCAGTTAAGGCAGTGGAGAACTTGGAATGGGAGATAACTGACAACGTGGAACTAGAACAGTTTACCCCAGTGAACGAAATAAAGCGTTCAGTTCAACATTTCAACCACCTGAAGAAGGCCAGAGCGTACAATGGCCGAAACGTTGTAATAAATATGGCAACAAAGATGATAATAATGTAAATAGGGTATATAATACCTCATCTCAGAAATATAGACAGATGACTATAAAGCTTAGCTTTGTAGAACAAGGGAGTGAATATTGAAACTCTTTATTTCTGGTTAGATGAAACCAAATTAGAATTATGAACTCTCGGTATATATGGAGGAAACTGAATGCAACTCACATAGCCTCCCTATAATTAAGCACTGTGGCACAAGCCTTATATTTTGGGGCTGTTTCACTGTTTTTGGGACTAGTTGAACTAGGGAGAGAAGTGAGCAATATTTGTGTAGTCTTAAAAATAATACAAAACAATATGAATGGAAGTTATCTTTGAGGTGTCGGTGAATGTTCCAATATGACAATAACAGCAAACCTAAGGTCTTGGTGTACCCCACACAAAGTCCTGACCTAAATCCTGTCGAAAATTTATGGGCCATTTTGGAGGAACTGGAATTTATTGCCAGAAAAAAAAAAAAAAAAAAAAAATGGAGTAAAATAGCTGACAGTATGTGTGTCTATTGACCTTGTAAAGAAAAATGCTTAAAAAGTAATAATTAAGATTAAAGATTACACAATTGATTGATTATTGAGGCAAGAGGGCCAATAATTTTGACCTGTTAAAAGTTTGATATTTTCGGGTATTATTGTTGTTAAAGATTAAAGTAAAATTTTGTTGTGGGCAAAACTGCACATTCTTTCAAATCCATTATTTCATCATTTGCGAAAGAATGTTTACTGATTAGTTTTATTCATAATTATGGGAGTTGGATGGAGTCAGTTCTGATACATCTCTCTCTCATTATATATATATATATAGAGAGAGATATGCCGTAATGAGCTTTTATTGGTAGTTAATTAGGTTTTCACTTATATTGATCTTCCTCCCACTTTTGTTTTTTATGGCAGAGATAAACTTTTTTTTTTTTTTTTCTTGACACTTGATGGCAGTAAGGAAATTCAAATCCTAAAATACGTAACTTAATGTTTTGATAACTCATATCTATATAAAAAAAGAATGTGATTTTTTTTTTTTTTTAAGAAAGACACTTCCTAATCTCTAAAACAGCTCTAATCCCCTAATAACTCAAACAATTAATATCTGACCAAAATAAATAAAAGGTTTTGTTGCTGACACACAATGCCAACCTCTATATCGGGTAACTTGGGTTTTCTTTTTTTTCCTTACTTCTGCCTTAAATAAATGCTTGACAGATGCAAACAAAAGCCACACTTACCCTTCAACTTTCAAACTGTATTTGCTTTGTGGATTACAATTTCAGTTTTTTTTTTTTTACATTTTGGGGTTAAATAACACTGACTAAATATTTAGATTCATTGCTTTTGGTGACTGAAATTTTATCTGATAATTAGAAAAATTCCATTTCAGTCTCTTTGGATTCATTGACTTAGAATGAAAGGAGTTTTTCTTTTTTATATCGGGTGTTTGTATTTCTCTTATCCAAAATTCTGGGGGGTGCATATATAAGGGGATGATCTGTATCGATATACTCAGACAAATGTTCTCATCTTGTTTGTTATGTTAAAAATTGTTTTGGTCTCCAAATGATTGTCAAAACTGGTAACGTAAGAATTTCAACTAAAATCCTTTCTTCAGTTAACAGAAGTAGATTATTCCCATTACAATGTCGACACCAAGGAGACATAATTGATGCCAGTTAAGTTGACCTTGTTTGTCTCTTCCACAAAGACTCTCATCTGGCTTCAAGACATTCTACATATATTATCTGCCAACAGTCACTTAATAATAGCTGATCTTTAGTTTTTTTTGTTGTTGTTGTCTATACAGTGTGAAGAAAGGTTATCAAGTTATGACAGATGCAAGATGAGGATGCTGGTCTAAGGATAATTCCATATCTCCAAAATTCAAACAATTTTTTAAGGAATAGCATTCATTTTCATAATGATTCAATAATAAATAAAATGAGGTTGATCAAAGAATTACCAGGAGGAAGGGGGTGATATTTCAAAATTTTGGATAAGAGATTACTGTATATTTCCACATATAAAGTGACCTTTAGGTAAGATGAGGTTAGGAAAAAAAAAAGAAGCGTATTATGAATTTATCCTATACCTGTAGTATAAGATGACTGCTTATTGATTATATAAAGATGATATTGTAAATGTTTTTACTTACTGTATCCTTAGAAATTCAAAATAAACGCAATGATAAAACGATTCTATATCATGTTTTTCCTAGACATGTCTCCTAAAAGGGTAACTATTGTTTTGTTTATGTTTCGTCAAATGTTTTCTTGTAAATGTTAATTCTTCTTTTTCTTTTCCTATATCTAAATGGTTGCAAACAGCCTGGTGTACTATTTGTTTTCATTCAGTCTGTTTCTAACTTCCGCCTAAGCCAATTGAAATTTCTATTAATTTATACCCATATCAATCATGGAATCAGCAAAATGAAGAAAATGTGAAGTGAGGTATACATTGAAAGCCAAAAATTCGAACTGTGCTGCTGCTGCTGCTAGAAAATTTGATCTCACTGAGAATCTGGTAAGAGAGTGAAGAAAGAATTAAGATAATTCAAGAAGTTCTGCCAGTAATATATAAGGTAGAAATGTTTTTATTTTGTTAATTATCAGTTTATTTGATAATGTGAATCTTTTTCATGCATGTTGTTGGTTCTCACACCAAAACTGAGGTTAGCCTACCAACAAACATCACTCAGAATTTATTTTTTTTAGAATTGTAATATAAAACAACCCCTAATTTTTAAGGGTGATTTTAAGGTCATCTTATACATGGAAATATACGATATATGTATACACTATATGAAGGGGTGCAAAAAACTTATTAGCCAGACCGACTTCCTTTATTTTCGATCAAACAAGATCAATTGTTTTAAGGTTTTCTTTGTCTGGCCAAGAATATATATATATATATTTTTTTTTTTTTTTAAATCTCTCCTTTTTTCAATGTGATCTTTGCTTATTTTTCAGGGCTACCAAGAAGTGCTGACTGTGGAGATAGTCCAGTAGGGAGCATACATGATGGACGAGACCAGTCTTACCAAAGTTCCGATTCTGAATTCTACTAATACAGACACAAGACCAATCACCTGATTTTAGCTCTGATGAAGATATTGATGATAATAATAATTATGCTAATAATAATAATAACTTTGTTGTTGTTGTTGGGTTGGTGCTGTTTTGTCTAAAAGAAAAAAAAAATTTTTTTTCTGACTGATTGTCTCTTGAGTAATTTTCACTTAAATGTAGAGACTTTTGTGCTTTCTTTCTTTCTCTCTCTCTCTCTCTCTCTCTCCGTCCGTGAAGAGTGAAAAATAACTTTCAAAAAGTATTAATAATTACAAAAACAAAGGAAAAAAAATATAACCAAATGGCACGAAAAACAAATGACACTGCCACCTGAACAAAAACTTACAACTGCTGCTTTAAAACCTGTTGATCCTCCTTTTCATCTGACCCTTTCTTTACTCACTAACATTCCTCCTGTGGCACCTGCATCTGTCTCCCCCTCCCCACACACTACAACTCTTACTGCTGTTATCCATTCCCTTTCTCAATTTATACCCGGCTCCCTCCCACTTGAACAGAATGCTCCTCTTTGTCTTATTCTTATAACCCCCCCGCCTTGCTGACATCACATTTTTCTTCAACCCGATCACTTTGTCCTCCTCTGGCTGCTGATTCCCTTGGCACTTTAGCCCCCCCCCCTTGAAAATAAGTTTTCTTATTTCAATCACATTATCTTTTTTTTTTTTTCTCCACTCTTATTATTTTGGTACTTGTTGGATCCTAAACATCTGTGGGTTAAGAGGTCAGAAGGCAAACACTCTCTCTCTCTCTCTCGCTCACTTCAATCCAGCTAAGCAAAACTTCCGGCACTCTGTTGACAGCAAAATATTGCTATCAACATTATCTTTCACTATCAAAGATTTTACAAGTCTTTAATGACTAAGTTTTTTTTGTTTTTTTTTCCTGTTGTGAATCTGAGGTAATGAGCCTCACTAACCCACTATTTGGAATGCAGATGTCAAACACCTTGATCATATATTGTCTTGCTTTAACCATAGACAATCACATATTTGAGATTATTGAAATATTTTATGAAATTATTCTTAATTTGGCTTTTTGGAGATTTAAAAAGAAATGACAAAATCTAAGAAAGGAATTCTTGTAGAGCACCAGATTTTATTTAGAAAGTTTGGAAATTTCTGCTCAATATTGCCCCCCCCATTTCTAAGGCAGTCAAGACACCGCATCAATATGAACATTAGAGAGAAAAAAAAACAATGTTAGTAAGAACCAGTGATTATGTCAGTACAGCTTTGTTCATATCAACAACATTAATGGGTATTTAATTTCTTCTTTTGACTAGGAACATTTAAAGAATTTAGTTTTAAAAAAAAATGGCACACACACACATATATATATATATATATATATATATATATATATATATATATATATATATTTTTTTTTATTAGTATGTGTGCACATCTGAAGTGTCACATTTGCATTAGACATGAAGCAGCAAAGATTATATGAATGACAATCAATTGTGATATTTCTACAGTTCCTTTGTATATGGATTTTCCTCATCTTTAGTTGCATTCATCTGTGGAGAAAAGAGCTGCAGCCTCATCACACTAGGTTTTGTTGCTGTGGTTCCTTCAGAAGTAGGCTTTTTATGGGATAGAGTTACTAAGCTTGACTAGAGGGCCAAGTCTGCTCTGCTATTTAACCCCTAGTTGGAGGGAGAAAAGATGGATTCATGCCTTTCCCAAGGTAATTTGTGTGAAAGTGAATACAACGAACATGGCATGCCAAGTGAATGAATTGCGTCAAATAAGTTTTTTTTTTTTTTTTAATTCATATTGTCCTTTTACAGATAGTATATCTGAAATTTCTACACACACTAGCTTACACAAAAACAAATAACAGGACTATTTGAGCTTAGATATTTCATAAGTACAGTGCAATTCCAGTATTACTCTCTACGTAAAATAATTAAAGACCTTAGTGTTTTATCTCTATTTACAGAGAAGATTACATAGAGATGGACAATTTGCTAATCTCCAGATGGCTGACTCTTCTGGTGGCATTTATATCAATTTTTTTTTTTTCTGTAATTTGTCTGTTGCATTTCTTTTTACTTTCAAACAAAACAGTCCATGAATTTTTGGGCCTTTTGACTCAATGTTAGTTTCTTTATAATCTCAAAAGAGAGAATGGAATATGTGCCAAAGATTAATCTGTGATTGACTTGCAGAGTCACATGGTGGTCACTGTAAACCAATTCTTGAGCAGCAAACTATTGCAGTTTCTGCTCTGCAAGTGTTGACTACTCTCTCTAATCCACCTCTTGCCTATCTCATTTTGTCTGTTGCAGTCTACAGCTCTGATTTCATGGCTGATCCATATGTTCTGCTTAACATTCAAGGAAACAAAGTTGCTGAATAAATGGAGATGTTGGAAACATCTTGAGACTGATAATGAAACCAAATTCTCTGCATGCAAAGCTTCTGATCAATTGTTGTAAACCTTGTGTGCAGTCAGGGTTGCCATCTTCTGCCTGGCTGAAAGCATTGGCACCAGGACAAATTCTTGTTTCACTTTTTGCCACTTTTGGAGAATGATTTGGCTGGATGGCACTTTACATGATTTCACTGAAAAATGACTGGTGGGGAGCACTTTCTGGGTACAAAAAATATCTTCTGAAGGGCTCCTTGTATTAGCAATTCCTTCTTCTGAAGGGCTCCTTGTATTAGCAATTCCTGTCTGGGTTCTGCTGCTCTCAGCTTTCATTTCTGTTCAGTGTTGCTTGTTGAACTATTTTTCTGTCATTGCAAAAGACAGAACACAATATCCTGTCCACTTTCCTAGTATCAAAGTTAGTAGTTTTCTATTTTCTTTGCTGATCCTGCTTGAAGCAAAGTATAGCTGACTGAATGGAACACAATTTTTGCTATCACTGTAACAGACAACCTGTAGTCTAAGCTTCCTTCTTTTTGGTATAACTTATAATTGTTGCCATGTGTTGTTTTCAACAAGTGTGTGTGTGTGTAGCAGTTGATAGAATTTCCTCCTTGGCCTCAATGATGTCGTTCAAAGGAAACAACTGACCATTGTAGGGGGTCCACTCAAGATTTTCAGTCTGAGTTTTTAATTCTCCTGGTTTTTGCTTCTCACTAAATATGCTTTGTGCTTGCTACACATTGTACGAAGACTGATAAAGAACCAAGGATACTGGATAGTGTTATATAGCCAACCTTTCCTTGTCTTAGATGGATTATTGTGGCTGGCAGCAGACTCCATTAGATTTTATTCTGTTAGGCTGGTTACTCCTGCTCATTCAGTCATTCCAAGACTTATCAAACTTTGATAAGGCCACATGTAACGGATTCTTTTCTGACAATAACAATGTGATAGTCATTACATTGGAGGAAGAGATGTCCAGACAAGACACTTTTTGATACAATGGAATTAGTAGAAAACTAATGATTTTTTTTTTTTTTTAATCCAGATCTTGAAATAATGGAAATATAGCCAGACATGAATGAATTCTCCTTTGTTTCAGATGACTTCAGCCATTTGAAAACCTGCAACTTGTTTGCAGTTAGGGTTCAATCACAATTCAGTTTCATTTTGGGAAGATCAAAAAAAAAAAGGAGAAAAGAAAAAGTTTTGTGTCAATCAATTTCATCTGTAATAAGTTGTTCATACTAAACCATTCCACTTTTATAGAATTAGGAACTTTGGTTCTTTCTTTTGGAACTAGTGTACTGGATAGATAACTAATCTTATTTTAATGATAATCAGTGCAAAGTTTGAGCAAACATGTCACTATCTCTGACTCCCAATACTGACCTTTATCCTAACACTCGAATGAAGTAAGAAAAAAATCTCCACAGTGGTTTAAATCTCTCAACTAACACTTTAATCAATTGGAAATATTTTCACCTACAGCAGGTTGAAAGTTTTATTTCCAACATTGTAATAAAAGGACAACCTGGTCATGTATTTTGTGTACATTTCTAGAAAGTTTGATAGAATGATTCAGATGGATTTGTAAGGAAATTGACATGCAACTAATTTTGTTTAAAGTGTAAATAGTTTCATTTTGTGTGTATAAAATATATACAGTCATTAGAAACATAAATATATGATATTTTTGATATTGTTGGTTACACTGAGCAGATTCATTGATACTCTGACAACATTCCTCAGCTAAAAGCAGTGATCAAGATGTTTTCAGGTGTTTACTCTGGTAACATCTCTCACCACTTTGATGCAAATTTTACTGTCCAGAGTGAAGTGAACAATCTGCAACATGAATTTTAATTTTATTTAATGCAAATTAGAAAATTGCAAGAATAAGTGAATATTAAGTCGTCATGACATCTCTAAGTTTTCTTAATTTTGGTAAGCAAGAGAAGGTCTATGTGGCCACAAAGATTAGATTCATTCCTCAAATGTCATGATTTTATGATACACATTCTGGTTTCAAACAATTGATTATTTACAAAAGAAAAAAAAAATCTTCAATATTCATTATAACTGTTGAGGGAAGAAGCGATTCGACAATTTCACTTTTACATAAATTTTATAACAGATTCTTTTGTTAATTGCTTTAATAAACCCAAATCTATTGGCAGTCTAGGAAAATGTTTGGAGGGTGGGGATTGATAATTAAGGACATTGCAGGGAATTTTAAATAGTTTCATTTATTAAAATGAAAAAAAAAATGATTCAAATAAATTATTCTCTACATTACATAAACTATAATCATGGTCCCTTTTCTTTTATAAGTGGGTGGGGTCTGATGTAAAAAAAAAAATAAAAATCCTGAACATTTGACTTCCTGATCTTTTCAAGGTTTGAACTCAGTTAGCTTGACTGACTTTTAACCCTAACATCAAATCACATAACACAGTTAAGGTCTTTTAAAATTTGTTCCCACACCCCACCCCATTTTCATTTGTAGAATTACTATTTGGTTTTGATTTTCACTAAACACAATCAGATACACACATTTAACATTTTTTTCTTTGAAACCATTTTCTATTCATTGATATTAAGGTGATCTTTGGGACTACCATTTTCTATTCATTGATATTAAGGTGATCTTTGGGACTACCATTTTCTATTCATTGATATTAAGGTGATCTTTTGGGACTACCATTTTCTATTCATTGATATTAAGGTGATCTTTGGGACTACCATTTTCTATTCATTGATATTAAGGTGATCTTTGGGACTACCATTTTCTATTCATTGATATTAAGGTGATCTTTGGGACTACCATTTTCTATTCATTGATATTAAGGTGATCTTTGGGACTACCATTTTCTATTCATTGATATTAAGGTGATCTTTGGGACTACCATTTTCTATTCATTGATATTAAGGTGATCTTTGGGACCTGCCATTGCTCTCTGTCGTTCCTTAAAGTTAATGGAATTTCTGTTCTAGTCTCTTTGAGTTAACAGTTCAGAAATGAAACCATCTGAAGATAAACAAATTTAGTGAAGTTTTCTCTTCCTTAAAGTTGTCAGCTCCTTAAAACCAATCAAAAATGTTAGTAAATTACATTGTGTCATCCTATATGTTATATGTCAATGAGGTTCAAATAAGAATTCCTTTCAGATATGCACATAGATGTAAAAACTTGTTAGGCATTTTCTTAAAAATTATCTTGTCAAATGTGATCTAGTTTTACTTGGAATCAATGGAAGCACAAGGCCATGTTTATGGTGTCATTGTTTTTGTTACTGTTGCCTAAGAGTAGTTCATTTATATTTTACTTAAATTAATATCAAATAAATTGATTAATAAAACTTTAATATCCAAATTGGAAAAAATTCAAAAGGCTACAACGGTTCAACATTTTTCCTTCCAAAGATGAAATGGGTTGGATCGGATCTGTTTTTTGCCTTTTTTAACAATGAAGAAATAAGTTTACATGTAAATATTATGAAAAATACCCACATTGTTGAAGTCTATTGAATGTTGAAAATAAATATATAGACCCCCCCCACACACACACACACAGAAAGTTTAATCAACTGTAGTGAGCAGGGGGGGGAATTAATTTCATGTACATGCCAGACAATATTCTGCCATTAGTGAAGGAGTAAGGAATACTATCGACAAAGATGTGTAAAGATCCCATTAAAAGAATAAAATGGTTGGCAGTGATGAGAGAAGAGGAAAACAAACAATCACGATAAAGAAGACATCAGCAACATTTTAGAAATTCTTCACTTATTACTGTGGGGAAAATCAACAAATGAAGGTAGACATTTTTTTTTTTTTTTCTTCAACCAATACAGGTGAGTAGGTGTCTTACAGGTATTTGGTATATTGCCTTTATCAATTGTTTATACATACATGTAGGTGAATTGATATTTAACAGTCAATTTTTGTATTTTAAAAAAATATTTTTTTTTTTTACTCACAAGTTAAAAATACTCACAAGTTAAAAAACAAGTTGAGAAATTTTGCTTTATTTGGAACTGAGTTGAGTCTGGCACAAGAAAGCATTTTGAGCACCCAACCAAATTCTGTCATTTGTGAAGCCCTGTTTACAACTATGTGCTTTAATTATACTGGCTACTATTTGTTGGTAAAAATCTATTTTGCAAGGGTTTGGTGAATCTAGTCTGTCTAATTATAGGTGTCGACTGGAAAATAGATCTAGTCTTTAAAGCATTCTATTCAGGCATATTTGGATTCTGTCAAGGTTAGCCTTCATGGACTTTAATACTCATTGGGGATAGAGACAGTGCATCTTTATTTCTTATAGATAGGCACCTCCATGAAATCACTAAAGAAAAGAGCATAGCTTGATGAAAAAGACACCAACCTTGCCGAAAACAAAATTTTATTGTCTAAATGCTTATGTTAATATTAAGAGGAAAGGCCAAAGTTTTTTTTTTTTTTAATTATTTTTTAAAAATTTTTCCTTTTTAGAACATTCTAAATTTTGATTAAAAATACCTTGTTTCTCTTTGTATCAGCGGAACTAGTAAATAACAGAAAATTTTTAGCACATTTTTTTTGGTATGACACATTAATTTGGAAAAATCTTGCAAAAATAAAAATGATTGTTGGATGTTAATGAAACTTTCAGGAACTATTCACAGATGATTGAAATTATTATAAATATGTTTTTTTTTATTAAAGTCATGGCAGAAATATATTTTTAAATATTTATTACACCCCCCCCATAACTAATTTTATGAAAACGCTAGAAATTTGATTGAGTCTAGTTTAATGATTACAATAGTTAAAATCAAGACTTTGAGGAATGCAAATGTTTTTTTTGTTTTTAATTGGACCCCCCCCCACCTGAAAATCAGCTCTGAATTGTAATATACAAAACTCAATAAAACAAAGATATTATTTAATTTCAAATGCTTTTATTTGCTTTTAGTTGTTTTTATGAATATGGACAATATTTTCTGAAAGCAAAAAATTTTTTTCAATGAAAAATGAATTTTTAATACAATTATTTGTTATTTCTTAATTATAATAGATTTTTACATTTAATTTTTTAAAATCTTATAAAATTAGTTAAAAGCAGCATCCACTTTCATAAATGTCCTTATGAGATAGATTTTTTTTTTTTTTTACCGCATTATAAATTGTATCGTTTTGACTAATCAGAAGACTTGCAGTAATTAAGAAACGTAATTTTGTGTTTATAATTGGGCTGTAATTATAAAGTACGGAAGACCAACCAGAAGTTGCGTTATTTCAGTTAAGCATTATTCTCCGCTGCTAAGGCCTTTACTTTTGCGAAACACGTGTGGAGAAGTTAATTTGATTTTTCAATTTCAACTGAGAAGGGTACCTACAAGTATCATCTCATGAAATTTATAAGATCTTATTTTTATATTAATCTCAGTTCTGACATTTTTCCATAAATGAAATATCAAAATTAATAATAAAATAAATACAAATACAGTAAAATGTAATAAATGTACATAAAATTATAGTATTTTATGTACACTTCTGATAAAATTTCATAAGAAAGGTACCTAATCTCACTCTTAACAGTCTTATTCTAATTTCTTTATAATATATTTTCCATAAAGCATCGTAAACGTGAAAGCTAAGTACAAAAAAAAAAAAATTAGACTGCTGAAAGTTTTCCTTAAAAATAACGAGGTAAATAATTTGCTCACTTAAATGTAAATTATTTTACTTTTCTCCTTCCGTAGAACAAATTAGCCTCACGGAATCCGTCAATGTGTCATTCATCACCTGTCAAGTGACAAGAAAGTTTATGACCTGCTTTGTTTTATTTTCAAATTACATCTTTTCGGCGCAGAAGCTTTGTTCAAAATATTTTAAATAAAAATTATAATTTCTGATTTTCTTAAAATAAGTTTTGAAAAAAATGATGATTGATATTTAAAAGAATTTCAAAGTGAGATTTCCAATTTTTTATAAAATGGAAAAAAAATTGTCAATTTTGCTGACTCAAAAAAATTTTTTTTTTTTTAACGAAAATTTCGGACGTGCTAGGAATGATTAAAAAATGTAAAAGAAAAACAAACCCAAAATACTTTGATCTTTCCTCTTAATAATAACATAAACATTAAGACGATAAAATTTTGTTTTCATCAAGTTTGGCGTATTTTTCATAATGCTATGCTTTTTAGCGATCTCCTGGAGGTACCTACTTATAGGGTACCTACTTATAGAATTCCAAAATGCCTTCAGTTTCCTTAGCGTGTTTTTTTTTTTTTTTTTTTTCCTCTTCTTACATGACCCCCCCCACCCCCCCCCCCGGCCAAACCAATGAAAACGAACTAGTGTCATATTTCTTTACTTCCGGTCCATTTTATGGTCAGTCATTGCTTTCCACAAACCGGAGGGACAACAATGGAATTAGAAATTAACTGAAAGACAAATTGAGAAATTCTGCAGCAAGGAAAATATTCTTGTATCTTTCAGATTATTTGGTACACAGCTGTAATTGTTGCAATGGACATAGGATCTTAAACAAAAATTTATATATATATATACATATATATATACACACAAAACCCTTGTTGGTAAATTGAATCTTCTGAGTAATAAATCTCGACTTATTTCAGCCAGAATCTCTGGGATGAGTAGTTTTTATTTACAGCTGGACTATTATTGCTTTGATCTTTGTTATCACAACATTTTGGCCGTTGTGCCATCCAGCCTTCAATGAATTTTAACCTGGTGATAACAACAACAAAGATGAGGATAATAGTCTGCCTGTAAAAAAAAAAAAAGTTAGGAATTTTTTTTTTTTTTAACACAATCAACTTTAAATAAGTCAGATGACAGGCAATAACTTTTTCAATTATGCATTAACATTTTGCCACCTACGTTTATTGTACATTTGTGGAATAGATTAAAATATTTGAATTTTTAATTCATGAATTTATAAATATATTTTCTTTTAATGAAATTATTTCGCTCGTGATATTAATTAATGTGAATTAAATTCGATCGCCACTTAACAAAGGTTGTCAAATTGATAAAGTTCCGTGACGAAAGAAATTTTAATTAGACTTCCGAAGGTCAAGATTTGAGTTGTCACCTTATTTTTTAAAAAAATATAATCGAGGGAACATAACGCTCTTTTTTACGAAACATTAAGAGCTACCAGTTTCATATATACTTGAGGACTTCCATTTTAAACGTTACCCCTAAGTACGGCAAGAAATGGTTAGAATTAAATGCACTTCTCAACAAGTGAACGACTTTGTAGTGGTAGAGCATTGGACACAAATCTAGACGGGAGGGTTTGAATCTTGAGAATGGAAGGATTGAAACTTTTAACAAAAATCTCTTCAGTTAACTCAGAAGTAAAGGTCTTCAAAGTTTGTCTTGCAAGCTATTTATCGTAAGTGCCTGTGATTACGTCGTCGTTAAGTTGTGTTTAAATAAGTTAGTCTTTGGTGAATTCAATATGCATTTGTACCAGACTAAGTTAAACATTGTAAATATCTAAACTAAAGAAAGAATTCATGAGTTTCTTCATGTTGAAGAAACGTGTTTATTCGCCCACGTCACACACACACACACAAATGAAGCTTGAGAGATGTTTCTAATTAATGAGAAAAACTCGATTGTGCATGGAAATTAATTAAAAAAAAAAAAAGTTCCGGCGAAAATACCCTGACTGATACCATGTAAGACGTTTGCATTCTCCCCCAACCCAAATGACTTAATTTTTTTTTTTTCTTTTCTCTCTCACAGAGAGAGGAAATATCTGGTAGGCTAAAGTTTTTGCAAACACCATATGTTTCCAATATGTGTACTGGGCATAACTCCGTAATATTAAATGTAAATAGGAAGCGTAGCATTGTATGCCATCAATTATGGCAATATTGAGATAATCATGAAAAGAAAAACCATTCTCTTACAAGATTTGATTTTAAAAGATACAAGTTTGTCTCCAGAATTAACAAACCGCAAAGCTCACTAATAAAACAACGTGACAACAGGTTTACAAAACTTTCCCTAAAGTGTGTGTGTGTGTGTGTGTGTTTTTTTTTTTTTTTTTTTTATACAGTATGTAGGAGGTGTTTCTGCTGCACCCTAAGTGACCTGAAAGGCAAAATAACCTTCAATCTTGCTAGCAATTTCACTTTAGGTGCTCCACATTCGTGGCCTTGTGCCAGACTAGCTTAAACAGTTTGATTTATTTATGCAGATCGCTTTCTTTTGCTTCAGATAATATAAAAACTTTCATACAAAATTAGTATTTTTCTTTTTAAGAACCAAAAAATCGCTTAAAAATAAAACCATTTATTTCAGAGATGGAGCACAAAATATGGCAGGACCAAAGATTCTTATTTAAAATATTTCAAATAAGAAATTTAGATGTACGGCCGTATTAGAATTGTCATTTCTTGGTTGTTAGGAAGGAAGAAGGTGGGGGGGGGTAGGAAAAAGAGAGTCCCTAAACTTATATAAATTATTCATTTTATCGATGAAAAATATAAACATTGTTAGAAATGAACTGCAACTTTATTGACGAATGATATACCCCCCGCCCCAAGAAATGAACTGCAACTTTGACAAATGATATAACCCCCTGCCCAAGAAATGAAATGCACTTTTTATTGACAAATGATATAAACCCCCCCGCCCCAAGAAATGAAATGCAACTTTTATTGACAAATGATATAGACCCGCCCCAAGAAATGAAATGCCTTTTATTGACAAATGAAATGAAAAATGCAACTTTTATTGACAAATGATATAACCCCCCAAATTCCGCATTTTAGGGAATTATCCTTTAAAGGTCCCGTCGTGTTTTCATTTATATTTGAAATGATGCTTTCATTTACTCTTTGGCTTTAAATGCAGTTAGAGAAACAATGCAGAATCTGCTCACAATTTGAATTAATTTTAATTTTGGTGTCGGTTTTCTTCATTTAAATGTGCTTCCTTCGTTCCCTTCTTTCAAACCTGTTTCTTTTTCTTTTTATTTCTTTAATTTAATGCGTTTTCCTACTGTCACTTTCTGCCGGTGAATTTCTTCAACGTGTCACCCATATATTTCATTCCAATTCTTGAGGCTGATTTCAAACTAAGCATCCAGACATTAGATCACGTATTGATATCTAGTTCAAAAACACTAATTTTTTTTTCCCATTGATTTATTTTAGCAGAATGTGGGCGGAAGGGTCAATCACATTGTTCTGCCCCCACCCCCAACTCCGAAGGTTTTGCTAAGTTTGACTTGGGATTCCAACAAGCAACATTTCAGATTAACCAAAAAACCGTTTTACGAAAATTCCTTTCTTTCCAATTATTCTCTAACACAAAATTGTCTTTTCTTCTTACATTTCATTCAAAAACGATAAAAGATACACCTCTTATTTCTGCCATACTTCAAACTTTACTTTTTTAGTGGATACCCAATATTTGAGTAGAAGTTCCGTTTATTTATTTTAAACGGTATTTTATTTCGTCTACCGGCCTGGACACTCGAGAAAACTTAAAATGTGAGGGAACATTTTAAAGAAAGAAACTGAGTGTCTACTGGAATGCGCGTATCCATTACAAATACTGTTTGAATTTGAAGTAATAAAAATGTCGGATTAAAAAAAAAAAAATTAAAAAACTCAATTAATATATAAAATGGAAGAATCGTCCACAAAATATATATATTCCGAACATTTGACATAAAAAAAAAAAAACATTTATTTCTTACTTTTATATCAAACCTTATGACTTTTAAATTTAAATAGAATTAATAAATAAGCAGAAACTTAGTCAATCTTAAATGTGGATACATTTTTTGGGCGAATTTTAAGTGTGTAAAAGAAAAAAAGTTTTTAACTTTTTTTTTTTTTTTTTACTTCATCTGGAATTTGAACACGCTGTTGAAAATCAGGTTTTCGATGGTACCTTTTGCATAAATTTCATTTTTGACAAAAATTTATTTAAAATATTAACAGAAAAAGAAATGAGGGTGTTTTTTTTATCTATAAAAAAAAGGTAATTATTTTTTTTTTTTTTTTGCAGCTAAAATGTTCGTTTCAGTTTTTTCATGGTATCCAGAATTTTTAAATAATATTTATTAATAATCAAAAAAAAGCAAAAAGATTTCTTTTCGGCCACCCCTTACTCACACCTCACTTTATTATTAACTTTCTACTTTGGCATTCCTTGTTATCATCTGTACAGGTGTGAAAAGTTAACTGTTACATAGGATATATGACTGTGTCGCTGAGAAAAAGATGTTTCTAGTGTGTGTGTGTGTGTGTACACGCGCGTGTGAAGTTGGTATTTTGTCGTGTTTCACATGCTTGGGAGACTTGTCTAGGCAGTCAAATAATTGTTAAATTTGTTTATGGCCAGTCAACTTTGTTGTATTTGTTATTTGTTTGGGTGAAGATTATCTTGAAAGTGATCAGAAACAATCTTTTAGATTTCACTAAAAAAAAAAAAGTAAAGAAAAAAAAAGAGCCCCTCCAAAAGAGATGGGAGGAGTTATTAGGCTACCCTCCCCCAGCTGAGATAACGTAGCAGCTAATGCATTGGGATGACATGTTACCTTAAACACAACGCAACACAGAATCTTTAAAACATGGGAATAAAAGCTTGTAACGATTTAAAAAAAAAAAAAAGAAAAGAAAAAAAAAAGCGGATATTCACATTTTTATAACACTTCTTTTACTTTCAGTCTTAATATATTTCAAATTTTCTCATGTGATAAAAAAAAAAGTATTTGAATTCTCAGGTCAAATATTAACGAATTTTTCATCTTATCTCCGTTGCTTTTTATCGCAACTACCAGAGTGTAAATTCGACGATTGTTAAGTAGTTATAGATGATCGGAAATAAAGAATAAATCCCTGTCTTGATTTGAACAAGCACCCCCTTTATCATTGGAACTCTGCCTTTCCGTGTTTAGAAATTCCATCTCATTTATAAAGCTATATTCATTACTGTCGCCATCTTTATAATATTTGCATTCTAATTGAGTAGGCGTATGGAAAAGCAGTCAATTTTTTTTTTAGATGAAGCATTTTCAAATCGTATGAGAAATAGGAGACTAAAATTAATATTTCTTGCATTATAATTTAGTACTGGCAGAGTAGATTGACTAAGCAAATCCAATTTTTTATGATTTCTCTGGAAATAATTCATTTGGAAGGAGGAGTTACGTTAAAAATTAAAACTAGTTTTCTTTGTGTTCAGGTGTCACATGATCTACAAAAATTGTTGTTAAACTATTTACATTATTCGGATTATTGTCCTCATCTTTGTTGCCATATTTATCACAACGTTTCGGCCGTTGTACGCTCCGGCCTTCTTCAGGTGGTTGGAATGAAACGTTTTGATAAATATGGCAACAAAGATGAGGACAATAGTCCGAATAATGTAAATAGTGTACATAATACTTCATCTCAGAAATATAGACAAATACTGTCGTTAATAAAGTTTTAAAAAAATCATAGTGTACACCCAAGTCAACGCCAAAAATAATTGTTTTTCGTTTAATAATTGTCCCATGAGCCCAAATAGCTAGAATTTACCAAAGGGAACCAATAAAGTCCTTTTAAATAGAAAGATGATTTAATTTTTTTTTTCTTAATACCATTGAACAAATAATTGTTCTTAAAATATTATGTTATAATTATTCGGTTTTAAATTAGTTATTGTTGTTAATCTCTTGTGTCAAATTTATAAATTCTATTTTATCACAGAGGTAGTTATAGGAAAGAAAGAAATCTTGTATAAGGTTGGGTAAAATCGGCGGCTTCAGGTATCAGCTGGGGGATGGGCGCATATCTTCTACGGATAAAGAAGGTAACTAAATTTATTTTGAATTCATAGAGTCTTGGTTTTTTGTTTTGTGATAATTATTCGACAATTTTCTTCTTGGTTGTGATGGAGAAATAACTCCTGCTCCCATTCTCAATAAAAACAAAAACAAAAAACCCCTGAATAAATAAGCACTTGGACATGACCCTCGCACCGCGCTGATCTCCCCTACATTTTTTGGCAAACCAAATTGAATTCTTACCGTGATAAATATTTGTGGTTTCGACAACAGTTAATGATTTCAGTTAATGATTTGCCGTCATCTGGCCGTGATAATTAAGACGAGAGAGAACAAATACTCACTACTGCTGATGTACGACTTTCTTTTTCAGGGGAAGGTCTCAGAAAATTAATAACACTTTTTTTTTTTTTTCGTTTAGTCTATTATTTATCTTTACGATAAAGCACGCTGAGAGGATTGAACTTACTTTCAATGGCTTGCAAGACATTTCTGTAATTACGCAAGTCTATTTTCTAAATAATTACCGGTCTTAGCAAATCATGTAACGACCAACTAGTTGATTGGTTTAGTTTTATTATGTAAACCAGTTTGAATGGGAAACAAATGTCGAGCTCAGTTTCGTAAAAAAAAAAAAAAAAATACATATTCTCGTGTCTGAGGGAATTATGTATTTCTCAGTGGGCGATGTTCAAGTTTGAGCAGAAAGATTCGAATGCTGATTTTTGAGGCACTCAATCCCACTCAACTAAGGATCTTGTCACAATATACTCTCCATAACCACTCTCCAATCTAACACAGTGCCAGACAAAACCTTAACATCGACTCCTAACCTGATCATGCCAGGCAAACAATCTTATTCCATGTCAATACCAAATATAGGGCGATTTGAAAATAGCTATTCCCCGAAGTTCGATCTATTTTAAGATACTTCCTTCTACATCTCTCGAAGATTGCCGTCCCCTGTTACCAAGTAAAGTGTGGTTGAGCAATTAATGCAATTCCTTTCACGACCCAAAAATGTCCTTTGCACAGGTTGTTGTCACTTAGGTGCTTTTTTTTATTCATTTAACATCGACAGGTCTCCCAAAAGCGAACGTACGTTGTTTTTCAGAATCAGATTCAAAATATGAAGTTCTTTTTTTATTTAAAAAAAAAAAATGAAGAAACCTAAAAAAATTTATATATATATATATATATAATTTTTTTTTAACAAGAGAAAACCTGTATTTCGTCTCTATCCCATCTTCACCTCAAAATTCTAATCTTCCAGACTTGATTCTTTTTGTTTAATAAAAATGTTGTTAATTGTATTTAAATGTAAAATACATTTTATATAATTCTCTATTTCCCATTACGATTAACGTGTTCAATGAACGGCTTAACTCTCAACAGTGGAGTCTTTCAATTGCTGTTAAAGTCAAAATCGATTTATTGGTGCCAATTGGTTTGCATGCGTGGGTGGATGCCTGTTTAAACAAGTAGTAATTGTGGGTGTGTAAAGACGTGTTGCGCGGTTTCAAACATCTCATTTAAATCTTAATCAACAAAGATGGAAATATAATGATTCACTATCATTTCATGTATATAGACACCAAACAATTTTTTTTTTAAAATTGGGTCCGAGATATTTGCATTTCAGTCTACTATCGTCGGTTTTCGAGCCTAAGCAAAACCCAGTCCCAGGTAGGCAAACTCTTGAAAAATTGGCGCAACACAGTCCCACTAACCTTATTTAGCCATGTACTGAACAAAAGCTAGTAAATATTGTGTTGACCAAAAAGTTCGTTCGGTTTATTAAATAACTTTTGTACTTAATAAACAAATCAAATTTTTTGGTCAACTCAATAAAGATAAACAAGACCTCATTCAGCAAAAAAGATGAAAGGAATTTGAAATATATATATATATATATATATATATATATATATATTTGGTTTTTCAATATTTGATTATCAAGAAAATATTTTGATATTTCAGTATATTTATTTGCAACATCATCAGAACATTTAAAATAGAAGTAACTTGCATTACTTCTAAGTTAGCGTGGGCTATAATGGTTAACAAACTTGCTTCGCTAGATCTATTACAATTGAATAGTGAGTTCGATCCTTATTAGGTGCTCCACACTTTCGGCCTTGTGCCACATCTAAGCTACATTTAGTAAATAACCTTATAAGATAGCGTGGAGGATGAGTCTCGATTAATGTTGGAGATTCGGGAAAGTCCTTAATGTCTGCAGTTAATACACAGGGGTAGGGTTGCTGCAGATATAGTACTATAACATAATATAATCCAACATTGAAGAGATGAGTAAGTATAGTTTTATCCTGTGCACTTTTTTCAGAGGTTTTCTGTATAAAATCCAAGAAAGAAGACTTGTATTTTATTTTACTTTCGTCTTACAAATATTAAATGCAACTCCTTTCCGGTCACTCTATACTGATGACGGTGTAAATAAACACTGGAATATTAATAAAGTCAGTAACACTTTCCTGATTGTTAGTTAAATCAATATTGATGACAAGCATGTTTTTCGGAATCACTTTCATCCTTTATGCCTATGGGTCTCTTCTGATTGTGGAAACAGCAGCAATATAAATGTCTGGTAAGTAAAAACTCACGAGATGAATTGATGGCCGAGATCGAAGCTCGTTAGGTCGGTTCTGTTTCAAAATAATTTGTTAATAATTTAAAAAAAAAAAGAAATGTGCTTCAGACATAACTTAAAAAGGAGATTTAGATTATTTTTCTGTTGTCAGGTAATTTTGTGCCAGAAAACATTTCGGAGAATCTGTTAAAAAAAATTGTCTGCATAAGAATAGAGTAGAATGCTCTAATGCTTTTTTTTAATGCTGACAATGCTAGCTTGGTCACGAGGGTCACCCTTTCTCAGACTGTACGTTCTTAAGGTGCCCCCCCTATGACCCTCATGGGCTGTGCTCAACCACGACTTAGGAAAATTTGAAATGACAAGTAATTGCCTGAGGAATACAGCGTAAAATGAAAAGGTTCATGTAGAGAAAAAAAATGATAAGGATACAGGTTTTCTACGATAAAAAAATTATAGATTCTACTGTAACAACAAATTATTCTATTATCGGTAAAATTCGATCGCTGAACGCAATAACAACTCCATCTTGGCAAATCAATTCCGACATGAGAAGTTTAGTTGCAATCAACTACATCAGATCCGAAAAGACTGGTTTCTTTAACTTCTTTGATGATTCGACCATTATTCCAACTTTGGCACCCATATTAACGGAACACATAGAAACGAACGAAAATTTTTCGAAACTACTTCACTAACAACTACAGCAGAGCAACAACTGACAAGAGGGAATAAATATCGGAGAAAAGCAACCGTTGCTTAGTCGATAGCAAAGACAATCAGTTGTCAATTATAAAACAAACAAAACATATTTTCTTTCAGACGTAAACAAAGCAAAGGCTCTTTGTATTATCTTTTTTTGAATGACGTACTTCTAAAACTATTGAAGCTCATTTTAAACACTGATGATTTCAGGAGAGATACTAGTTTCATCTCATGGATTCTACATTGTTTCTCACGGAAACAATTGTCATAGACTTTGATTCTGAATTTAGCATTGCCTGCTGCTAATACTCACATATCAAATGTCGTTTTGTGTTTGTTAGGCACTGGATAAACCCCACTATGTCCTCACGCCAGTCGAAGGGGCAATCTCTTCGTGAATAGTCTGATCAAAAAAGATTCATAGACTACACTTGCCAATGATACTTGAAACGAATAGCCGTGGAAGTTTCTAATGTCTGCAGTCAATATTGGCCGACCGCAGATATTTCTAGAAGCATCCACGTTTAAAAAAAAAGAAAGAAAAGAAAAAGTGCCGCATTTCATATCACGTAAATATAGTACAGTGTCGACACATACACTATATTATTGAATTTAATAATTTGGTTTCGTAAAGAATTATTGTTATGAACGGGAACCTTTTTGAAATGTGTGTATGTGTGTGTGTAAATGAAGAATTTTAAAGAAATTCAAATGTTATAAGATCTTACACTTTGAACAGATGATTTCATAATCATACTTTCATTTTGGTTGCGTCGTAAATAAAAAAAAAAAATATATATATATATCAAAAAGCTGCTTCCACTAATAATGAAGTGTGTATTGTCGAAAAAGATGACATGTTCCAAGTGTGAATTTTGAATGTTTCAACTTAACCTATGTGATGATTAATTCGTTTTATATTTTTGTTATTTGTAATCAAGTAAAACTTCTCTACAATCCTTTGCGAAAAATAAAACCAAGTACAACCAGTCAGCCTAAACACTTTCTTCAGACTTTTTTGTGGCATTAAATATTCTTAAAGAAATCATTTTTATAAGCTTTGCTGTTTGCTTTCTTATCCAGGATGCAAAAGACGGAAAGGAACCAATTGAGAAGATGCAAACGAGGTATTAACCGAAGTAATTTCTTGCATAGCTAAAACTCCCCCTCTATATATATATATATATATATATATATATATATATGTATGTATGTGTGTGTGTGTATTTAGGCAGGATATCTCCATTCATGCATGTTTGATTGAATAATCTGGACATTTTATTTTTATTTGATCCTCTCCAATTCCCTAATCGACTTCTTAATGTTGATATTAAATTCATTAAGGAAGGCGTCGTAGTTTTTTCTTCTTTTATTTTGCCAAATACTTTCAATCAAACACGCACGTTTCCTGAATGTTACCCAGATTGACATATTTTACGAGCCTTTTGTTTCCCATTTAGAAAAGCGGAACTTCCTGACTGAAACGAATCAAAATATATTGTTCTACCTACCAACTCTATCACAACTTCAATTGAAAAGAATTTATCTAAGCTTAAAATTAAAAAAATTGTTACAACTATTTCCCCAAAAATAATCACAAAAGTGAGTTTTTACAAAACAACTTAGTAAATGCATTAGTCCATTATTTATATTATTCGGACTATTGTCCTCAACTTTGTCGCAACCTTTCGGCCCTTCATTATCTGTCTATATTTCTGAGATGAGGTATTATGTACATTATTTATATTATTCGGACTATTGTCCTCATCTTTGTTGCCATAGTTATTACAACGTTTCGGCCGTTGTACGCTCCGACCTTCTTCAAGTGGTTGGAATGTCGAACTGAACCCTTTATTTCGCTCACTGGGGTAGACTGTTCTAGTTCCACGTGCCATGTTTTTAATGGTTATCAGTTATCGCCTGTTAATTTTCCTCAGAAAGTTATCCCCTACCTTAGCCGGGTATTGAACTCACACTTTTTGGATCCTGTCACTGAATCTAACCAACACCTTTATCCACTGTGCCATGTGTTCTTGAGGATAAAGGCGTTAGTTAGTATATTACTCACTGCTTTCCTTTGTCCCCTTAATCTGTCCTGTGAGTATCAGGTTTTCCAAACCCTCCTTCCACGTTACGTGCCCCTGAAATTTCAATTGCCGCCTTCTGATGTTAAGTATAAGTTTCTTATTTGTTTCCATTCCCTCCAAAACCTCGTTGTTGCTCACATATTTGGCCCATGGCATCCTCATCTTCTTTCTGTACAACCACATTTCTGTTGCTTCAAGTGTCTTCATCTTCGAGGAGATTGTCCAGCATTCGCTGCCATACAGGAGGATAGATATCACAAGAGTTCAGTACCCTTTTATTTGTTTCCAACAAAATTTTTTCTGTCTCTTAATACTCTGCTTAGCTTTTGGAATGCATCTTTGGCCATCGCGACGGGGATAGATTGTTCTCATTCCGCTGACCATGTCTAGGGGAGATAACTCGTACTGTCCAGTTAAGGCTCACAAAGTTTCCACCGTCCAAGTAAATACTGCCCAGGGATTGAACTTTCAATGTAAATAACAACTCCCCATTCCAGAAATTCAGACAGAAAATGTTTTTGTCTTTAAAGATGGTTGAGTTTGAAAAGTTAACCATATAAGGGCATTCAATTATCATCATTGAGAATAGGAGCCAAAAGAAACTGATCTGGATAGCCCAATCTCCAAAGGAGGGATCCCCTGTTCATGGTATCGAATAACATCATCAGATTAACACAGAGTTGATTTTGTTCAGCACACTTTTCTTGTAGTTGCATAAGTATCTCGGTTACAAGTGAAGCCAGACTATGATTTAAGAAGAACAGCATTAACAGTCTCTTCATTTCGCCGATCTAAGATATTTGAGGCTAACATTTTGCCAGTTGCACACAGCAAAGTGATTCTTCTGCCTTTATCCCATTCCGGTCATGTGTCTTTAGCTTTGTAAAGTGGCATAATAATGGTATTTTTCCAAACTTTTACTACCATTTTTCTGATAGACAACAAAAGTGAGTTGTTTATCACCAAAGACAAAGATTTCAGCCTAATATACCATTCTTACCTGGTACTATAGTTTAGTCTTTTTTATTGTCCTATGCACCTTACACATAGTTCGAAGTTTATCCAAAAATTGAAGCCTGAATTTCTGATCGAAATCAACATCTAATTCTCAGCCTATCTCTGATCAATTGAACTATCCTCATCCACTAGAGATAGTCACTAAATTCAGTGAATATAGCTGAAAGAAAAGCATAACATGGTTCAACCAAGCCTACAATAATAATGTGAAAACAAGTGTAGGTAAAATATTTATCAATTTCATTGATAAAAACTTCCGAAAAATCAAATTTGCGCAAAATATTTACATACACATATATTAAACTTAGCTATAGCGACACTAAATAAAACGCTATAAATAATTTTTAAAAAGCACAACAGAAAAATCGCCGGGACACCAAAAACATCCATTACTCATATGCAGAAAATAAATCCGAATGCCTACATAACTGCAACTGTTTACAAAGCAAGGTAATATATTAAGCTACTGTAATATCTAATGGAACTCCAGAAGATATAAAGAAATAACTGAAAATCCCTGGAAATAGAGAAACTACTCACAAAAAAAACAACTAAAAAATATGCAAATAGCACAACGCTCAAAACGAATATGGAAACTAAGACACACATCAAAACATGAAAATATCAGAAGCAGCATTCAACTGCGCATCAAAACAATTCAACCTTTGCCTAAATGAGAAAACAGAAATTTTCAGAACAATATAAACTGCGGAAAAAAAAAAAATCAGGAGTCATTTGCAACTGCAGACATGAAAACAAATTTCTAGTACGCTACCGACAACCACATCACGACTCAAAAACACCAAACTTTAGAACCGAAGAAAGTATACAATAAATAAACATAAAATTTAGCAATGGGTATAGCTTATCTCCCCGACGAAAGAGGAACACAATCGCCTGTGCTATACACGGTCATGTAAATTACTTTGTGCCTTAAGATTAAAATGGCAATTTCAGCCTACCATACATGGAAATAAGTAACATATTAAGTAAAAAAATACAAAATAAAAAATTATTTTAAAATAAAATAGCACAACTACGTTCATTAATCTTTGCAATTTTGGATTCGTAAATTTCGTTTCCACTTAATTACTATATCACATCCAGGAAATAGCCCAATACAGAATTTTACATGATTTTAAACTATTATAAATTAAAAAAAATTCTTGTAAAAATTCATTATTCATCAGAAAAATTTCATTTCTTCAGACAATAATGTCCTTAATATTAGTTATTTACAAAAGCAATTAAAAGATTTTCTAATTAACTAATGTCACAGTTTTATTAGATTCATTATTTTTCAATTCAGAGCAAATTTTCAGTTAGCTCAAATTTGAAAAAAAAAAGTAGGTGATTTACAATCTCCAAGGACTCCTACTTTTAACCTCCCCCCAAAAAAAAATTCAGTAAATAGTAAGGTTTTGTGCGATATTTCATGAAATTAAGTAAGGTGTGTGTGTGTGTGTGGAGGGGGGGTAACATATTTAAAAAAAAATATTTTTTACCAAAATCTTCTAAAAAAAAGCATTCGAAAATAATTTCATTCATTTGTAAATAAGTCCTGAAAATTTCATTAAAATCGGACAATTACTTTATTTTTACAAGAATTTCAAAATCAATGTGTTTTCAACGGAAAAAAAGCGCAAAAAAACAAACTATGTTATTTTCATGTCACCGCGATGACGTAAAACAAAAGACTTTGACCAAAATTTCGAACGTGTTAGAAAGGATTAAAAAATTTCAAAAAATAATTAAAAATACTTTGGTCTTTCATATTAATAATAACAAACATTTTGACGATAAAAGTTTATTTTCGTTAAGTTTGTGGCCTTTTTCATTACGCTATGCTGTTTTCCCGCGAAAAAGTGGAGGTACCTAAATGATTAATAAAATGCCTGTAGGTGGGCATAAAAAGAAATTTGCATAACTTAGTGAGGCATACATAAAGCCGGTAGATTTTGCCTTAGGGGGAGAAGGATTACGGACGCAGAGTTTCCGTGTACGCCGATGACGTATCTACTTTCGGGTTGTCCCGCAGCGATATTGAGGTGGTACTGAAGGCGCTTAAACGGTACGAAGAGGTCACGAGGGCCAAGATTAACCGCGACATGTATTCTGGTTTGCGGTTAAGTGCCTGGAAGGGAGTCGATCTTCCGAGGCTCTTTTGCGATGTAAACGTTATTCTCATCAGGATCTGATCAGATTCTTTGAGCATCAGCTCAAGATGAAGATTCGAACTTATAGAAAGCGATTGGTATCGACAAATTTCAGCTAAAGGTAAGGTAACTGTGGCTATCCTGATTCGCGTGAACGAGGTTAGCCTTGATTTTCTATTTTAAGTCCCCCAAGTCACAACGGGGCGATTTCCTGTGGAGCCCTCTCCTGATTAAAATAGACTCTAAATGTGAGTAAGTATCGTTCCTGGCTTCCTCTTGTTATGATCCAAGTCGAGATTCCACTCCCACTTTATTTTTGGCCTCATTTTTCAGCGCGACTAGGTCAGTCTTTGATTTTCCCACGCCCATATTTATTTTATCCTTCTCTCTCCGTTAGTGAGCTTCTTGATTCTGTTTGTAGACAGAATACAGCAGCCACTCTTATTTTTGTGGGGGTAAACGAATCCTACTAAAATCTGTTGTTTTCAGTTTGGTACTTCGTTATTTTACTTTGTTTTCTGGGAGTCATCCCATCCCACCCCCCTCCCCTCATTTCACAACATTATTTATATTTTTATATATATTTGTATACGAACATTTGTATATAAATAAATTTTTACGTTATGGGTTTATTTTGACAGATTCCCTGTGTGTGTGAGGTATTTTGGTATACGTAAGAGTGAATGGTGATGGATGGATCATGAGTCAGATTAGTTAGGTATAGGATAATTAATGATAACCAACCTCACCCCATTCCCCTTTTCGGCCTTGTGCCACAATTACTGTATTTTACAATACAGAAGGATTACGGACGGCGAGTAATACGTTTGACCAAGCCAGCTGTGAGGTTCAAGGACAAGGACGTAGCAGTGAGGAATGTGAAATGGATTGCTACAAATTAGGTACCAACATGAGATCGCTGGAAAATGAGCATAGCAGGATAATAACGGCCTCAAACTTGATGAAAATAATTTTTTATCGTCTAAATGTTTATGTTATTATTAAGAGGAAAGATCAAAGTATTTTTTGATTATTTTTTCACATTTTTAATAATTTCTAATTTGAAATTAAATATCTTTGTTTTATTGAGTTTTGTATGTTACAATTCAGAGCTGATTTTAAGGTAGAATGGTGTCAACTAAAAAAGTGATTTGCTTTCCTCAAAGCCTCGTGCTTTTAACTAATTAATCACTAGAAATGTACACATTTGAATTTCAAGAGTTTTCATAAAATTAGTTATGGTGGGGTAATAAATATAAAATTTTTTTTTACTATGACTTTAAAAAAAAAAAAAACATATTTATAATAATTTCCATTATTTATGAAAAGTTTCTGAAAGTTTCATTAAAATCCGACAATTATTTTTATTTTTGCAAGATTTTCAAAATTAACGACTACCATTAAAAAAAATGCACAAAAAATCCTCCATGTTATTTAGTAGGACATTCGCTGATGAATCAATGAAAAAGTTAGAATGCTCTAATGAAGAATTTTGAAAAATAATTAAAAATTACTTTCTTTCCTCTTAATAAAAACATTTAGACGATAAAATTTTGCTTTCAAGTTTAAGGCCGTTATTATCCTGCTATGCTCATTTCCCAGCGATCTCATATTGGTACCTACTACAAATATATTACTACAAACAATAATTAATAATAGAATAAAATAATAAAACATTAGTTCTAAACTAAAAGAAAAATAGGAAAATCCGGGCCCCTCTTTCCTCATAAGCCAACGACGACCTATAAATAGAGTCCACAAAAGAGCAGTAATAAATAAGTCTGATTATCGCATAAAGCTATCATAACTTAGTCATCATGCAGTGTTGATTTTTTTATGCCCATATTGTTTATATTTAAAAAAGTTTCCCGAGCATAACTACTCCAACAAATATATCAAATATTAAATTATATATAATAAAAATATACACTATTTACATTATTAGGACTATTGTCTTCATCTTTGTGGCCATATCTTATTACTACGTTTCGAATGTTGTACGCTCCGGCCTTCTTCAGGTGGTTGGAATGTCGAACTGAGCCCTTTATTTCGCTCAATGGGGTAGACTGTTCTAGTTCCACGTGCCATGTTTAATGGATGTCAGTTATCAATCTCCTGTTAATTTTCCTCAGAAAGTTATCCCCTGCCTTAGCCGGGTATTGAACTCACACTTTTTGGATCCTGTCACTGAATCTAACCAACGCCTTTATACACTGTGCCATGTGTCTTTGAGGAACAACGGCCGAAACGTAGTAATAAAAATCATGGCGACAAAGATGAGGACAATAGTCCGAATAATGAAAATAGTGTACATAATACCTCATCTCAGAAATATAGACAGATAATAAAAATATAGTTTTAAGGTATGCTCTATTCATGGGTAAAAGGGACAGAACGTATATTGAGAAAAAATTAGCTGATTTAACGTTTAATTAATATGAATTGAAATAGATATTACGTTTAGTTAAAAAAAAAAATGACTTTCTGCGATATTTTAAAGACGTAGGGGTGGTTTTTGATGTGTTGATTGATTTATTGACAGCCTGATGTTTGAAAAATTCAAGTAAGAAGGACACAACTGAAAGAATTGCATAACGAATACAACGTAAAAGCCCTTTTTATATATATATTTAACTCCTCAGTAATTTTAAAAATGTAAAATAATACTCTAATATTTTATTGAATTTTAGGTACTTAGTAAATATAGTTTTACTTTAATAACAATATTACTTGACCGATAAAAATTAATACAGATTTAAAAGTTTATAAATTATTCTAATTAAATTTTTTAAAAAATATAACAATTCTTGTAAAAATTCATGGGTGTTAAAAATGTAAAAAAGAAAAGTATTTTTACCAAGATTTTCTGAAAGAATCATTTCTAAAATAATTTCATTTATTTGTGAATGCCCTGAAAATTTCATTAAAATTCGATAATTATCTGATTTTTGCAACGAAATGTTTCCATTTCTTAATACTTTTTTTTTTAACTTAAATTTCTACTCTTGATTATGGTTTCTGTCTGTTGCAAACAATCGCTGGATAACGGTTAGCTGACACCTGTCGCACATCTTTGTCTTTACCAGGGAAGTCAGTCCCAAAGGATTTGACCCCCTTCACACAGTTATCTCTTATATTCGTTTTTTTTTTTTTTGAATGCCATGATTTATCTTGGGAATCTCCACGGCGATTATGTCTTTATTAAGACACTACCTAGAGTTAGCTGTCCGTTCAATCATTGTAGTTTTTCCGACCTTTGAGACGTCTTTTTTCGTTATGGCTGCTAACCACCCTCCTTTCACTCTTTAGGGGGGAGGAGGCGGTAGGTTTAGTCACTGACTACGAGACAAAGAGAAAAAAAAACGGGGATGCAAGTGATGTTAAATTTTTTGCACATGTTTACCGTGGAACATAAATTATTATCAACTTTTTAAATTATTTTTATATTCCTCTCTTGACAGCTGCTTGATAAAGTTTTGCACGTGTTTATTTTCCAAGTCTACTTTGAGTATTTGCCACGAGTTTTAAAGTTTCCTATCATTTCATTTGCTTAATTGGTCCACCTGCCAGAGTTCTCCAGAATTTCTAGAATCTTGCCAGATTTTTTTTATACATTTCATGAATTGTATAAACCAGGAAATAAAAATCTCAATTTCTATATTATTTACATTATTCGGACTATTGTCCTCATCTTTGTCGCCATATCTATTACAACGTTTCGGCCGTTGTTCGCTTCTGCCTTCTTCAGGTGGTTGGGATGTCGAACTGAACCCTTTATTTCGCTCACTGGGTTAGACTGTTCTAGTTCCACGTGCCATGTTTTAATGGATGTCAGTTATCTCCTGTTAATTTCCCTCTGAAAGTTCTCCACTGCCTTAACCGGGTATTGAACTCTCACTCTTTGGGTCCTGTCACTGGATCTAACCAACGCCTTTATCTACTGTGTCATGTGTCCTTGAGGACATCCATTAAAACATGACACGTGGAACTAGAACAGTCTACTCCATTGAGCGAAATAAAGGGTTCAGTTCGATATGCCAACCACCTGAAGAAGGCCGAAGCGTACAACGGCCGAAACGTTGTAATAAATATGGCGACAAAGATGAGGAAAATAGTTCGAATAATGTAAATAATGTACATAATACCTCATCTCAGACAGATACTCATTTTCTATGTTTTATTTGAAAGATATTTCGAGTTTTAACTTCCTTGCTATTCTGAGTCCCCACCCCAACGTGTAAGAATTAGAATTTAGATGCAATTAATATTTTGACACATTTTTAAAAATAATAAAATAAAATTATAAAAATATTAATTCCGTCGAATTTGCAGGAGGTGCTACCAAAAATAGAGAGAAATGCCTTTCTCAAAAAACTCTAATTTTGATATGACAGAAATATTTAGTAATAATTCATAAGCACTTTTTATGATTATAACCAAGTAAAAACGTCACAAATTAATAAGCAATATATTTCTTTACAAAAAGGATCTTCATCATAGGTTATCAAAGTAAACAGTCATGGTATATGACACGGCTTGTTGTTATTACGTTCCTCTCATCGTGACATAAAGTGCTTTGAAAGATATAGTGAGAACCACCAAAATCCTCGGCCTCAGAGGAGGGGTATTAAACAATTTAGGTTACTGAATGTGTCAATCAAGTGAGTACTTTAGCTATACGATCTGCTCCCTTTGGGCATTTAGACGAGGTGTAATGGTTAGTAAGCTTGTCTCGCTAGGTCGATTACAACAAAGTAGTGAGTTCAAATCTTCACTGAGTGTTTCTTTAATCACAACCTCGTGCCACAACCGAACTATGCTTAGTAAATCACTATACGGCTACCTCTCTAGAAAAATCATGTTACATTTAGGAATTTTGGAGTGGCAAATAAATATCCTTTTTTTGTCATTCTTCTTTGCTAAATTTAGACAAACTCAGAGAGAGAATGAAAAATAAAAACTTTCTATTAGTTACTAAATTAGTACTATGTAGTTAGTGTCAAAATTCGGTGATAACTCCTTCATGCAATTATCACAAAACAACTTCAAAAGATCAATATCAGAATCGAAATCATTATTTCTGTGTCCTTTAACTTCAAGTTTAATTTCCTTTTCTACTGATAAACATTTTTTATGAAATCGAAGAGCTTCCTTTTTTAATTCGTGTTGCTTGCAACATTGTAGCTATTGATTTAACCAAGAACATCACGCATCGCGAATTCTAAAGTTGAGGGTAAATCAGTTTAAAAATCTGGCGCGAAATTTTTATCACGGACACAACGACAGGTCCTCCTAACACTTACGATTTTCAACGAGGCAAAAGCATTTATGATAAAACTAGTGTAACCCGGATATAAGAGTTGTCGAGACCGGAGAAGAAGTCTCTTATATCCGGGTTTGGTCTATTTTGTTTAGGTAAGTATGGGAACACTTTGGGATCAGAGAAAATCTCTCTTATATCCGGGTTTGGTCTATTTTGTTTAGGTAAGTATGGGAACACTTTGGGATCAGAGAAAATCTCTCTTATATCCGGGTTACACTGTAGTTTAGATATATTGCCCCAAAATACGGCTTTCTTTAATCTCACATTATTGTTATAAAATATATAAAAAATTATGTTGTTCTGCACTTTTTGGTTCATTACAGTTGAAATAGCTAGATGTAACCGTAAGTTATATGCTAATAGTTTCTTCTCTCACTTTTCTGGCTTCTTGCTTCCCAGTCAACTTTGATCTTCAAATATTTAAATGCAATTTCAATCGTTTATATATATATATATATATATATACACACACACCTCGGTAGCAGGTATTTCTCCAGTTTGCTCTGTTTTCAACAGCAAGTTCGAACTCCTCCATAGGTATGTTTGCAGCAATTAAATTGTATTTAAGTTTATCCTTGAAGCGTAACCAAGGACGGTCTACGTTACGCTTACCATGAAAAAGTTGGCTGTACATGAGGATTTTCGGCATCTGATCATCCCTCATTCCAATGACATGACCAGCCAATCTCAGCTGTGATTGCATCAGAAAGGATTTAATACCACCGACACCACATTTGATGAAAAAATCAGGTTTAGAGATTTTGTCCTGCCGTGTATAACCGCATATTGAACGAAGATACCGTTTATGAAAAGCATCAAGTTGATTGATGTGCGTCCTGTATGGCGTCCACAATTCTGACCCATAACTAACTTTGAAAAGAATCGTCTCAACCATCTGAGAGAATTAAGAATTAACACTAAATCTCGTGTTAATACATCAGCCCATATGACGGTCAACCCTTCAGTATGTCCTTCGTGTGGATTTGTTTGCAAATCCCGTGCAGGATTGTTATCTCATACGAAGCATAAGCATAAAAACTGAACAGAAATACATTCATATGTCGAAAACGACGAGAGAGTCCATCATTATATATATATATATATATATATATATATATATATATAGAGAGAGAGAGAGAGAGAGAGAGAGAGAGAAAAGGGAATTAATATACGTAAAAGTTTTGTCACTTAGCTGATTGATGTTACCCTCAGCATGACGACTCCAGAGTTTCGTTACTGATCAGAGTGTATCAGCAATTGACTGCTTATGTGTGTGTGTGTGTGTGTGTGACACAAGGTTTAATGTAAAGGTATCAGAAGAAGGATGTAGAATAGATCAGGCGAAATCAGGGGTGATATCAACAACTCAAAAGAATTCAATTGTTGAAACGAAGCTTGGAATTAAGTATATAAATATATATTTTTTAAACACGAAATAAAATACAGAAAATAATAATAGCGCCGTCTAGTGTTCACTAAGTTACACTGTAATTGTATTTCAAAATCTCGTTGGATTTTGTTGACGTGTCTGTGTGCACATTAAAAAGAATTATATAATTGTTTCTTATTCCACGATGCTACCCAGTTTCATGCACGAGACAATCATCTGGTATAGACTGTATAAAGTCTATGGTTACCATGTGCATGAAACAACCATATAATTATTTATTTTTAAATAATATATATATATATATATATATATTTCTTAGCTCTATCATTTTCATCGAGCACTGTATTTCTGTTCATGGCACTTATTGTGCACTATATATATATATATAATTCAATTATGTCCCTTTAGGTCTAACCTATCTGGCTTTCTACGCTTTCCTATTCTTTAATATGTATAAAATGTGCATTTCCATCATTGTTATTGGGAAAGATAGATTTGTGGGGTTTTTTTGGGGGGGGGCATCTCCAGGTGGTGTAATGGTTAGCAAGTTTGTCACGCTAGAACAATTACGACTGAGTAGTGAGTTCGATCCTCACTGGGTTCCGCATACTTTCGGCCTTGTGCCACATCTAAGCTACGCTTGGAAAATAACGATAGATTTGTGTTTTACTATCATTTTCTCTGTGGTTTTGTTTTAAGAGTTTTCCTTCTTCTAGACTGGTTGTCAACCAAGGATTTAGGCTCCTATTTAATCCATAGAAGAGATGCAGGAGTGTGAAGTGAACACAACCTTGGCCAGAATTTGAACTCGGCTTGACGATTTCATTTTTTAACATATAGAATATACATTTGCACATATAGAAATGGATCACAGAATACATGGAATCATTTCCTTTTGTTGTGATAGCTTGCATAAAACAAGCACACTGATTTTATAATGAACAAGACTGTCCTTTTGTTTCATGTCATGAAACTGTATAATGCATTTTGACTTGTATTTATTCTATCATAATTCTGTTTCCTTTACAATTCTGAGATCATTATTCTCTGACCATTAATGTAAGCATCATTTATTTTTTTACTAATTTTCACTCAATACAGGGCCCAAGGGCCACTCAAAGTAGAGGGTTACTGTGTGGTGTTGTATTAGCATAAAAAAAGGCTAAAAGTGAAGTTCTTGGGGATATGCAGGAAAGATAACAGTTAATTAATTAGTGAATAACATTTCAGGGTTCAGTTGGTTGGCTGATTTTCTTTAGCAGTATATCAACACCTCTATGGGTTATATAATGCCAAAATCTAAATAATCTGAACACAATTTTATGGCTTCAATTAAATATATATTATAAATAGGTATTGTTAGTAAATTGTTTTATATAAAAATGCATTTCCTAGTGTTGTGTTTTCTTGCAGGCATATCATTGCTGGACTTTAGTTTGTAGTCAGTAGTGATAATTCATTAAAATTAACTTTAGCACATCTTACATTTCACTGTATTATTGTGTCTGTCATTGTTTAGGAATTTAGGTTGATAGTTCTAAGTGGGTTGTTAATTTGTGGAATATGTTTTTAGGTTTTGCAGTACAAAGATGTTCCTCTATTTCGATTTTGTCTAATGAATAAAATCAATTTTTTTTTCAGTTTGATCCATATTTTTGGAGTCTTTGTGTTTTGGTTCTTTAGGAGATCTCTCTCTCTCCAGCTCCTGGATGATGGGTACTCTGATGAGTTGGTTTGCAGATTGTTTTTCTGGAGGATTTTTTGATATCTTTAGAAGTGGTTCTTTTATTATTCAAATTAGGTCTAATCTCTTGAGAGGGGGTTATAACTAGTAATTAGTATATTTATATTAGGTTTGCTTTTATTGTTCAAATTAGGTCTAATTTCTTGTATAAATTTGGCCAATCATTTGGACGCAGTTGCATCAATTTTTTATTAATCAGTCTCATATTTATTATTAGATTTTTGGTAATCTGTGAGTAGGTCACGTTTTTTATATAACTTTCCACGTTTTTGCATGGTTCCTGAAAGATGTTTCCTCACCTGACCTGGCATTTGCTGGGTTGTTCTCACTGTTGCTAGTGCATTTGTACATGTTCTCACAGTCATTTGTCATATGGTCTGGATCTCATTGATCACTTTTGCCGCACACAGTTCTCCTTGATGAGCATCCTCGTGCTTACCAAACTTTTGAGTTATAATATCAGATGAGGTTTGGAATATAATGTTCAACCTTCTCAATTTTATAGCCTATTTTGGCTTCTTTTAGAATTGTAGGCATATTAAATTTTAGTACATGGAGTCCCACACAGGGTTAAGGCCAAGGGGAAAACCCATTCCTCTTGGCCTATCAGGGGATACCCAGTCAGTATACTCACATTGGAGAAGAGAACAGATTAACCCAGGGATATTGTTATTATTCCTTTAGCCTGATTGACTCCTACAGTCACTGCCTATTGATTCGGGAGGAACCAAATAAGGACTTGACATGACCAGCTGATTGATCAGATTGGGCCACTCCGACTACCCATCCAGCCCAAGTAAGCACCAAAGTGGTGCTTTGTGAATCAGAAGTATCTAAACCCAACTTGTGAAGTCCTCAACCACCAAGATCACATCCCCTGACATTACTGGTTGCCACCCATGGCAAACAGGTAGCCTTATTGGTTTTTTTTTACCCCTGCGATTTGGTGTATTCTGAAGCCTCAACTGACAAAACGAGAGTTCAGTTGGAGATGTTAGAAGTATAGTGTGGAAGTTATACTTAGAAGGAACCAGAAACTCAATCCTCAACAGAAAACAAGCAATGAAACCTCTACTCATATTCAAAAGACCGAGGAGAAGTGTGAATTGGATGATAGACAAACCAATGTACTATTGAGAGAGAAGAAAGGAAAAAAATAATAAATAAACAATTAGTGAATAAAATTTCAGAGTTCAGGCAGGGAGATTAAAAGTATAGATTTGAATCAGGAAAGAGTGTGAACTGGATGATAGGTGATGAGTAAATACTCTTAAAAGATTAAAATACTAATTAGTGAATAAAATTTCAGAGTTCAGGTGGAGATGTTACAAGTAGATAGTAGAAGTTGACTTTTCAAAAGGAACTGGAAACCCATTCCTATACAGGAAAAAGTTAATAAATTGTAAATAAAATTACAGAGATTAGCTCTGAATATGTACGTCAGGGTAGAGATAATTATGGAACTAACAGTATGATATTATCGATTAAGTTTTAACTTACTATAAGTTCAAATATCATCTATCAAAATAAAATTGAACAGGAAATTAACATTTTGAAGTTTTACTCTTTTTTTGTGAAAAAAAGCCAATGTACAAGAAATACGACGAGGTACACATAAAATAAGTCCAAATTTTGGTAAGACTGTTTAGGCGAGCAAAAGAGAATTATAAGCCAAAATATACATTTAACCATTCAAAAATTAATACACTTAAATAAAATTAATTATGGAATAAACAAAATAAAATAAGAAAATTTCTGTTCTCTCTGAATTCTGTCCAAATGATCCAATGATTCGGCTAAAAGGAATAAGATATGATGCCCTAAAGATGCATTGTCCAAATTACACTTCCCTACCCCCCCGCTGACATTTTCCCTTCTTTCTATATCAATCCCTTCCTTTTAAATGATCGCTAAGTATGCAAATCTTTTTCTTTTTGTTTGACTGTATAAGATAATAGTAATAATAATTTAGCATCAAGAACTTTTTTTTTTTTTTTTTTTTTAAGCATTGTGCCCCAAGCAAGGCGTGAAGCCACTAGGATGCAGGGGGTTGCGGAAGATTTGGAGCGAGAGCAGATAAGAGTGATAAGAGAAAGGAAGAGGAGAAGGATAGTGGGTAGATCAAGCTAATTGGAGATGTCAATTGACATTACATTTGAATAGTTGGAGATTATAGCTATCAGGGAAACAGTAATTGGGGAGGGTGTTCCACTGGCGAGAGGTGCGAGGTATGAAGCTATTGGAGTAGAATAGACGGCTACATTTGAAGGTTTCTACGGTGTAAGGGGAGAGCGGGATGCCAGCCTCGTAGGGCGCTTGAATTCATGGAGTCTGGGAACCAGAGAGCAGCTCATCAGAGCAGTTACCATGGAAGTATTTGTAGAAAAAAGACAGAGAGAGGCGACGGCACGTCTGTGAGAGAGTGACTGCAAACAAGACGCGAGATCAGGGCCAATTAGATTACATATCCTTCTCTGGATCTTGTCAAGAACTCCGAGGTAAACAGAAGGTGCTCCAGCCCATATATGGCAGCAATACTCCATGCAAGGGCGAATGGTTGTTTTGTATATTTGAAGTATCGATTCAGGGAGAAAAATTTCCTGGTAGCGGCACAGAGAGCCAACTTTCCTCGTGGTGGAAGAAGCAATTGACTCAATGTATTTGTTCCATCTCAGGTCAGCAGTCAGCGTGAGACCGAGCAGACGCGGGGAGTTGCTCTCAGGAAGTTGACTATCAGACATTTTAATGGGGGCAGGGAAGGATCTCTATGGTGGTTAATGGAGAGTAATTTAGTTTTTGTGGCGTTAAAGTTGACCAGCCATTTCTTGCCCCAGTTAACAACCGATTGGAGGTCCATTTCAAGATGCACGGCAAGGTTAGTTTTGTCGCCGACACTAGACTTGTTTTTGAGGCAGGAGTAAATTGTAGTGTCGTCTGCATAGATGCCGACTTGGGAATCTATAGCTTCAGGAAGGTCATTGATGAAAATAAGGAAAGAGTGGGGCCAAGGATGGAGCCTTGGGGCACACCTGCGTTAGTGGGATAGGAACTGGAGGAGAATCCGTTGAGAACGACCTTCAATTCTCGGTTAGACAGGAATGATTGTATTAGATCAAACAGTTGACCAGTAACACCATACCCTGGAGCTTTACGAAGAAGGCGGCGTGCCAAACCCTATCGAATGCTTTGGAGATGTTGAGGGCCACAGCACGAGCCTCACCGTTATTTTGAAGGGCTTGGTAGACGGTTTCAGTGATGGCCGTAAGCACATCAGCTGTAGATCGGGTGTAGCGGAAACCATATTGCTTGTCTGAGAGCAGATTATGGGATGCGAGGTGATTAACCACTTCGGCATTGATTAGGGCTTCGAAGACTTTGCCGAACAGGGGTAGGAGACTAATAGGACGGTAATTAGTGGGGTCAGAGGGGTCTCCAGAGTTCTTAAACACAGGAACAATGGATGAGGACTTCCAGCAGTCAGGAAAACATGATTCCTTGAGGCAGTAATTATACAGTTTAGAGAGAGCAGGTGCTAGCTCATGCGCGCATTTCTTCAGGACAATGGCTGGTATGCCATCTCCACCACTAGCCTTGTGGGGGTCTAAGGTGGAGATAATGCCCAGTACCAATGACGGGGTTATGTGTAAGCCGCTCAGTAAGGCCTCAGTTCTAAGAGGGAAGTCTGGTATGGGTAGACCGGTGGAATCGAGCGTTGAATTAAATGAGAATTTCCGAGCAAAGCATTCAGCCTTGTCGGTAGGGGAGGTCAAGACCTCGAACTGGTTGAATAAAGGAGGTATGGAGGGTTTTCGATTATTCAGGACACTCTTGCAGACTCGCCAATAATCTTTGGAGCCAAACTTGTGAGATGCAATACGTTCCTTCATTCGAGCAGCAAATATTGACTTAGCTTCGTTGAGGACACGCTTACACTCGTTACGGGCAGAGGCAAAGAGACGTCTATTGCAGTCAGACATGTCGCTACAGAATCGGTGAAAGCAGTGATTCCTATGGGCGATGGCAGATGAGCAAGCAGCGGAGAACCAAGGGAGGAGTGCGACTTGACCTTAATTTTCCTTGAGGGGATGAAAGCGTCGATTCCAGCTTTAACCCAGGATGAGACCTCAGAAGCACATTCTTGGACAGGGAGTGTAAAGACAACATCCCAGGGGACATCGCGGAGGAAGTCACGGAACGAGTCCCAATCCGCTCATTGATAGTAGAACGAGGTTCTTGTGATGGGAGGTTCTTTGCAGGGCGTGGAGTTGAAGGAAACGTTGACAGATACCACAGCGTGATCAGAGTTGCCAAGCGGGCAGAGCTGTGTGGCGCTACAAGATTCGGGGATGGAGGTAAAACACAGGTCGAGAAGAGAGGCCTTGCCTGCCAGGTCGAGGGAAAAACGCGTGGGGAAGTCGACTATCTGCATGAGGGATTGAGAAATTGAGAAGTTAAATGTTTGAATGCCAGCCCGGTCAGTAGTAGCATTCTCGAGCCACTTGGTGTGATGGGCATTAAAGTCACCAAACACGAATATATGAGCAAACGGGTGGAGAGAGAGGGCCTTGTCTATGCTGTCAGATATGCTATCTAGTATCCCACAGTCTTGAGAGGATGGAGAGCGATAGAGGAAGAAGAGATAGCTTACGGCATTGAGGAGAGATAGTCGGAGACACATGTACAACAGGTCTGGCGATTCGAGAGACAGCTCTCTGGCCAGGGGGAGATGGTCCTTGACATAGACATCAAGGCCGTGCATGTGGGTTAGAGAGTCTTTCCTGAGGAGAGGAAGGTAGCCAGGGATCGAGAGATCAGAGGAGGGAATAGACGAGACAAGGTTTGTCTCACACAGAGCCAGTATATCCGGGCAGTTTGCAGTGAGGAAAGATTCCAAACTGCAGAAGTTTGTTCTAATGCCACGGATGTTGGCGAACGAAATGTTGAGGGGTTTAGGTGATTTTTGCGGAGCTGGTTTAGGTTTACTTTTTTGATTCATTCGAGTCTTCATGTTGAGTGATTGTTGGAAGATGAGAAGGCCTGAAGTATAGAGAAGCAGATGGTTATCGACCGCAACGTGAGCAGAGAGGAGTTGGCACAGCGTGCGTCATAGTGTGGCCTCAGGGTTGCCCACTGGAGATGACTGCAGGTACACCGATCCATGCGCATCATGGCACTACAATCACCCGGTATTATACAACTGTTGATCAGAGCGGCCCGCTCAAGGCGCTACGCAAGAGTTAGGGCTCCCTAACTACCAGTCGGAAACAGCAACCAGTAAACTGTCAACCGTGTACCCTCAAAATGAAGAGGCAATGCTACAGACTGCGCACGTCATGGGAGAAACACATCAGTACTCGTACAGAGGCCAGAGAGAGAGAGAGAGAGAGAGATAAAAGTGCGAAACCCTTCTTAGACAGGAAACAAGGTGTGAGCCTCTGCACTTGTCCAGGGGAAGGGGGAGGAGTGTTGACCGGGCGGTAGGAGGGTCTACCTACTCCTATTACATATAACACATAACAGTGACAATAGACAAACAGATAAGGGCCGGGAAGTAGTTGGCAGTGCCCATTCTGGCACTATACGCGCGTTAAGGGGGATAGGATGGAATATTTTTAGTATTTTATATTTATACAACACTAAGTTTTAACTTAGTATAAGTCCCAATGTTCTATTCTAAGGAAAGGGACTTTTTTTTTCTTTTTTTCCCAGAGGTGGGGGGGGGCGATTTCCAACTACACAAACAAGTTATCAGTTAGGTTAGAACAAGTATTAATGTTAAATTAGTCGGAGTGATCAAGCAACAATAGCTGAATAGAATAAATACGTAAAACATATATATATATATAGAGAGAGAGAGAGAGAGAGATATGCTATCGGATGCATCTTTGGTAGAATGAATTTATACTCACACATGGCGGAAAGTTATTCTTCGTGTCAATTCAGTGGAACCAGTGATTGTACGGCTAGCCATGTCTCAGATCCAAGCGTCAAGTTACAAATAACGCAGTGCTGGGGGGGGGGGCGGTCAGTGACCATTCCTACCCTTCACCAGCAGTGGGCTTGGGAGAATTTGCATTAATAAAATATTTAAACCACGAGGAGAACGAACGGCAAAGCGATTCCGCGAGAGGTCAAAATTTTTTTTTTTTTATCGAGCAAAAGACATAGCCACAGGGTCAAAGAATACTGAAGACATGTTAATGCATGGTGAAGGGACATTTTTTCCCTTTTTTCCAGAGGTAGGGGGGGGCGATTTCCAACTACACAAACAAGTTATCAGTTAGGTTAGAACAAGTATTAATGTTAAATTAGTCGGAGTTATCAAGCAACAATAGCTGAATAGAATAAATACGTAAAACATGAATATATATATATATAGAGAGAGAGAGAGAGAGATGCTATCGGATGCATCTAACACAAATACAGCAAACAAGTGGATTAAGAAAACTACAAACTATTCTGATTTGAAAGTTAAGATTGTATGGAATACAGAAATGGAATGCCAAGTCGGTTCTAGTGGTGACTGGCACATTGGGTTTAATACCATCAAAACAAAACTGTGCATCTTCTTTGAACAGCTAGGGATACCAGATCAACTCAGAGTCACCAAAAAAAAAAAAAAAAAAAAAAAAAAATCGGCTCTTTTGGGTGATGTTCATATTATGAGCAAACTTTGTCTGTTTGGAGTCCTTTTTGTGACTTGACAGATAACAATGTACTGAGTGTGTTCAAAACATTACAATGTATGATAAAATAAAATAATAATAATAAAACATTCGACTGAAAAAAATTATTTTTGATCTGAGAACTGTGATAAAATAAAGAGACTCAAGAAGAAAGAAATACTAGTCAAGAATTAATAGACAATTCTTCATGCAAGAAATTCTATTAGTGTTGAATGGAATTAGAAATACATTCTTTATTTGTTTCATTCAGGATGTTTTAATGTATTGGATATTTTACCTAATGAAGGGAAAGTCCTTTATTTTGTATAATTTTGCTGAATAAAAAGGAAGAAACAATAATGAGACATGATATAATTTGGGTTTTACTATGGCACTTCTCTGTATCAAAGATAATTTATTTTTTTCTCCAAAATATTATCTAGCTCCATTTAAAATAATGCATTTCCTAATGTTGATGATGCAAAAAGACATATTTCTAATTTGTCAAGCTAATTTTGGGAAAGATACGTTTTTCATTTGGAGTTCGGTCTAAACCAATTTGATACTTTTATTCTCTGCTAGAGAATGAAAGATGCACTTTGGAAAACAGTGCATTTTCAACATTAGGAGGCAGTATTTTAATTAGATTATTATTATTATTATATATATATTAATATATATATTATAATATATATCCAATATTCTGTGAATGTGGTTTCAAGACACATTGATTCCTATATAATGGTCATTAACTACAAAATAACTTTATCTTGGTTTTTAATCACATATGATTAACAATAAAGTTTTAATTATGATTATGAAGTGGAGTGTTTCAGCAAATCTGACGGCATGTCATCACTGATCGTGAATGCGTAATGAGGTTCACGTTGCATTCTCAGAACGCGAGGTTTGTCGTTTTTCGGAATTTTCGTAAATTTAATTTTGCCGTTAGACATTTGAACTAGTTTATCTACAACAGACTTGTATATTGTTATAATGGGGCCTCACATCAGTGAGGGGTGGCTGGTGTGCAACTGAAACCGTTGAGAGGAAGGCCCCGAAACGGTGCACATTCTCTCCTGATGACCCCAGTTTAAATATAAATTCGAGAGGAACACATCAAAAGATATTTAGTGAAGTCATATGCCGTAGACAAGCTTGGTGGAAGTGTCATTGGCATGAGGAGCATTACACATTCAGCTCGCTTCAGGTGAGTTTCAATTACTTTCCAGTAATTTCCTTCTTCAAACTCATGGCTCATCCGTTGGCTTTCAGAAATAGACTGAATGGCGGTTAGGAACAGACTAGCAGACACCTGGAAAGACCAGATGATCTCACCGGGTCAGCAACCCAGAGTTCATTAAACAATTGCTAAAAAGGAATATAAAAGGAAATGCCCTCAGGATTCACTGAAAGGGAGGGAGCATGATGAATCCAATGGAATAATCGGCAACAAACCCAGAATGAAAAACAAACCATAAATTTAGAAAAGTGCAAGTACTTCCCATGTGTTTGTGGTCAGAAATTCAGGTCCCAAAAGGGAGCGAAGATTCACCTTACAAAAATGGGTTGTGCTTTTCTGAAAACGGTTCAGGAGCAGCGCTCTGTCGACACAGATAAGACGTCGTAAAACCAATGCCAGGATGCATACCACAGTGCTGAGGATATCCAAGCTGTTGAATCAAAAGATGGGATGCAAGCCAAAGTGCCAAGAATCAAATTTTCACCAGCATCCAACTTGGAAGTGTGGTGTATGCTAGACAACATCATTAGAAAAACATTACGTAAAGAGCTGGGAAGAAAGAAATATCATGAACGTTTGAACGAAAATAGTAAAATAATCTACAGGGTTTGTAAGGAAATCTACAGCATGAAAGAGGAAAATGATAAGCCACCACCCAAAAAGAACAGACGTCAATAGTTAATGCAAGATTTGAGAAACAAAAAAAGAAATCTAAAACGACAAATCCATTTAGCAAATTTTGATGAGAAAGTTGAAATTTGGCAGGACCTTAAAGAGAGGCACAACGCTCTTAGCAGAGCTGAAAATTTAAGAAAGAGACGAGTGAAATGAAGGAAAGATCAAGAGCATTTCTTCCAGGAACCTTACAAATATGTGAGGAATATATTTGATCAACCAAGATCAGGTGTGCTTAAAATAGAGAAAAATGTTCTAAGGGAACATTTAAGAGATATGTACCCTGATCCTACACAACATATTCCTCTAGATCATAATAGCAACTTATTTTGGCCAGCTGTTTCTAAAGTGAAGTGTGATGTGAAACCACCCACACGTGAAGAAATAAAACGCATAGTCGACAAAAGTAGGAATAAATCAGCATCTGGCCCTAACGGAATACCTTTCCTTCTATACAAAAAGTGTCCTACTTTTCTTAAATGGTTACATACTAACTTAAAGTTAGCATGGAAAAATTACCATATCAGCCAACTGTGGATGATAGCGGATGGGGTGTACATACCCAAAGAAAAGAATTCCAAGGATATCAGTCAATTTCGGCCAATTTCGCTTCTCAATGTAGAAGGAAAGATATTTTTTGCAGTTTTGGCATCAAGGTTGACCAAATACCTTCTCGATAATGAGTATATCGATATGTCAGTACAGAAGGATGGTGTTCCAGGAATAGCTGGTTGCTTAGAGCATGGAAATATGACCTGGGAGGTCATTCAAAAAGCAAAAATTAAAAGGAAAGATTTGGACGTCATTTGGTTGGATTTAGCTAATGCCTACGGATCAGTACCTCACCAAATGATACAATTATCATTACAAATGTACCATATTCCTGAGGAAATATCTATTATGCTAGGAACATTTTGATGGTTTCCTCATGCGTTTCACTACAAAAGACTTTACGACTAAGTGGAATAGACTTGAAGTTGGAATTGCGATGTGATGTACAGTGTCATCAATACTTTTCATTCTAGCAATGCAGCTGATTCTCAAAGCGACAAACAACAAGGTTGATGTCGTTGAGATTGGTGGAAGTTGTCAAATGCCACCAGTGAAGGCATTCATGGATGACACTACAATCCTCTCATCCAAAGTAAGTTCAACTCGCAAGATATTAAGCTTGATAGACGACCTGATAAGTTGGTGTAGAATGAAATTTAAACCAAAGAAGTCAAGAAGTCTTTCTCTTACAAAAGGAAAGTTGAATAAAAACATAAATTTTCTAGTAGGTGGCCAAAGAATCCCTACTGTATCAGAAAAATCAGTGAAAAGTTTAGGTCAGTGGTACGATCAATCCTTAAAAGATACCAACCAAGTGAAAGAAACATCCAGGTCATTACAAGAAGATCTCCATAAGATAGATCTTTGTACTCTAAAAGGAAAATACAAGGTATGGTGCTTAGAGCATGTTCTCATTCCAATGCTACTATGAAACATACTTGTATCCGAATTTGGAATGAGTACAATTGAGTCAATGGAAAGAAAAATAAACAAATATATCCGAAAATGGTTGGGTTTGCTTCCAGGTTTGTCTGATATCGCATTGTACTGCAGACAAGCAAAACTAAAATTGCCATTTAAATCGATTGTGAAGGAGTATAAATCTGGAAAAATTAGACTTCAAATGATGTTGGATGACTTCAAGGATAAAGCAATAAAAGCATTAAAGCTTACATTAAAAACAGGGAGAAAGTGGAAGGTCAGAGAGACGATAACAAGTGCTAAAGACAATCTAGCTTTCAATGAAGTCATCAGATACACTCAAGCAGGGAAACAAGGGTTAGGACTAAATGTAAGGCAATGGTGGTCGAAAACTTCTGGTAAAGATCGCTGTGACATGGTCATCCAAAATATAATGAATGAAGAAGATAAAAAAGACTCGTAAAAGGAGTGCAACAATCCCAACAAAGCCAATGGACAAACTGGGAGGAGGCTCTACAGAAATCTATTACTTGGAAGGACATTTGGCAGATGGCTCCACTCAGGTTGAGTTATTTAATACGTTCCATGTATGACCTGCTACCATCTAAGAACAATCTTGTTAAATGGAAGAAAGAGAGTGATCCTACTTGTCCCCTGTGTAAGGAATATCCACAAACATTAGAACATGTTCTTAGTTCCTGAAAAACAGCCCATGTCAATGGAAGATATACATGGAGGTACAATATTGTTTTGGATGAGCTGGTCAAAATTATAAAGAAATATATGAAGTCTGAGCCATCTAATTCAACCCAGAAATTTGTTGCAGAAGAAAAAAAGATATGTCAGTTCTAAGCAAACAAGCAAATGTCAAGCTATATCTGGAAAAAATCTCCTTAGTTCTGGTGGCATCTGGGAGGTATCTGCAGACCTTCCTGGTTGACGTAATGATTACCCCAAAATAATATCAAGTAAAGGTCTGCAACCAGATATTGTTCTTCTGTCAAGGGTGAACTATGAAATCATCCTGGTTGAATTAACAGTACCATATGAATGCCGGATGGAACAAAGCCACGATTATAAAACTAATAAATATGAAAATCTAAAATTAGAGCTAATAAAGGAGGGATATAATGCAATTGTTAGAGCAGTGGAAATTGGAGAAAGGGGTTTCATTTCAGGCACTCTGTACCAATTTCTAGGCCAAATTGGAATCAAAGGGCGTAATGGGGCCAAAAGTATAAAACGCCTAATAGAAGTAACTGAGAATAGTTCTATGTGGATATGGAAAAAAAGAAATATTCCATGGAGTGTTTCAGCGAACATAATGGCATGACATGACTGATCGTGAATGTGTCATGAAGTACATGTTGCATTCTCAGAACGCGAGGTTTGCCATTTTTCGGAATTTTTGTAAATTTAATTTCGCCGTTAGACATTTGAACTAGTTTATCTACAACACACTTGTATATCGTTATAATGGGGCCTCACATCAGTGAGGGGGGCCAGTGTGCAACTGAAACCGTTGAGAGGGAGGCCCTGAAACAGTGCACATTCTCTCCTGATGACCCCAGTTTAAATATAAATTCGAGAGGAACACATCAAAAGAAATTCAGTGAAGTCATATGCCATAGAGAAGCTTGGTGGAAGTGTCATTGGCATGAGGAGCATTACACATTCAGCTCACTTCAGGTGAGTTTCAATTACTTTCCAGTAATTTCCTTCTTCAGTTCTATGGTACACTATATAATGGTCACAAAATGTGCAGGGGAGAGTTTCATTTTCTTTATAAAACCTGTGCAAAAAGCGGATTTTGGCTTATGAAGAGAATTTTTTAATTCCCCACCTAACCAAACAGTAAAAAATAAAAAATAAACCATACTGCTAAAATCAACCCTTTTCAGGAATAAAGATTCAAATTGCCACCAAAACTGTCAGCAAGTTATCTACCTTTACAAAAGGTACGGTATAGTAATTCATTTGTTCTACCTCACATTTTTGCGACAGTCGACGTGTTATCACATCAGTCTCTTAGGACATGTTGTTCCGACTTGAGAAAATCTATGCATTCAATTGTTCTTGGTAATAAATTAAAATGACAGATTTCAATCAGAAACATATTTCATACAAGGTCAGTTTTTCCTACTGCTGACTTTAAGCACAAGCAATAATTTCATACAAACACAAGTCAACCATTTATATAAAATACAACAAGCATATAAGTCATTCACTTAGAATTGGTAGTGAGTCACATAGGAATAGTGCTTTATACATTGGTAGTAGAGCTATAGTATAATTCTATCTTGGATTCACCGAGGGGTAATAAATACATTCGACACCAGAGGGTGTTGTTAGCTGCCTAATTCTGTGTTTTACGTGTATGAAAGTGTCAGTCCTGACAAGCAATATTTGTATGGAATATATATGGGTGTTTGTATATATATATATATATATATATAACAGTTTTCCCATAGTGCACAGATACTATACTGATCTTAAGCAGAAATGCTGATCTATACATTAATAATAGAGCCCTTTTTACAAGTAATATGCTAGTTGATTTGATGCATCATAATGGACCCCTTTATTACACTTCTTAGTGCTGAGCTCATTTGTAACTTTAATATTGACAGGCACAATTGGAAGTTTTTTATCATTTGATTCACTACAAGCTAATTTCATGATGTCATGAAAATAAGTAATTTTAAGGATGTCAAAAAAAACAATTTTCAAACAGGAATGAATATGGTTACTGCATAAAAATAATTTATTAAGGCATAATTGAAAGGAAAACTAATTTGGGCATATTTTGTAAATCAAAAGCTCTCAAATTGGATGTCTTTTTGCATTTTGATATTTTGGCCATTTTCAGATCCTTACAACAATAAAAGACACACCTAAGCTGTTTCTAGTTTTTGAAATCTACAGTAAATATTAACTAGTGTTGAAATCTGTCCATGCAATATCCTTGAAGCTATGAATATTACAAGTTTGTTAAAAGCCTTATTTAGCAAAACATAAATAGGCAGTGAAATATAAAAATTCCCTTATTTTAAAACTATAAAAGATACTGATCTAATATTTGGGCTTTATCAATAAATTTGATCAAGGAACACGTGAATTTTCCCAGATTTTTCTGAGAGGATCACCTATGGTCAGTGGTTGATTCGAGATAGACTTATGTATATATATATTAGCAAAATAGAATTTTAAGAGGATATTTTAGTTTTATCTGAATTTTGGGATTTGGCTTTATTCTGACTTTATTTATTTATAACATTTTAGTTATAGTGATTTTCTAAGCCCAGCTTAGATGTGGCACAAGGCTGAAAGTATGGGGCACCCAGTGAGGATCGAACTCACTACTCAGTCGTAATTGATTTAGCAAGACAAACTTTCTAACCATTACACCACATCGAGGTGCCCACGTTTCAGTTATATATTGCAACCTGGCTTTTTAAAGGCATCAGGAATCTTGTCAAGTTTTATTTTGAGGAGCACACACATATTCTTTTTAATACACATCACGTTCAGTTTTTGCATTCGTATTTTTAAGACTGGCTTCCTTTGAACTTCTGCACCATCCTCCTGTTAAACTTTGCATGTGCTCCCATCTTTCGAGCTTAAAGAATAATAAATTTGTTGTTTTCTTCCTTCTGGCTACCACAAACTACTAATCTTGATACTGGCTTTGTTTGTCGATTTATCTGAATATGTTATGTAAGCAGATTCTTTCGCTAGCGCTTCTATTTGTCTAATATTTTGACCTAATTCCATCAAGCATGGTGCACCCCATCCACTCATAGTCAGGCATACCAGAATTTTAAGAACCTTCTTTTTTTTTTTAATAGTGTTACAGTTTTTTTTTTATTGATCCTCGAGTATTGTTTTTAGATTGTTAGTTGGTTTTGCCTGGATACTTTCTGGCCAGGTTTGTTTTCAGTAACCAGTGTTCAGCTTTTGCTCAGTGTTTTAACCAGTGAATAGTTATTTTTAGTGGCTGGAATGGCAGTTTTAAATTTTGTACATCCAAGAAAGATAATTCCCTGTTCATTTCCGAGGATGACAAGAGAGGGTACATAGTTGAAACTTTGTGGAAGCCAAAAAAAAAAATGAAGAAATTAGTCCAAACAAAATCCCATTAAACATCATAGCTTGTTTGCATGTACCTAAGTTTCCTAAAAAAACAAATATTTGATAATAGCTTAACTTCTTGAAGTTGTTCATGAAGGCATCAAAAATCACTGAGCTGCCATCTGATGACTCGCATTTCAGTAAGTGTTTATACTATATTAATTTTTGAAGTGAATCAAAAATCAGTATCCAATCAGAAGCCATGATTATCAATCCTTTAAATAAGAATAAAACCCAACTGTTAGAATTGAGATTAACATCAATTCTTCAGAATGGCCAGCAGGTGTTTACAATCTTTAAAGGCCTGGATGATTATCTTTCTCGCTTCAAGGTAAACTCATTACTTGCAATAATTTCCTTTGCAATCAATAAGAAAATCCACTTAATCCTGTGTCTGTCGCAGTCTCTCAAGGAACAGAAAAAAAAATTTTACGTAATGGGTTTGCAGTAGATTTTGTGATGATGCTATCAGAATGGTTTATAGAGATAGAGGGCTATCCTGGTTTATGGTGTACGTTCAATCAATATCCTCTCAAATGTCCCATGCTATCTTCAACGTTCTTAATAGAAATAGAGATGAAAAAAAAAAAAAAAAATTCTTTTTGACCTTCTGTGTGTGCATTTGTGAATTGGGCCTTTGAGTTTGTCTTTAATTACTAAAAAAAAAAAAGAAGAAATATGTACAGCCAAAAATTTATTTATCTATATTTTGGAGATGAAAAATTTATTTATCTATATGTTTGAGATGAGGTATTGTAACTATTTACATAGTTGTTCACATCTTTATTGCCAAATTTACATTTTGGCTGTTGTACCCCATAACCTTCTTCAGACGATATACATTGGAATTTTGAACCAAACCCTTTATTAAATCCATGGGGGTAGAGTGTTCTAATTCCACATGCCATGTCTTTTTTTTGGATATCTCAATTGATATTAATTCATTCACCAAAGACACATGGCCAATTAGATAAAAGTGTTGGTTGAGTAATCCAAAATGTGACTTAACCAAAAGAGTTGCGAGTTCAATACTTAGCCAAACACTTGAACAGTTGAGTTACTAAAAGGCAATTAACTGATACTGAGATATATTCAAAAAAGGCATGGCATGTGGAATTAGAACAATATACCCCCATGGACTAAATAAAGGGACTGGTTCAAAATTCCAACGTATCTCACCTGGATACAGTCAGAACATACAAACACCAAAATGTTGTGAATATAGCAATAACGATGAGGACAGCAGTCTGAACTATTTAAATAGTGTAAAAATCTTATTGTATTCATATTTTCTAGATATCCTTCCCTTCCCACCGAGACAGTACTTTAGCATGTGAAAGTAATTTGCAGAGAGAAGAGGATTTTTCCAAAGCAGGGTTTGCCAACCAGGGTGATATTACCCACCAGTGGGCGATAAGCATCTGAACAGAAAATGGTGGACAATATAGGATTTTAAGTAGTAGAAAGGTATTTCAACATATGCCACTAGAACCTGTATAAAAACAAAAATAGACAGGAAGTTAATTGGGAATAACTGGGTCACATTTCTTGATAAGATATGTAAGTATCCTCCCGGCAAACAAGGAATATTTTCTATAGTTTTGAGAAGGGTCATTAACATTCAACTAATTCTTCAGATGAAATAACACTTTTTTTTTTAGATATAAATCAGATAAGGGACCAAAAACATATTCGCTGAATTTTTATTTGTTGCTAGAAGTATATATTCTTTTCAATTTTATAATTATGAACAAAAATTGTTTAATTTTTTGTCAACATTAACCCTAACCATAGAAATAAATTAATATATATATATATATTTTAAGACATTTTTATGTTCATACATTCTTTTTATAGATACAGTTATTTAAGTAAATGCTCTCTTTAAAAATGTCTTAAAATAATTGTCGGACTTTGTCCATTTCATAATGTGTGACGTCATTTGTTTACATTTGGATATGCCAGGAGCAGATATGAATGTATGCGAGAGAATTATAGAAGATTGTAGTTTGACAGTAAAACTGAGCTTGCTAATTGAACACTCCTCTGTGGGCGAATTGGTTAAGGCACGTCAAGCTAAATGATGGTTCTGTATAGGATGCAGGTTCGATTCATGTCGGAGGACAAATATTTTCTATGATAATTTCTCGGGCATTCAGGCCGGTAAATATTGTTTAATACTGTTTACTATAAATAGACTATTTACTTAAATATTTGTATCTATAAAAAGAATGTATAAACATAAAAATGTCTTAAAATAATTGTCGGACTTTGTCCATTTCATAATGTGTGACGTCTATATGATATATATATATATATATATATATATATATATATATATATATAGTTTTCAATCATCATTTTCTATCATCTATTACTGATATGTTGCCAGCACCTTTTGCAGAAAAAATTCCCCAGAACATAATGCTGTCACTACCAAATATTTTTGTTGGAACTATTCTTTTGTTTGAAGGTGTTGTCATGTTTCCTCCATATATGATTTCTAGAATTACGTCCAATCAGGAGGAAGTTCAAAATTTTCAGCTGAAATCATTAAATTTGCTTCCAAAATATTTTATGCTGTAGTATTCATTCTACCATTACTTTATGTTGCCAGTACCATTTGCAGAAAAACAGTCCCACACTATGATGCCGCCAAAACTAAATTTCACTGTTGGTACAGTGTTCTTTTGTTTGAAGGCATCGCCATCTTTCCTCCATATATGATTTCGAGAATTATGTCCAAACAACTCAATTTCAGTTTCGTCTGTCCATAATACTCTTTCCCAATACAATTTTTTCCTTATCCTTATGTTCACAAATGAATTTCAACCTGGCATCTGTGTATTTTCAATAGCAGTGGAGTTTTCCAAGGGGAGAGTGACTTTAGATTGTTCCTATAAATTTAATTGCTTATTGTCCATTTAGTGACACAGATTCCTGATGAAAGTAAATCATCCTGCAACTCTTGATGAGTAACTATTGGATTGTGTTTAATTTGTTGCATTAATTTCCTCAAAGATCTTGAAGAAACCTTCCATGGAGCACCTGTTCTTCTTTGGTTTTCAACAGTTTGAGATTTTTATACCTTGCCCTGAATGAACTAATGGTAGTAAATGGAATATTCAGGTTGTCCGAGATTTTCCTGTAACTTTTACTTTCTTTCCAGAGCTCAACAATCAGTACTTTTTGCAAATTTGTCAGTTCTTTACCTCTTGCCATGATGATAACCTTCTTACATGAATATCAATTACAGAATGTTCTGTTTGTTTTTTTTAGGCTAAAAATAACTACTGATAACATTATTCGAACACTCTAGGGTATTAAAGCAATTTTAAAGTTTTAAAATTTGAAATTTGAATTGTACAAATACTTTTTTCATTTTTAGTAACCATTTCAATTTCAAACATTTTCTTGAATTTCATTGGTTGTTGAATAAAAAATAAGCTTCGAGAAATTTCCAAAACAAAACAGTCAAAATTTGTGCAAAAGTAAACTCAACTGACATAAAAAAAAATCTTTCTCAAATTCATCCCTAATTTAAATGTTTCAAGAAATCCTATTGGCTAAAAAATAAAAAATACATTTCTCGGAAAAATTTGCAACAGCTACCAAGCTCCGTTAAGCTGATTTTGTTGTTAAAAAACTATAAATAGAAAACAGCAAACGAATTTTCGTTGCATTTGAGGCTCACATGGGAATTATGTGTCAAAATTGCCGCCAAAGAAACAAACTTTCTTTATGAGAGAATGGAAAAATTTACACAACAAACTTTTTCACTCAATATCTTTCATAGAAAAATCTTTTGTCTAAGTTAAATTCAACCTTTTCAATCAAAGGCAGACAACTTTTTAGACATTGAACATTTCTGAAACAGCAAAGAACTTTTTTTCTAAAATATGCCTTTGCACACATCATTACAAACAAATAAATTGTAAATTGTGTATATAAAATTTAATCTGTTTTTCAAACATGTATTTTTTGTCATGATTGAATATCATTACCATTTGGCCATTTCTTATAATTTATGTTTGTGGATATTGCATATTTTATTTGCAGCACAATCTTAAATATTCACAGAACCTTCTTAGATCCACTACACACTCATTAAAATGAATAAATGGGATTTATTTCTTTTGAATCAAAATTTTTCTGTTTTCTATACATATTTAGTTGTATTTGTGTAGAGTTAATTATATGAAAAGTATGTATATTCATTAGTTAGAAATATAACAAATTAAAAATTTCTATGTGTATGAATATTTGTCCCCCCCCCACTCTATATGGAACATATTACAGACTCCACTAAATTTCCTGCAACCACATTCAATAAAAACAATTACGGCTAGCCTTGAAATGTCTCAGCATTGTTATACTCTGGTAACGACTTGTTCACAATATAGACTGCACACCATGTCACATAACACTTATTATTCTGGTAAAACAAAAGCTAAATTTCTGTCACTTCAATTTAATAGTTCTATTCTGAATAAGGCTTGCCTTCATTCTTGATCACTGACAATCTCTTTATTACTGATTTCAATACATTTCTCATGTAAAATGCATTTACATGATACATATAAAAGTCCTAATTTGTAAATCATAAGCCAAGGACAAAATTGCTAAAACAAATTTTAAGTAGAACAGTGGAAAAAAAATATGTTTAATCATAATTTTTTTTCCCCCTTAGACTCAAGTTGGAGTGATGCTAATGTATGTCGACAGTAATAACAAAAGCTGGGATCTATTGCTTCTGTGTACCAGTCAGGACTAAATTACAAACATTATTATTGCTTTGCTCCTCCTACTAGTTCTTTGTACCAGGCATTATTGTTGCTCTCTATATGTAATCATTGAAAATTTGGATCAGTTTGTTTTATAAATCCTACCTGTGATATCCCAAGCTACCTAAACAGCTTGTTATAAAAAAAACAAAAAAACAAACTACTCAAAATAAAAGTAAATAAATAAAACATCAAAAGAGAAAAACTTAAATAGCAAAGAAACTAAAGATGAGGATTTTTTTGAAAGCTAGTGTCATTTTGATTGCATACCAAAAGAGACTAATTGAAAGCAAAAAAAAAATCACACAAGTGCATTATTAATTTTCTGTTTTGGAAACTCGTATAAAGTTTAAAAGTCATAAAATGAGTTTAAAAATATTGTTTGGAAACAGATTTCTGATGTTGAACATTTGACATTTACTTAGAATTTCTGCTATGAGACTGACCTGTAAATGGTTTGGGGTATCTGGTATTGTTTCTAAATAAAGGATTTTAACAAAAGTCAGAATCTCTATAAGACTGAAAAAAAAAAAAAAAAAAAATTGTATGAACTGATTTTACAAGTATAGTTTTAAAAGAAATACAGTAGTCTCCCCATATCCACAAAAATTATATTCCTAGATTCCTTCAGCAGATGCTTAAAATAGCAGTCACTACAAATAGAACAATTCTAATATAATGTAATGTAATAATAGTTATCGAACAGAAAAGTTACTTTTCCCCTCACAACCTCAGAAGATTTTTTTCTTTCTTTATTAAATTAAAACCTTTTACCTTTTCAATAAAAGGAAGCACTTTTTAGCTTCTCTCTTTGACATATCTAAATTGCCAACACCATTACTCTTGTGCTTTGGGGTCATTATTAAATAAAAATTATGAATTGTTTATTTTTGGGATTGACTGCAGGAAAACAAAACTGTAGGTAGGGGTGGTGGTTGTTGGATGAAGAACTGCTATATCTCAAAAACTTTCAAAGATACTAAAATAAGAACAAAGTTTGAACATTGAATTAAAGTTTTTAAAGGATGTTTATATTCAAAAACATGTAGGTGGAGAGTCACATTGATCAATATCTCTCTCTCTATTTCTGAGATGATTTATTGTAATTATTTACATTGTTTGGACAGTTGTCCTCATCTTTATTACCATATTCACAAGGTTTTGGCCATTGTACACACAGGCCTTCTTCAGGTGATTGGAATTTTGAATTGAACCCCCTTATTTTGTCTACCAGAGTAGATTGTTCTATTTCCACATGCCAGGCCTCTTCCAAGTGTCTCAGTTATCTCCATTTAACTCAACTCTTCAAGTTTTTGTTCACATCATTGGATCCAACCAATGCTTTTATCCACTGGACTATGTGTATGAATTTTTGGGATTATAAACTTAATATCTCAGTAAACATTTTTTTACCAGAGCTCATATTGCAATTTTGCTGTTATTATTGCTTATCTCTAGCATTCCTTATTGCTGTTTCCCATATTGCATTCATTTCTATGCTTGTTTGGCTCAGGAGATTTTTGTGGCCTAGCATATGTGCTGATTCCTTAAGTTTACATATTTTCCAGTGACATTCTCTATCTATTAGTTCAACCTCATCTGACAGAGGGCAGTGATCTATCTTGTGGTCAGCTATGCCTGATTTTTTTTTATTTCCCCTTGTATTATGGCTTTGGGGGTGGGGTGGGGGCAACCTGTTTCTCCTTTATATTGCTTCCACACTGCATGGGATGGTGTACACAGTATTGGATGTACTAATATCTCAAACAGTGTATGAGTTCAAGACATCTGTATACAGCAAGTCAGTTACTACTGCAGTGGTGAATAAAAACTTGGAGAGTTGAGTTAAAGGGAGATAACTGAGACATCCAGAAGAGGCATGGCACATGGAAACAGAACACTCTACCCTGGTGGATGAAATAAAGGGTTCAGTTTGAAATTCCAATCACCTGAAGAAGGACGGAGTGTACAACAGCTGAAATGTCATAAATATGGCAATAAAGATGAGGACAACAGTCTGAACAATGTAAATAATCACATTGATCAGTATTTAAATTTTATTTGTTTATGGTCAATTGACAATGTTGACCTTGGAAAAGACATGAACCTACTTCTTCCTGCACTGCCTCATTGTTAAATATCTAGAAAAATATCTCTTTAATGTCATGATAGTTGACAGAGAAGGCAAGTGAACCAGTTTCTAAAGCTGTTACTTCTAATCAACCATGACATAGTGCAACTGAAAGAAATCAAGAATATAAGGGAAGCTCCATTTTAAATAATTTATTGAAGAAGATTGTTTTAGGTTTGATAAGTGTTGAACACAAATGTTTTTGTCTTTTTAAGACTACACCTTGTACTTTGAATATTTGAAAAAATACTTTTTATAGCATTGAAATAGTAAAAGGAAATCAAAACATGATATAGATGAAGTACAGTCTATATATAAAATTCTGTAACTTCTGTTAGTCCATCAGATCCTCTAAAATAGCCATACATTGACCAATTGAAATCAAATTTTGGGGAGAAGACAAACAGGAAAGGGGGTACAAAATACAGATGGTTTTAATAGTGTGCGTAGCTTAGTACAATAAATTTTCATAAACTATTTTGGAAAAATGAAAAGTTTTATAATTTAACATACAAAATGCTCCCACTATTTTAAAAACAATTTAATGATTAAAATAACAAATACTTATTTAATAAAAAAGCAATATTGTTTTTTGCATATCTTTTCTAAGTTTTTATATTTTATTGATTGGTTTGTGAAACTGAATGAAACACAGTTTGTAAATGTCAACAAAAAATGTTAGTGATAATGTCAACAATACTAAATACTGTAATGATTTCAACACATATCAGCATGTTGCAAAAACATTCTAGTTGTGAGAAAATTCCACCCATGTATTTTTTTAATAATTAGGTAGAGGTACCTAATCAAATAATTGCATTTTCTTGACCTGAAATTCACAGGCATAGCAGGACCAGATGTAATATTAGGAAAGGGAATATAATTTATGCTATTTCCACAAGATATACAATTTCAGCTTAATTTACATTGGGAAAATAACATACTATACAGTATTACCCATATATAACTAGATCCTTGCCAATATTTTCTATAAAATGCTTATTTTATTCTTAACCAAATATACAAAGATTCTCTGCAAACTTCATTGTCTTTGGTGACTCACCACAACACATGGTTTAAACATTCTAAAGGGACTAATGTTGCCAGTGTTTAGACATTAAATTTTTTCATTGCTCAATCCCTTACTCAAATTGTGGACTTCCCTACTTGTTTTATTTCTTACCTCCTCTCCTCGCTCTTGCTGAGCTTTGCAACACTGCCCTCTTGGTAATTCTGAGCACTCAGTGGTAGCTATTGATATTTCATCCAATCCTCTATTAAACAGGAACCCCATATACACAAGAGCTCTTTCTGTTACCAGCATGCTAATTGGGACTCATTCCAGGATTTTCTTTGTGATACCTCTTGGACTGACATCTTTAAACTCCCAGTTGAAAATTGTGCCAGTGAGGTTTCTTTTTGGTTCCTGTTCTCTCTAAACTGCATAATAAATGCTTCACTACTTCCTGCTTTTCTGCCTAATGGAAGTCATCATCTGTTGTTCCACTTTTTAAGAACTCTAGTGAGCTGTCTGACCCTTTCAACAACTTCCTATTAGATTTCTACCTCTTTTGGGGAAACTGCTAGAGGCCCTAATCAATGCTGAATTGGTTCATCATCTCTTATCACAGGGTCTTTTCTCAGACAAGCAATATGGCTTTTGTCTTTTCAAGTCAACTGCTGATGTACTGATGATATTTGCAGAAAGAGTTTACCATGCTCTAAATAAAAATGGTGAAGCCTGGGCTGCTGTAATGGACATCTTGAAAGTCTTTGACAGGGTATGGCATTCAGGTTTTCTACACAAGCTGAAAAGTTATGGTGTCTCTGGACACTTATTTGAACAGATCCAGTCTTTCCTATCAAATCATAAAATGAGAGTTATCCTGAATGGTCACTCATCTAGATCCTTTCGTACTAACGCAGGTGTCGCCCAGGGCGCCATCCTTGGTCCTACTCTATTTTTAATTTTCATTAATGACCTTCCTGATGACATCAGCTCTCAACTTGGTATCTACGCTGACGACACATTTACTCCTACCTCAATAGTAAGTCTTGTCAGTCTGAAAAGGCCAAAATGGTAGCCAATGTCCAAAACAACCTCAAGTCCATAGTTAACTGGGACAAAAGATGGCTTGTTAATTTTAATGCCTCCAAAACTAAACTTCTCTTCATTAATCATCTGAAAGACCTCTCGTTGCCTTCCATTAGCATGGCTAATGTTATTCCCCAGGAAAGGTGACTCATTGCACCTTCTCAGGTTTTCTGCTGATATCAAGTGGAAAGACTATATTGAATCCATTGCTAGGTCAGCTGCTAAGAAAGCCGGTTCACTATGTTGGGTGAGACAATTTTTTTCTCCAGAATATATCTTACATTTCTATAAATCTATCATTCATCCATACTTAGAATATTGCTGTCACATAGGGTCTGATGTTCCTGCTATTTACCTTGATAAGATCCCCCCCAAAAAAAAAGAAAAAAAAAAAGTGCAATTTTATTGATCCTGATATGGCAGCTCAGCTCCAGTCACTTTCCCACCATTGTAATGTTGCCTCTCTGTCTTTTCTATACATACTTTCATGGTAATTGTTTGGATTAGCATTTTGCTATGGTACCTAGAGTTTTTGAATTTAAGTGTAAATTCTATGCTGTTTCTTCTCTTGCACTTCTCACTTGTGGAACGCTCTTCTGTTTCCATGCTTTCCAGCCAACTTTAAGCTGCAAAAATTTAAATTAAATGTCAATTGCTATTTACTGTCCACCTGATTACTTTCTTCTCATCATTAATATTACTGTTTCTAATTCTTCCACACCAAGTGTTTTGACCCCTTGTGTTTTAGTGGCATTACTGCCTTGCTTGGGGTGATTCCGATAAAAAAAAAAAAAGAATATTATTAGGTAATATTTATTACCAAAGTCAACAGGATTAAAACACTGTAACCAAAAATATGAGAGTATGTAACAGCACTGGAGAAGTCATGGTGGAGTAATGGACAGTAGCTCAGATTGAGGAATTGGAGAGCCGAGTTCAAATTCCAGTCGAGTTCATTACATTCACTTATATGCTAATGCCCTCGAGAAAGATATTAATCCATCTGCTATGAGTAAAATAGAAGAACAGACTTGGTTCAATAGCCTTGGTTGGTGACTAGTCTAGAAGAAAAACTGAATTCAAACTAGCCGAGAGGGTTGGGCTGCATTTGGCTGTTTTGCTCAGGAAACACCGCTGCTAGTATGGCTGCAGTGCATGTGGTGCCTCTACAATCATATGGGTTACAGGATGAATGAACAGCCTCAAAATAAATACATCTCTGCAAAAGAGGTTATTTAAAATCAATATTAGGTGAAAAATTTTTCACTACTGTGTGTAGACTTGATGACAGTGATCTTGCTAATTTTGCACAATCACTAGAATGTTTTTCCACTCTGACAGTATGCAATCTTTGTCTTGTTGGATTGTAGACGTTTTTTTCTTCTTTCCATTTAAGTATATTCCACAAGTGCAGAAATGGATTTAAATATGTTAGGTCAAGTGAGCACTTACTTTTTACCTTTTCAGAAATTCTCTTGTCTTCTCAGTGTTTTGGGTCATTATCATGCTGGAATATAGTTCTTCTTCCCAAGGATTTGAGTCAAGGCAACATGTTTTCTTTTAATATTTTGATTTTTTTTTTTTTATAAAACATTTGGTCAGTGTATACTTATCTACAAGTGATAAACTAAATACTTGATATTAAATAAGTTATAGTTTATATCCTACCAAAATATTATTTCTACTACTTTTTTTATTGAAATACTTTGGTCATTTTTGCATTCAATGACTTAAGTTGTATATTTTTATGCTTACAAAAAGGTATATCAAAGTGTAGGAGAACGAACAGTAAGATTACAGCATTCAAAATGTTAATTTAAAAACAGTGCTCAATACACAAAGTAGAGCCGTAAATATTTATTTATCTTATGCAGTGTTACATTAGAACATGCACATATCCACCACAAAATTGTACATTTTTGTTTCAATGTCAAAAAAGGGAAAACCTTTTTTTAGACGTCTCATCAGGTGGGTAATCACAGTGTTACTCAAACACCCCCACCAATTTTGTAGTGGATATGTGTATGTTCTAATGTATCACTATATATATATATATATATATATATATATATATATATATATATATATATATATATATAAATAAATCATTTCACCCTATGTGAGGTTATAATGCCACTAGAATGCAGAGACGTTACAGGGAGTGCAAGAATGAGAAAACTTTAGTGTGGAGAAGTGAGCACAATAAAAGAACAGGTTTTAGGAAAATGTTAATTGATGTCGCATTTAAAGTTTTGAAGATTGTAGGTAGCAGGGAAGCAAGTAATTGGAAAGGAATTTTACAGGCGAGAAGTCTGAGAAAAGAAACTATTAGAATAGAACAGCTGATTCAATAGTAAAATAGTGAGACCTGGTTGCCAATCTAGTAGTACGTTTAAATTCATGCTGTTGAGGCACTAAAGAAAAAAAACTCATCAGAACAGTTACCATGAAAATATTTGTAGAAAAGACAGAGGGAAACCATATCACATTAGTGGGAAAGTGACAGAAGTCAAGATACCAGGTCAGGATCAATTACATTACAAAGCCTTCTTTGAATTTTGTCAAGAATCTCAAGAGATATATAGAAGGAGCATCAGATTATATTTTGGTTTGTTCATACATGTTATCACTTATGCATGCATACAAGGTTCTACTGAATAGATTTTGGCACAACCATATAAGGAATTCAGATCTTTGGTTATTTGATTAATTTTGTTGGGAAATGGGTCAAGATAAGAACTTTTCAGAAACCCTCTAAATTACATACATGTGTGTGTGTGTGTGTGTGTATATATATATATATATATATATATATATATATATATATATATATATATATATATATATATATATATATATATATATATATATATATATATATATATATATATATATATATATATATATATATATATATATATATATATATATATATATATATATATATATATATATATATATATATATATATATATATATATATATATATATATATATATATATATATATATATATATATATATATATATATATATATATATATATATATATATATATATATATATGTATGTATGTATGTATATATTTTATATATATATATTTTTTTTTTTTTTAAAGACTTAATGCATTATTTTAAATCTGACATTTTTATTACTTCAAACATTACTATAGTGGATAATTTATATTTGAAATAAACACCCCATTTTTTATTTATTAAACAGTGTATATTACATCTATTGGTCTGAGCATTTTAGAAATCTTAGTAAGGAAAATATGTTCCCTGACAGGGATTGAACCTACACTGACCTTTTGTAAAGGAAATTACCTTTAATCCAGTGTGCTTTACTGTAATTTTTGTGTGTAAAATTAACACCTTATATATACATTTGTTTGATTGTTTAGTGGCATATGAACTCCTTACAGGTCATTTATTTGCAAAATTTCATTTTCTTGGGAACGTAAGTAATTTCTTTTACACAAATATATTGCTGGTAATTTTTTGTGTGGCTGGTATCTTTACTATGAAAAAGTAATTTTATACTTTCATAATGTTTTGATTCCAGTTTGGCATAATGGGACCCTAAAAGTGCTACTACAATGGGTAAAGGTAGATCAGGGAATAAGAGGTGCCTTATCTATACAGTTTATATATATTTTTAAAGGATCTTTTATCAGTCATTATTTCTTATTACTATAAACATTATTTTTAGTGGGCAGACATTTTTGAGTTGCTATCCCTGTATTTTATTTTATTAAACAGCAAAATTAATAACAATTGGACTAAATTGAATAATTAAATAAGTACTTCAAACCTTGCCGTATCAGGCTGGTCTCCATGGCTGAACTGGTAGAGACACACTTTGACTCAAAAAGTGGGTTTCCTGATGGAAAATAGGGATGGAGGTTTAAATCCTGTCAGAGGCACAATTTTTCTTTAATAGGACTTCAACTTAGGATGGTTGTTATTAATTTTATTACGAAAATAATATACAGAGATACCAACTCTTAATTATAATTTGAGTTCATCACAATCTGAAAGTTCTATCCAATGTAGTCTTGTAGCATAACAAACCAAATCTGCATTGTTTACTAAGCATCAGTACAGCAAACTATTATTCATAAAAGATTTACTTTGTATTTCACTACCAAAAAGTTGCTTTAAAGAATTAAACCCAGTCTTTTAGTGACCTAACACATAAAATATGAAACCTTTGTTATTAATCATAGTAACATAGATTGCAAGATAAAATGAAAAGAGCAAAGGAAAATTTATCAAATCTTAAGAAATTGTTTCAGAAAGCCTCAATTCCAGATACACCTAGAGTGGTTAATACTTTGGTTGTCACTAAATTTAATTTATCTTTTGCATTATCAAGATTAATTTCCTTTGTTCAAATGTTAGTCTATTATTATCCATTTTTAGGAACAATTTTCATGTAAAAGAGACATTATGAGTTGGTAAAATGTTTGTGTAAAAGTAACACCCTATGTATACAATTGTGTGTGTGTATAATGTTATTATTATAAACAATATTTTTAGTGGGTAAATGTGCCCTCTCCCTCCCTCTGACAGTAGAGAGACAAGAGAAAGATATGCTCTCACTCTCTCTTTGTAGAGAGACAAGAGAAAATGCTCTCTCACTGACTGTAGAGAGAAAATAGTCTAAGAAAAAAATTGTTATGGGTTAAATTAAAAACAAATAAAATTTGTTGATTATGATGAAGGTGGGTAGGTTTCTTTATAAACATCGTTTTCAGCTTTCAAATAAGTAAAAGTTTTATACTTCCATCCCAGTTTTTATTTTGCTAATCATTTTGTGTCATTGTATGAACCCAAGTTCTTATAAATACTCTGTAATAAGCCAACACAACAAACTGGTTCTGTTTAATTATAATGTTCCTTTTTGACAACCAATTTGCCTCTTTACTCTTGCAATTATATGAATGTATATGACATTGCCTGCTATCTCTAATTGTCTAACTCAATGGCTTAAGATGGGCTTTTCCATTGTATTGCTAACGTATCACTCTATATTGTTTCATTTCATAAATGGTTCTTTGTCAGTACAATTAAACAAACATGTTAAAATATTAGAGCAATTTACTCTACTCTTGTTTAATAACAAGAACTCCATTTACAGTTCAAATCTTAAACATTTATAAGCCATTTCTCTGTTGAATAGTAGACACTCAGAACAAAGATTAATTACTTTAAGAGAAAAACTTTTCAGATTAGAAATTCATTTATTTAACAAAACTGATTAATGTAGTACCAGAAATCTTAAGTTGACTACTCAAAAGCCATGAAACTAAAATACATAATAGCTTTTCAAATAAAGTATTTTTTTTAATAATTGATAACATGATGTTTCTACTTCAAGCAATTTTTAATTTCATTGCATAAAGAGAAGAAAACAATTTCTGGATAAATAACCTTATCATAGAAATGAGAGTTTCAAAAAGCAAGCAGTATAAGTTTAAATAAAATAATATACTTTATATTAAGAATTGTTTTATAATATTCATTTTTTGAATTATTTCTTTCAGATTAATTTCAGCTGCTTTTCATTGCCATTCCACAATTCTGTGTAAGCAACACAGATTGAAAATAAAGGCATGAACTAGTAACCCTATCCTAAGAGACTTCCACTGCTGTGGTAGTGATCCTATTGCTTTAGTCTATGAAAGCTAACTGGTAACAGTCGTTCAAATCTAACCATAGAATGCCACCATTTTTTTACTTACATAGTAAGAAAAATATATGGATAATGTGAAGAGAAGATACAAGGCATGCAATGAAAACTTAAAATGGGTCGCACTAAGAGATGCTTTAGTGACATCAGCAAATGATATCATCCCAAAGGAGACAGGACGGAGAAGGAAAAATAATTGGATTCTCGACATGACGAAAAGGAGACAGAAAACTCTGCCAAGATATGGGATGGAGTAGAGAAAATTACACAATGAAATAAGGACCAAATGCAGGCAAGCTAAAGAAGAATGGCTAAATGAAAAATGTGCAGAAATAGAAAGATTGAGTACTGCCAACAAAAGAGACATGCACAAACAAATAAGACAACTAACAGGACAGAAGACATGCTCGTCAACAAGCTGCCTAAAATCAAAGGATGGAACACTCATATTAGAGAAGGAAAAAATTCTTCAATGCTGCAGCAAGTATATTGGAGAACTCTTCCATGTTGAAAGGGAACAGCCAGCAATACACAGAATTACCGACAGACCTGGAATTCTGAAAACTGAAGTAAAAGCCATATTGGGTAAATTGAACAGAAACAAGGCAGCTGGGCCAGACAGAATTGTAGCGGAAATATTGACAGCCTTAGATGACTTTGGCATAGACAAGATCACTGAAAAAACAAATGAAATCTACAACAGGGGGGATTATACTGGAAGACCTCAGCAGATCTATCTTCATATCTATGCCTAAGAAACCAGGTGCAATAAGCCAATAATGAGCCACATGACAAAACTCACTGTCCATATTCTGTTGAAAAGAGTGCGTAGCAAAATCAGGCCAGAGATAGGACAAGAAAAGTGCGGGTTCGTTAAAGACACTGAACAAGGAATGCGATATTCATGCTCAGAATGTTATTAGAAAGAGCGATACAGATGCAGAAGGACGTGTGCCTGTTTCATAGATTATGCAAAGGCCTTCAGCAAAGTATGCCACAAGGATCTGTTGAAACCGTTCAGCAACCTTGATATATTTGGGAGGGATATCAGAATAATCAAGAACCTATACTGGCAGCAAACAGCATGCATATGCAACAATCCAAAGAATATACGAAAATAGAAAAGGGCATAAGGCAAGGATGCGTTTTCTCACCCGACCTGTTCAACCTATATGGTGAGGCAATCCTGAGAGAATTGGAAACCCTACCAGGATTTAGCATTGGTGGCCACAACATTAACAGTATAAGATACGCAGAGATGGAAGGTAGTGACAGAGAGTGAGAAGAAAGGACGAAGCATAAACTATTAGACAGAATATATGGTCATCAGTAAGAGGAAGAGCCTGAAATGAGATTTGCAGGTCGGGAACACTAGAATCAAGCAGACGCAGAAGTTTAAACATCTGGGAAGCATTTTGACAGAGGACGGTAAGTGCAACACTGAGATCTGTAGATGTATTGTGATGGCCAAGGACACATTCCAAAAGCTGAACAGAGTATTGCAAGACAGGAGGAATTCTTTGGTAACAAAGAAAAGAATACTGAGCTGTTACGTGACATCTGTTCTTTCTTTATGGCAGTAAATATTGGACGATTTCCTCAAAGATGAAAAGACTTGAGGCGATGGAGATGTGGTTCTACAGAAGGATGCTAAGGATATCATTAATCAAGCATGCGAGCAACAATGAGGTCTTAGAGAGGTTACAAACAAAGAGAAGGCTTATACTCAACATCAGAAAGAGGCAACTGAAGTTTCTGGGACACATAATGAGGAAGGTGGGTCTAGAGAATCTGATACTCATAGATCAAATAGAGGGAAAGAGAGACAAGAGAAAGCAGCACGTGACATACCTGGTGGTCTGTGGGAGGAAGCAGAGGGAAGGAGCTTGTTGAGAGCTGAAAGGGATAGAGGGAGGTGGAGAGCCATGATCACCTACATCCTGAAAGGACATGGCACATAAAAAGAAACTAAAAATTAACATTTCAATAAATTCTCTTCCATAAATACAATTGTCTGGGAATGACTGCTAAGAACATTCCCACCCCAAATTTATAGATAAATCCTACAGATAGAAGGTACTGAATGAGGAATAACCAAAACGGAGGTTGTAAATGAAATGCTAATCTTTATAACATTAACAAAATACAATACTCGCCAGCAGCGTGAAGTAGGTAAACCACTGCTAGTGATGGACTACTTAGACAACATATTACCCTGACTTACAATAGTGTCCAATGTATGAGAACTGGGACATACCCATTAGTGTTCATAGGTACAGTATATAACACTAACCAATAAAAATGGACAATTCTTGGTCTCATCCCCCATATTTTTGTTCTTTCTTGTCTTTAAGTTGGAATGCTATAAACACTTGATTGTATCCCTTTTGAGTGAGAACAATTCTTACTTTGAGAAATTTTTGCTTTATTACACTTAAACATAGTCAATATAAGTTTAGAATAAATAAGTCGCTGGAAGGATTTTTTATTATGCTATATGCTGTTTTACATTTGACATAGTAGAGAAAAAAAAATATTTTAATGCTGTAACAGGGCACTGATTCTATTTAATTGCACAAAATTATAGGATGGCAATTTGAAGGAACTACTAATTGGATAATAATTATTAAAATTCTCAAGAGAGTAGGTTGAATGGTTAAGAAAAAAAAAAAAAGAAAAATGAAATGGAGTAAAAGTTAAGTTTTAAAGTAATAAAATGAATTTAAGAACAGTTCCAAAGAGAATCAAACCTAGAATTAACTTGTCAAGATTCAGTAAAATTAGGCAAATCCAAGCTTTCCCACCATAACCACTTCCCACTGATAAGAAAACATGATTAATGTGTTGTTGGAATTTCTTTGGCCCTAAGAAATTAAATTTGGAAGTTTGTCTACGCAATTATCTTTACAGAAAGATATCTAGAGAGATTCTAAACAAAGAGAGTACCATGTGCTTAATTAATAAAATCTCCTAAAAATTAAAAAGGTCAGTGTGGAGAAACTAGATATATCAATATCAAATTTAGGTGAGGGGGATTCTATATAAATGACAGTGCCCTCCCTCCAGGCCAACAGACACTCAGAGAATTGGACCACAAAAGAAGGTTGCTAGACATTTGCTCCAGTCATATTTCCTGTAACCAGAGTGAAAACAAAGTCGACAGATGGAAATGAGACCTACAGGAAGTCAGCTTGAAGAGGGTAATGATCACTTGTAAGACAAATTGTTGCTAAAGAGCATACTTGCAATTCCCATGGCCAGAATGAAAACCCAGAGACACAGACATTAAAGAAGAATCGAGTGAGAGTAGAGTGGCTTAGTGTTTACAACCAGATTTCTCAAATCACCATACAACAGTAGAGAACTTGATCTTGCAGTAGATAATAGAGACATTTTAATCAACCAGTTTTTCTTTATCTTACTTAATATAAAATGCAGGTTGTGTGTATGTCTGTTTGTTTATATATGGGATTGGATTTCCTACATTTTTTAACCAATTTCAACAAAACTTCACAGGACTATGTAAAATTACCTGGCAGTGGTTCTGACAGTGCCAAAAATGGGAAAAACAATTGTTTTTGCATGAAATCAATTTGAAAGCACGGGTAAGGGCCATTTATGCAGATTTTGGACGATGTTTTGTTACCGAGCCACCACAACAAAGCAAATGGTCCAGTTTCTGATAGCACTAACGCTTGGCTATCTAACAAGTACCAAATTGTTTGCAAGACTGTCAAAGCCGCTTGACCAGGGAACCATAAACGGGGGTACCAAGGGACGGGATTAGCCCTCTGAACACACATTCACTGGCACAGTATGTAGTTTTGGTTTGATTCAAATGAAATTTAAGACACACTTGCAGCTTACTATCGCCTTTATGTGTGTCAAATTTCAGAACTTTTCAGCAAAAATAACCGTAGCTGCACGCGGATCAATCTTTTTTGTAACTTCCTTACACACACAGCTGTGTACAACTGAGTCCGCGTGTCGATACCGAGACTGCTGCAAGCCCATTGGTTGCTTTCACAGAGCTTGAACTTGGGGCCTGTCCAATCATCACGCAGGATTTCTCACATTTCTCATAGCACCCGCGTGATCGCGCGTCAGCTTATGTGTAAGTGCGCTCAAGGTCAACCACCTCTATTGCATGACTCGGGCATGCTCTCCACTTTTGCGTTTATTGTTGCCCGCGTGCACGCACTTGGCTTACTTTATTCGCCTACTTTGGACACCACAAGTTGTTGATTACGTGTTCTAGCTGTTTTTTTGTTTTATAGTTCCAACCCAACCCCACACACGTTAGTCAATTGTACTAAAAACCCATTTCATTTTGGATTTACCCTTGGTTTACCTTTTTAAATTTTCACTTTTTTAGTTTCAAGTTCCCCTTTAGTAACATCTGAATTCATTTTACTGGGTGTTCCCCATTTTGTGTCTATGTTAGCAGTGCACGTTTTTTCGTTTTGGATTTGTTGAAATCTTTTTAAGCTTTACCCTCTTTGATGTTTTGCCACCTAAAAGGAGAAAACTCCACTGCCTCCACTGCTAGAGCAACGAGTGCGAGTGAAACGCCTGAACAGACTTCTTTGCATCTTTTGCGGGTGGCCTTGAGCTCAGCTGCTCGCTTATCTACTGGGTGGTGCTCACTGCACGGACTGAAAGGTTGGCTTCAACCATGTCCACACGCCGCACCAGGCTTTCAGTTGAAGAACATTCACTTCAGAATTCACAGGACGCAGTCCACGTGGCTAGGTTGAGGGCTTCACAGTCCCCAGCACAGAAAACCCTTCGTTGTTTGTGGGATGCCACTGCCAAAGCTTGCTCCAGGGGTTTAGAAAGCTTTGAACAAACAACTTCACGTCATCTTAGGAATACTAGGACTACAGCCACCTCTAGAGCTTCGGAAAAACCCCAAGAAACAGCTCATTGTTGTTTTAGAAATGCCCTATCCACCACGTCTGACAGAGCTTTAGAAAGCCCTGCACAAATCACTGTTCGTCGCGTTAGAAATGTCCGCTCTACTGCGTCTGCCAGGGCTGCAGAAAACTCTGAAGAATGCTGTCAACAGCTCGAAAACATTAGCAACTTTGAGCTTCTTTGAATTGCGTAACTTCACTGTCTACGTCATTTTGGTCAAATGCCGCATACAATTATGACTGCACCGTCAACTATTCTGCTAGGAGAGACATACAAATAGGGGCCATGGATAAAGTTCGCACTTTTTGCAACGCAAAAAAGTGGGCCAGTGAGCAACCTGGGCTTTGTTGCTCTGGGGGCAAAATCAAACTCCCTTCTGTAGACAAACCTTCCCAGCTGCTTAGGGACCTTCTTCTGCGTACAACTTCGGAGTCAATGTATTTTCTTGAAGCAATACGGAAATACAACTGTTGCTTCCAGATGACGTCTTTTGGTGCGAAGGCTATTAGTGAGGGGTGATGGATGCCTACTTTCAAAGTGCAAGGCCAGGTTTACCACTTAATGGGATCACTTTTGACTGATCAGGGAGAGCCACCTCAGTTCCTACAAATTTACTTTCTCGCTGACTACAACGAGCAGGTTGATGTGCGTCTCGGCATCCTTCGCTGGTGGCCCTTGATACATGCATGAAAGGACACAAGACGCAATGACCTATGTCCGTCATTACGGGAGGCCTGATTTGTCCATCATGTTCATGTGTTATCTGAAATGGGTTGAAATCACATGCAAACTTTTTTCAGGTCAGCAGTACTCACACCGCTCTGACCTAATTGCCCGCATTTTCTGGTTACAGCTGTGTAAGCTTATGGATTTAATCCTTAAAGGGCAAGTCTTAGGACGCATTAAGTGTCATATGTATACAGTGGAATGGCAGAAACGTGGTTTGCCTCGTGCCCACATTCTGCTGTGGCTCAACGATAAGGTTGATGCAAACAAAATAGACGATTTTATTTCTGCTGAAATTCCGGATCCTGCGCTGGATACTTTGCTCCACGAAATCATTAAAAACAATATGATACACGGCCCCTGTGGCGGGAATTACAAAAAAGGTCATGTTGGTCAAGCGGCCCCACTTGCGCAAAGGGTTACCCCCGTAAGTTTATCTCAGAAAAGCAGACTGCGATGGATGGTTACCCACTGTACAGTCGTAGAAGCCCCACTGAGGGCGGCAGAAACCGTGACAGTTAAGGGGCACACTTTGGACAATCATTGGGTGGTGCCTTATTGTTCGCTGCTGTCCAAGACTTTTGGAGCCCACATAAACGTTGAATACTTCCACTCGGTTAAGTCAATAAAGTACATCTGCAAGTATGTTAATAAAGGCAGCGATGCTGCCGTTTTTGGTATCCGGCGCGACAATTGCATTGACGAGGTGGCCTTTTACGTGGTTGGACGCTAACTCAGCAGTAGTGAGGCCCTTTGGTGAATTTTCGGATTCCCCATACACCAAAGGACTCCAGCCATTGTGCAGCTTGCTGTTCACTTGGAAAATGGACAGAGGATGTACTTCACCGAACAAAACGGCCAGCAGGTTGCGGAAAACCCTAAAGACACAACCCTAACGGTTTTCTTTAAATTATGCTCAACAGATGCTTTTGCCAAAACATTGATATACCGCCAAGTCCCATCCTACTATGTGTGGTCGAACAACCTGTGGATTCAGCGAAAGGCTGGCGACCCTGTCAAGGGTTATCCTGATGTAAGGTCTAACTCTTGCCTTGGACGCGTTTATACTGTGCCCCCCAGCCAGCAGGAGTGCTTTTACCTCCGCCTTCTACTTCATGAAATTGCTGGGCCAACGAGTTTCACAGATATTTGCACTGTCAATGGCATAGAGTGCCAGTCTTATAGAGAGGCATGCTTCCGTTTGGGATTGCTTGAAGACGACTCCTAATGGGATGCAGCTATGGTGGAGGGTGAACTTCTCAGAATGCAATCATGGCTTTGAACGCTGTTTGCCATTTTGATTTTGCGATGCGAACTAAGTGATCCTCTGTCGCTCTGGCTAAAGTACAGAGAATCCATGTCAGAGGATGTGCTGTTCTCCGTTCAGCGTAACAGCCCAGGAGTTGAATGCGGTTTCACTGACTTCATATTCAACAGAGCGCTGGTGGCACTAGAAGATGTTGTTTTCGAATTGGGAGGTGCCTCTTTACCAACTTACAGTTTACCACCACTGCTCGGAGACAGTTTTGACATTGTACCAACTGAGTTATTGCAGGAAAAATCCTACTCCACCGATGGACTGAATGCATACATTACCGAAAACGAGCCGAATCTTCGACCTGATCAAAGCGTTGCTTTCACTACCATAACAGACAGGGCAAACGGCTCCATTGGAGGTAAATACTTTTTAGATGTGCCCAGAGGAACTGGCAAAACTTTTGTTACTAAATTAGTCCTGGCAGAGGTACGGCGTCATGGGGAGATTGCTATTGCGATCGCATCTTCCGGGATTGCTGCAACGTTGCTACTGGGAGGTAGAACCGCTCATTCGGCTTTTAGGTTGCCACTTGATCTATGCTGGTCACAAACTCCTCTCTGCAACATAACAAAGAATTTGCAACAGGCTGAAGTTCTGCGGAGATGCAAACTTATAGTTTGGGATGAGTGCACGATGGCACACAAGGGCGTCCTTGAGGCACTTGACCAAAGTCTCTAAGACATCCGCGACTCCTTCGACCCCATGGGTGGAGTAACCCTTCTCCTCGCAGGCGACTTTAGGCAGACTCTACCTGTTATTCCTAAAGGGACACTGTCCGTGCCTGCCTGAAGTCGTCTGCCCTTTGGCACCACATAGAGACTCTTAAACTGAGCACGAACATGCGTACCTACTTGAATGGGGACTCCAGATCTGCTGACTTTGCACGGGACCTTCTTGCTCTTGGGGAGGGGAAAATGCCATCTGACACACAGGGTTTTGTGCAGATGGACCAGCTTGCCACCACTGTTGAATCACCAGATGAATTGATGAATGCAGTTTTCTACAACCTATCCACTAATTTTGCAGATGCCGATTGGCTTGCTGGGAGGGCCATATTGGCACCAAAGAACTGTACAGTTGATTCCATCAATCTTAAACTGTTGGATTGCATTCCCAGGCAATGTCATGTTTATAAGTCCATCGACAGAACTTCCGATCCATCTGAATTAGCTGGGTATCCCATAGAAGTTTTGAACTTCCTTCAGCCGTCCGGACTCCCACCTCATATTCTTCGGCTCAAAGTTGGTGCTCCGATTATGCTAATCAGGAATTTGCACCCACCTAAACAGTGCAATGGGATTCGCCTCATTATTAAATCCCTTTCTCTGAACCTGATTGAGACGACCATTGCAACTGGCTGCAGCAAGGGGGAAGTCGTTCTGATTCCCAGGATGCATCTTCTGTCATCAGAAGCAAGGATACCAATCAACTTTCGTCACTCACAATTTCCCGCGAAGCTTTGCTTTGCTATGTCCATTAACAAATCACAAGGACAGATGCTTTGCATTGCAGGTCTGCATTTATGTGAGCAGTGCTTCTCTCACGGCCAACTTTACATTGTGCTCACGAGTTGGGTCTAAGGACAGGGTTTTCATTTACTCTCCCAATAACTGTGCTAGAAACATAACCTACACGGAGGTCCTGTAGACAACCCGCCCGGTAGCGTTTAAGCGCCATGCACATATATGCAGTCCGATTGCATGGCAATTTTTTTGTTTGTCATATTGGTTTTAACGTTAGGTTGTCGTAGTCTCCACTTGCCATTACTAAGACATCTTTGTAAAGGTTATCCAGCTCTTTTGTTTAATTGTCACAAAATTCGAGTGTGTCTACAAAATTCAGGCTTCTCCTTCCATATACACTTTATGGCTGCCATGGGTGAAACATGTCAGCGATACGGCTCTATTGTTTTGTTTGTAGTCGTGTAAAAAAAAAACCTAAAAACACACGCCAAGTACGGCAACCCCGGTCGGTTTTCATAAGCTCTCAGCCGTGATGTTGACTGCGACTGAAGAGAAGGCACTTTTTCATTGCAATTGAGGCGCTCGGCTGTACAGCGACCCTGGTCTGGTTCCATGAGCTCTCAGCGTGATGTTGACTGCGACTGAAGAGATGGCATTTCTCCATTGCAATTACGATGCGCAGCCTTACGGCTACCCCTGTTGCGGTTTTAAGGGCTCTCAGCCGCGATGTAGATAGTGACAGATCAGAATAAAGGAAGTTATATCACAGAAATTTTCTTAGCATGACACCCCGTCACTGTTCGCTCTTCTCTCAGTTTTATGGTTCTGCTTTGTGGTCGTGGCAGCGCCATCTTTTGGGCATAAGACGCGTCTTTTAGTTAGACAAGCGGTTTGTTCGTGATTGTAGACGGCACATACTTTATGTCTATGGCTTCTTCACGACACGTTTTCCCTTCAATCCCTATGTATGTTGCAACTGAATCGTGGTTTCTTGACTACTTACCACAAGTGCTTCCAGTAATGCTTAACGGTCCAATTGGTTAAAGCAGTAACTGCTGCCAGCTTTTATGCACAGATGTCTTAGTAATGGCAAATGACTGATGCTACAACGGCTTTCCGTTACTTCCTTCGATACCTTTGAATACTTGGGCCTGCATGATGTCTGCTTAAACTTTGTGTGCATTGTGTTTCAACCTTTTGTAGAAACTTAGTTCCTGTTGACTTACAAAGCACATCTTTCCAAGCAACAGCCGTCCCCAACTCTTACTGTTACATCCCTGGGCAATGCTGGGCTCTACTGCTAGTACTCAATAAACCTGTTAGAGTTATAAACAATGTTGTATATTTTTATTGATTCCCAAAGTAGTCCCAGGATTCAAAGAGACAAAAGTAGCTACAGGCAGGAATTATGCAATCTTGTCTGTGGTACACAACATACACAGACGGATCCACACTAGACTTTGCTGTTAATCCCCAATATCAACCCTATGGAGATGACACACCAGCCCCAAAGAAGGAGGAAAAAGAAATTCAAGTAACCCATAAGGTCGGTTTTACTCAAGAAAGCTAGTGAATGACAGAAGAGACAGATATGTAGTGGAGTGTGTGTATTTGTTGAAAGGGTGAATGTTACAATGCCATCCTTTAAATGTTTTATGATTTTCAAAAATATATTAGAAAAGTCAAACATTAATTTGTACTTTTAGATTTGTATTTTGTTGTTGCAAACTTTATCACTAATATAAGCATTATAATAGTTAAGTAAAGCTTTGACTTTAAAGAATTATTTCAAATATTATCATAGATACTAGAGTCTGCTGCAGTGCAAGAGATAGGAAACATTTCTTACAGCTTCATTCACTTGATCGTTCTAAGTGCCCCCCGCCACTACTGTTAGTATTTTATGTAAGAATGCTTAAGAAATAACTAAGGAATACAGATTCTCTAACATCTTTAATTTCAAGGCCATATTTTGATTATTCTGAAACAGTCAAGAGATGCAAAAGCAGTAATGAAATATTTCTGATCTATCAAAATATATATGAGGATGAATCAATATAACTGCAAATGTACATGAAGTTAGTAACTAAATTTTGATCTGAAATTTTTACTCAACAGTAAGAATTTCATATCAAAATTAATATTAATCACAGATTTAATATTAAATCTGTAATTAATATTGAGTGTATTGACAAGGAAATAGTGTCTGTAGATGTATATTATATAAATTGGTAATGTATGTAGATTGCAGAATTGTGTTGTCAAAATAACTACCATTTGAGTCTTGGAGTCGCTGCTTTTGGCATCACTTAATGATTAAATTACAAAAAAAATCTTCTCAAACTTCTTTTTTTTAAAAAAAAATAACATGTCAGGGAAAAAAAGCAAAAACACCCCTGTTCAGTTGTGAAATTTTTCAGGAAAAGAGAATTCTACTTAAAAAATTATTTTGTAGTTAATTTCATTAAAAATAATGTCTTAAATACCATAAGAGAATTATCTTATTAGCTGAGTCAAGGAGCTGAACTGGAAAAGACCCACTAATACTCCACTTTTATTTGAGAAAATGTTACTCAGTAATTTATAATAGGTTCTTTAATAAGCTAATGCAAATTAAATTAAAACTGCAAATTTCAGGATTATTTGTATAAATTTATTGAACAGGAAATGCTTTCTCCAATTTGTTTGTATTATTTATAAAAAGCATGAGGCAAATGCTATTGTTATTCACTTTTTGCCCGGTCATATGTACTTTCATGAAAATTATCACATTTGTGTTGAATTTTAAAAAAGTATTCATTGTCCGTTTTTAAATCTTTATCTGCAATTCTTTGTTCTATGTTTCATTTGTTTTTATTTTTTGTTTGAATAAAGAGACAATAAGTTAAAGAGGGAAAGAATTTGATTTTCATGGCAAAAAAACTTAACATCAAACTTCTAAACTAGTGACTCTTGATTCTGGAACATTAAAATTTATTACATTTACAAAGTACATAACAAATAATTTTGTTTTTTTTTGTCTGAGAAAGTATCTCATTTACCAACAGCACTAAGAAAGAGCACACCTTTTAGTGACAGTATTGATCTAAATTTCACAGCAGTCAGTGTGTATATAGAAGAGATATGTCCAAAAAGAAAGCAAACTTTTAAAACAGAATACCAGTAAAATCTTTTAACAAGCTTTGTGACTGAAATGTTGAGCAGTGATCTTGATCTTTTGTATAAAAAATACCTACGTCACATGAGTTACTACTGAGCTAGAGTGAATGCGTGTGGTGTTCACTTATGTCCTACTCCTAATTTAAAGAGATATAGGTTTGTATAAAAATTAGGGAGGGAAGAAAAAACTTTTCTAATAATGCAATGCTGCAACAGTCTCATGAGAAGGGGATTGTTTGAACTAAACTAAATAATATCATGATTGGTACTAGTGTTTAGATCAGGAAAAACATCCAAAGATATTCCCAAATCTGGACACCTTTCTATATCAACAAATCAATTAAGAAATTGAATGTTGTGATCCATGGAGATTATTACCTGATTCTTAGAAATTTCTGAATAGCTAGTGGTATATAATTCTAAAAGAAACATTGATAATGCATCATGTTGATGCAAAATTTATATCAGATTTGCTAAGAGCTGAACAAAAATAGAACCACTTCAGTCAGTCTGAATAAATATAAAATGTCATATAAAGAAAAGGAATAAAACCTAAATGTATAGGTATGATAAAAAAAACAAACAGCCTATGAAACAACCTCAAATGTGAATTTGATATTGATCAAGAATTTTGGCTAGAAGGACATCACATGTGAGTTTGTTCAGACAATAAAATGTTTCCAAAATGTAATGCAAAAGAAGAGTCCTGTGGTACGAACAAAAAGACCTAGATGTAACATCATAGCAACACACATCGCTTTTTATTTGTGATTTTGGGGAGAAACAGGAGACAACTCTCGTCTCCTGGCTGTTTCACTTTCTTAATTTTGACCCTGCAGATATTTTTCAACACTTGAAACTGAAATTTTTCCCTGAAAGGTTGTTAAAATCAGATGATATTAGAAACTATGAAACATATGCACTTTTCCAGAGAATACATTCCAGAACTGGAAAAATACTGGGAATGGTGGAAAAAAAAACTATTTGGAAAAATAGAATTGTGAAACAATGAATTTGTCTGAATTTCTAGGATCATTATTTGCATTATTTACATTTGGAGGATTGTCTTCATCCCCAGACAAGAACAACCAACCCCTGTAGATTAAATAAAGGGTTCAGTTTGAAATTCCTTGAAGGTTATCCAAATCAACAAGCATCTGAAGAAGGCCAGAAATTCCAATGGCTAAAATGTGAAAATAACAAAGATGAGAATAATAGTCTAAATGGAACTAATGTAAATCAATTTATTTTTGAGAAAGTTTAGTTTCTTTTTGGACACTCATTTCATTTTTATGTAGATGTAATCAAGTGTGTGCGTGAACAGTGCCATTTTTGTAGTTATTGCATATTGTACATGTGAATCCAAGATTTCTGCTATTTTGATCAAAGAGAAAAATATTTTTTTAAAGAATATTTTTGAAATGATTTTAACTCCAAGAAACAAGATATAAAATAAATGTTTGTATGCCTTTAGAAGAAAGATGGAAACCAAAATAAATATAAGATATTGCTTATTGTTGGGTTAAAGCTCAAATGTCTTGGACAAGTTTTTTAACCTCTGAGCAAGCATCTCCTTCTGCATCTTCCAGCTTTTTTCCAAGTTTTCTGCCTTTTCAATAAGATCATCCAAGATCCTGAAGGAGGACTTTTCAAATTTTTCAATATCACTGCAATAAGAATAATAAACAAAAAACAACAACATGAAAATGAAACGATAAAAGATGCTGTATTATTTCTTATTTTTAAATGTTACTCCTATGGCATTTTTAAGATTAACAGTTTAAGGCTTAGAATATATCAAGTGTTTTGGAAGAGAAATATCATAATAAATACTTGTCTGTATTCTTGTGGAGATGAATTAATGGTAGAACAAAAGAATAATCAAGAAGCTGAAGATTTTATTGCAAAGTTTATAAGCTCTTATCAATATGAAAAAACTGTTTATTAAAAAGTTAAGAGCTATTTCAGACTTAACAAAAACAAAAAACAAAAACAAAAAACAAAAAAAGAAAACAAAAGAAAAAACATTTTGTTTAAAATGTACAATTAAGTTTGATATTTGGAATATTTATAAAGAGAGAAGAAATTATTGAATTTTTAAAAATAATATTGTAGTAATGTAGTAAATTGAGGAACAAAATGCCAACAGGACTGACTTCCTAAGACACCAGGTCTTGCCAACTGCTGACTGTTGATTTCCCATTGTTTTTTATTGGCATGAGACATCTTACAAAGACCCAGATCTTGACCAGTTGTAGAGAGGCCTGTATCTGGCTAGACATGCTAAACTGCCCTGATGCTAATGGGAAAAACCCGGATATAACTGGTGTTGACAAATATGTCCGCATGTGATCTAAGGCCTCTTTTGCGCTTGTACTGAAGTGCGTTCACAAGAAAAGTACAACATTTGTAATTAACCTAAGTGTACAATTAAATATTAAATCAATGAAAACCTTGTCCATCAGAGTTTTAAAAGATAATTCAAAAGTAACTAAAATATACTTGTAGATAATCTGTATTGGCTTAATATGTTTGATGTTTATTTTCATCATGCTCAGGATATTGTGACTAAAAGTGAATCTAGTTGTTATTTTTACAAGTTCATATAAATAATAAATAAAATAAAGAAAGGTTGTTGGTACCAATACATGGGAATGACTGCAAAAACATACTCCATCCCAAAATTTATAGACAAACCATACTCCTCAGTTTCATCTGCCATATTTTTTTGTTCTATCTTGTCTTGAAGTCAGAATGCTGCAATCACTTGTCTGTATACTTTTTGTGTGTTAATACCATTCTTAACCTGTGAACTTTTTGGTCTTATTACCTTTACTTTGTTTACTTTTGTCTTGCATATATTATTTGCTTAATATTATTTTTTGTCCTGTTCTTTTCTTTCTTTTGTTATTGCAAACTTTGTCAATTCTGTTTGTTCTGCCAATTACATTTAACCATTACCAATTACACTACAAAGATATAATTTAGGTATTAAAATGAATAAAATGACAGTTATAATAAGAGAAGTAGTGATCCCAACATCACATGATGGTCATAAAATATACAGGTGTTTAATATGTATAAAATAAGTATTAAGAAAGTATATTTTCATTTGAGTTAAATAATCTTTTTAAGTTTTAAAACATGATCAATTTTTTCAAAGCCAATCAGACATCATAATAATTTACTATTTATGGCAGGTAAGTAATGGTGATTACCTTGATATCAATTCAGTTTTCTCCCTGCTAGAAAGAAGACATGTTTGATAAATTTATAAATCCTTTTGGCCTTTATTCTTTTGTTTTTATCTTTTTATTTATTTATTTTAGATTTGGAATAAACCAATTTTCTTCAGGCAACAGATAAATATTTTTTTTCCATTTTCAAGGAATAGCAGCATTCTTTGGTGACAAAAAAAAGTAAATTAAATTTTGATTTCTTTTGTTATTTTCCAATCAAAAAATAATTGCCTCTCCTGATGAGACTTCTTTATCATTTTCCTAAGCAAAGCAAATAGAAACAGGCAGTTAACACCTGATGATTACTCAAAGTTGACTGGTGGAAAATATTCTTGTAAAAACATGAACAAATATGAAAGTAATAATGCAAATCAACTATACAATCAGCAAAATATATTGAAACAAGAATATTTTTTAAACTCAATTTTATATCTTAAAATAAACATATATATAAAATTTATTAAAAAATTATAAGAACAGTAAAGCACAGTAAAAAAGTATGCTTATAAAAAGCATTGAAAGCCAAAGTAATTGGTCATTTATAAATAACTGTCCATATAAGTATGTCTAATACTGGAAAGTAATACTAGAAATGTAAAACTTAGTATCTAAACTAAAGTAAGTATTACAAAGTTTCAAGATCAAAAACACAGAGCAGGAGAAATGAAAGTATAAAAAATTCTATCGTAAAAATTACCAACAATACATTTTCATACTCCTCCCTCACCTCCAAGTAATTACCAACAATAAATTTTTCTAAAAAATTATCAGCAATGCATTTTTCTAAAAGAAATTATTAATGTTCGCAGGAAAATTAAATTTCAGCATTAAATGATCCATAAGGAGTTGATATGCTGCTAAACAATCAAATTTTATAAAGAATATTTGTAAATAATCAACTGGTTTTGAAATTTCTCATTAAAAAGATGATACAATAGATCTTGCAATGGAAAATGAATGCCAGTTTTAAAAAAATTCTGAATTGAGTGATGAATATTCCTATAGAATATAAATAAATAGATTTTCTATATCTAGCTCTTTATAAACAACACTGCAAGACATTAATAACCCTGTATTTAATGTTTCATTGCATCATCATTGTGGAGATAAGCAAAAAAATAATGATAGCATTCTACAATCAAAGCCAAAACAGAAGAGATGAGATGTCCTGGTGTGAAAAAAAAAAAAAGAAACACTGAGTAACATTTTCAATCCTGATTACACTAAACTGAAGATGCTTTCAGAATTAGAACATACACTAATATAGAACCAAGCATTACAATGTCATCAGACAAACAATAATGAACCTATTGATGAGGAAGTAAAAAAAAAAAAAAGCTAATGAATAATAAAACATCACTTGACACTGAGGGGAAACTTTTGAAAATAGTGTATCCTTTCCTCAAATTTAGAAATAACTTTTTAAATTTCATGAAGGAAAGTCTGGAATTAGAAGTGCATTGCAAAAAACTGTTGGGTGTATCATGTATTAATGCACTATGGAAACAAAATGGTAAACCCCAAGAACCTCATGGATTGGTATTACAGAATCACAAACCAAGAACTGTATAAGATAAAAAGGAACCACACCATTTGAGGACTTTCAACAGCAGCAAGAACTAAAATGGTTGGCACATGTAACTCAGAGAGAATAATGACATAATGAAGAGGTTGTGCCAAACAAAAGGTAAGGAAGGAAGCCTCCATTAATATTGGAAAGAGCATTAACAGCTACTGGACTTGAGAAACCTAGTTTCCTGAAAAATTGTTTTAAGTGAATGATTTTATAAATTTCAACTGAAAGTAGCACTGACTGCTTGGTGAATGAATGCCAAATGTTTCCTTATCTTATGAGGAAATGACTAATATTACCATTGGGAATCCACAGTGACCATGCTATGTCATATCAGCAATCTCCTCTATCCCAACTTTTAAACTTTAACCAATCAAGCAACCCTTTGCTCCATCTATTAACCTTTTTTCTGGCATTTAATTACTGCTATAGTTATTTCTTATCTTGGTTTGTTCTATGAACCATGTTGATCTTTCTGTCTCTTAGGCTTATCCAGAGCATTGTTCTTTCCATGCAATTTTCATTGTTTTCAAGCAATTTCCTATAATTTCCATCATTGCTGACATTATACATTCATTATGTTATCATATGTTTTAATTTTATTGCTAAAGATTTATGTCTATTTTTATTGAATGCATTTTAATCAGTCATTATACTGTTTTATTTCTATGAATTTTTTGTAAATGTGCATGAAATGTGTTCCATTATAGTTAATTTAAAAATTAACTATTAAGAATATGTAACAGAAGAAACTAATTTATATTTTTTTTTATTATTAATGTTTTAATCCAGAAATTTAAAATGTTTGGTATCAGGATTGGTGTATCAGAAGTATAATATTAAAGTTATATCTGTAGAAGCTATTGAGTACTTAACATTAAAGTATTTAAAACATATAATTCAATAGAGGAAGACGTTTAATGAGACAGGTTCTTTTTGATAAAAATCACTGGCTAAAAAGGATATAAAAACTTGAATAATTTATATGTGTTATCATAAACAACTTGAAATAATAAAAAATTGAAATCTACTGACTTGAAATTATTATTTTTAAATTTTTTCAAAAGATAAAATTTTTTGGACAAATTGGTTTTGACAACCACTGGATAACATTAACCATGATGGTAATAAGAATTGGTTTCCTCTATATAACAACTGTTCTATCCTGTCAAATTTTCTGTTTGAGAGTCTCTATTAGCTTTCTTTATTAGATTTATTTAAAGTGTTTATATAACAAATTAGTGATGATGATTCAGGCAGGTTGGAGTAATGGTTAGCGGCTTGAATTGAAAGCCAAGTTTGAATTTCAGTTGAGGTCATTATATTCGTTTACATGCTAATATCTTTGGGAAAGGTATGAATCCATCTGCCCCCACCATTTATGGGTAAAATAGCAATCGTCTAGAAGGAAACTGAATTCAAACCAGATTGCCCTATCTTAAAAGCGTGTATACATGCAGTCGAGGACTGTGAATCTAAATTCCCACTGAAAATAGCAATTCCTCAAATGCAGCATTAAAAGGAGCCCAATGTTTCATAAGGAACAAGAGGATCTAATAAATAAATAAATAAATAAATAAATAAATAAAAGGTGTATTTCACTAGCAATAATTCTTTCAAACATTTTTAGTTGAATAATATTGACAACTTCTATCAAATCTTTTTATTAAATTTTTTCAAGTTTCTGAATTAGTTGTTTTATGTTATTGGTAAATTTGCCAAAGTTCATTTTTTAAATTTTTTTCCACAAGTACTTTCGGATGTTGCTACATTCATCTTCAAGGATTGTGTTTTGTGTTTGTTTATGCAATAGTTTTTGGTTAATTCCAGTGTTCTCACATTTACTGAAAACAATTTCAAGTCATTTAAGGTGACATCATTGAAACAGTCAAATTGGAATTTAAAATTATCTCAAATGTTCAAAACACCTAATGAAGAGTGTAGACATTTATTGCAGTTTTACTGTTTTTCACTGGTAGATGTATTATATTTAGCAAGGAGTGTTATAATTTTACTTTCCATTGATTCAACAAGAAAATGTCTTTTGTGTCTTGTGTTCAGAATAAAAATCTTATTAAGGTTCTTGTATATCTGATAACAAATTTTGCAAGGAAATAAAAATTGTTTAAGAATAAAAATGGATTTAAGATTTTGGAAAATAGTTTGGTAGCTCTGGTTTTTAAGTGAAAAGAGATTTCCTTATTCTTGATTTACAGTATAAACTATAAAAATTTCATTTTGTTGTGAAAAAAAAAAAAAAAAGTTAAATTTTGCATATTTTTTATGGCCTTTTAGGCTCAAGCAAAGAAGTGTCAAGATCTTGTCAATCTACCTTTTTTTTTAAATACTCAGAAAAGGATTTTACATATATTGGCCAATGGGAATCAAGTTTTTCTAGCACCTAAAAATTTTGACATGAGTTGAATTTTATGACCCCACTGAGAAAAAAAAGGACTGCTATCAGCAAGTCTTTATTGACGAACAACTTAAGATACCATAACTTGCTTAAGAAATGCAAAAAGTGTCATGAATCCATAGAAACGGGCCTGGAGAGAAACACACACCTGTATTCAACAGATAGATAAAGATAATTGTTATTTCTCAACATATTTGAACCTCGTGAGTTTGTTTTATTATTTTTCTTTTACTTACGCTTGTGTGGTATCACCTTTACCCCGGATTCAGCTTGCACTACAGCCCGACACCTGATTGATTTTGTCTACCGAAGATCAAAGCAGTTACTTTAGTGACCAAATGTTGGAGGCAAGCTGAGAACGACAAAGCTGGTATCAAGCCGGAAACGACCAGATTGACCAGGACACAGGCTGGTGTTAGTGACAAGGAGTCAACCCCAAAACACTGGTGGAAGAAACCTTACGGCTTCTCGCCGCAACTGGGAGTTGACCACGGGCTGAAGGAGCAGTGTCATATATTGACGTCGCGACCAGTGGACGTCCCATATTGGCACTGGTGCTGTGACCACCAGTGCGTGTCACACTGTTTCTCAGTGTAATCTTTTTATTACCTCAAATTGTTATCCAGCCAAAAGAAGTGCACAAAAGGAAAGTTTTGTGCAACCCTTATTTTGTACTTTTCCAATTTGTAATTAGAATTTTGCGCAGTGGTCATCTGTTTTTAAAGTAGCGCCTATTTTTAAGAGTTGCTGTTTCTACCAACTAACTTGTGTGTCTGGCACAAGAACTTGGAATTGGTAGGAAAGCAAAATTTTTAATTTTTATATCTTGCACAAAAAAGTTTTATGTTACTGCAGTGTAGCATAAATTTTTATAATATTCAAGTATAGTACGAGTTTTTATGGTCAGTTTTTACACCAAAAATAGTGGTGGAGGGGTCACACTATACACAAGTAATTTTTTGAAGGACTTAAAAATCATACATTTTCAGTGACTGATTGCACTATATACTGGTAATTTTTTTTTTTTTATAGCAGGGTTAAAATTTATGCAAAACAATTTAGGGGTTGCACTATACATGAAGTTTGTTTATATACAAGTACATACAGTATGTCTCTTTTGATTGTCGTTTTGTTTCTTTTTTTTATGGATTATCAACTTTTGTAGGTTGAAATGAAGAGTGTCAACATTTATGATATACTTTGCAGTTTTCCACTCATGGATGTAGTAGGTTAGTATATTCTTGTAAGCATATTTTAGTTTGTAACAAAATAATTTTCTTTTGTGAGTGAATATTGTATTAACAATAATTTTTTTTAGATACAAGTCCAATTCAACCAATAGTTGAGTAAAGGAGATGAATTCACAATTTTCCTAAGAGTATTTGCATGTAAATTAATGTAATGAACTTGAGGGGAATTTGAACTCGACTCTCCGATTTCTCATTCCAATTCACTATTCATTACACAAAGTGCACATCCATTTATATCTGTACTTAGATCTGGAAGACACAGATTTAGTGAGAGAATTCTTATTTGAATTCCCAAAACTAGGAGGACAGTCTATTAATTTCAGTTAAAAACAAGAAGAGACTTTAATTAGCTATAAGACAGAGCCACATCTTTTATTGAATAGAAAGTCATCTGAGAGAATTTCCAACTGATTAAACAAGTGATTGCTCACTTTCTATTGACCTTTATTCTTGGTATCACTTATCACTTCATCTTATCTCAGAATTTTGAGAAAGCCAAATGATTCATCCACAACATTATTGAAATTATTTAATATATTAAAACAACACAAATTATAATGAATAGATTAAACATACATAATACAAATGGAGTGATGAAAAGTTCTCAGCCCAACCCATTTTCAAAGATCTGGACATATGATCAAACACCAGATTTATTTTTGGAAGTGCTTCTTGATGAAACTAAGAATTTTTCAGCACTTCTTCATATACAGTACAATACAAAAGCCTTTGGTCACTTTAAACTATTGTAAATTTCTAATTATTGCCTGGTAAACAGATGTTTTACATTGTGTTTTCTATAGATATAATTTTTTGTAAAAATGTTAAGAATTCACAACTGCTTGCAATAATGAATTGAGTACTAAATTACTAATGCCACTGTAATAACCAAATACTTTTAGATTTTAAATTTATCAATGGACAGTATCATAAGAATTAAGTCATTTTATTGTTGAAGATAGAGAATAAATAATAACATTTATAAGATGATGGTATTAAAAAGAATGATAGACTTGTTGAATATTTTGATATTAAGTGAGGCATTCATAAATACAGAAATTTCTATTTAGTAAAGTTGGTATTGGTTACAATTTGGAGAATGACTGGCAAAAAACCTCCCCTCCCCAAATTTACAGACAAATCCTACAGATGCATGCAGGGATTTCTTCTTAGCAAATAAAAATGGACAATTCTTGGTCTTACACACACATTTTTTCTTTCTTGCTTTGAAGACAAAAGACCATAAAAACTTCACTGTATTCCTTTTGTATGTGAACACTATTCTTATTTTGTGAACTTTTTTACTGGCTTATAGCTACTTTGCATTATATTATCTTGTTTTTTATTATTTTGCTGTTCTTTTTCTTTTTATCGTTTTTGAGAATTGTAAGCTTAATAATATCCCCTTTATCTACAGAGTATGAACCCAGACACAAGCTCTACTTTAATGGTGATGAATCTAAATATGAATTAAGGAAAGTAATACTTTTAGGATATATGAAAATTTAAAAATGATATGAAATTATTTTAGCACCAAATGATCATCATAATGATGAAGATTACCATGAAAAGAATGCAAAGGTGTTCACTGAGTTAATTTCAACAATGGTAGAAAATCATTGCAAATTTTGAGAGAACATTACTTACCAAAAAGAAACCAAAAATACTTTTCCTCTATACTAAATTAACCTCCTTATGGAAATCAAGTAGCGAAAAGTATTATGGATTATATTATTAGGGCTGAAAATGCTGCAACTATTAAAAACATCAAAAGTGATTAGTGATAGCTTACTAAAAGCCTCCCTAACTGAATTTAAACTGTTCACAACTCTTATTACTTAGAAGACAAAATGAGAACATTCAGTGAATTTAAAGTAGGATTATACAGCTTAGAAAGAAATTGGAAAGGTGATTGAAGAAAATAGTAGTGAAAATACCATAAAGGGCCTTAAGATGCAAAGGCCAAAACTGAAGTTATAAAGTAATAATATTCCACTTTGCTAAATATTTGGTAAACAAAAGCACAAACTGCTGAGGTAAAAATTGGAAGTCTGAAAAAAATATTTCCCCCCTCAAAACAATATAATTCCAATTCAACCAGCAACAAATTATATATATATATATATATATATATATATATATATATAGTAACCCTCATCTCAATTTTTAAACATTTTCTTGAATTTCATTGGTTGTTAAATAAAAATAAGCTTTGAGAAATTTCCATGTCAAAATTTGTGCAAAAATAGGCTCAACTGACATAAAAAAAATCTTCCTCAAATTCATTAAATGTTTCAAGAAATCCTATTGGCTAAAAAAAAAATACATTTCTCAGAAAAATTCGCAACAAGCCGCTGGAGCCAATTTTGTTGTTAAAAAAAAAAAAACCATAAATAGAAACAGCAAAGGAATTTGTGTCACATTTTGAGACTCACGCATGCAAAGATACATACGGGAATCGTGTGTCAAAATTGCCGCCAAAGAAACAAACTTTCTTTATGAGAGATTAGAAATATTCATACAACAAACTTTTTCACTCAATATCTTTCATAGAAAAATCTAAGTTAAATTCAACCTTTTCAATCAAAGGCAGACAACTTTTTAGACATTGAACATTTCTGAAACAGCAAAGAACTTTTCCTCTATACTTTTGCACACATCATTACAAACAAAGAAATTGTAAATTGTGTATATAAAATTTAATCTGTTGTTTCAAACGTATTTTTTGTCGTGACTGAATATTGTTACTATTTGGCCATTTCTTATAATTTATGTTTGTGGATATTGCATATTTTATTTACAGCACAATCTTAAATATTCACGTATCCTTCTTAGATCCACTATATATATATATATATATATATATATATATATATATATATATATATATATATATATATATATATATATGTGAACATGGTAATAAAACTATGGAATATCAAAATACATTTTTTTTTTTTTTTAAGTTGTTGCAATGGACATGTCCTATCTCCCCTACGAAAAATCACAAAATCACCTGTACCATACATGGTCATGTAAATTACCTAGTGCCTTAGGACTAATTAAATGCCTGTAGGTGGGCATGAAAAAAATCTGCCTAACTGACTGAGGCACACATAAAAGCCAGCAGATTTTTTCTTTACAGCACAACAATAAGGATTATGAACAGTGAGGAATACATTTGACCAAGCCAGCTGTGAGGTTCAAGGACAAAGACTGCCAGTGTGGAATGTGAAACAGATTAACCACAGATATATTACAAACTAGCTTAAAAGCTGCCCTATCAGGCAGTATTTAAGCTAGCTCTTGCGGAGGGTTCTTGATTGAGCCTTTGGCTTGTTCAGTCTTTGCATATTCTTAGCAGTGGGAACTCTCCTGGCTGCCATTTCATCCAGATTTTCATTTGCATGGGACTTTCTTTTTCTCGCTATAGCCTTAGCTCTTTTGATCTGTTGGTGGAGATATTTTTTATAAGGTAAACTGTTGCAGTATGCAATAGGCAACAATAAAGTACAGAAAAACTCAAAATTGATCACTGCATTTAAGTATTGCATTAATATTTAAGCTTAGCTTTTAAAAGTTCAACGATAATTCTTCTGCTGCCATTTTAATTTAATGACAATTGGATGTATGTAGGTCCTTACTGTCTGTACAAACAATTACTTTTATTTCATGGGTGACTTTTGCTGGATTTCGAGATTAATTTTCATTATTCCCAAATTTATTTCCAAGTTATAAAAATTGTTATTTTGTTGCAAAAAAATCACATAAAATTTTTTTTTACAAAAACAATTGCAGTAGTAATGAAAAATTGGGAATCCAAAATTTCAGGATTGCGGGTCTGGATCTGGCCTGGATGGTTTTAATTTGCTTATGGAGTCGGCATGATTCTAAAATGGTATGATATGTTGAGCTATGTGCTCTAGGAGTAAAGTTGAAAAAGTGTGACACACTGATATTCACATTTATTTATATAGAAGATGATGAGATATTCAAAAGTTAGACAGTTATGTCCTTTTAATTGAAAAAAATGTGACACACAGAAATTTTCACATTTATTATATAGATATATTACTACAGTTGGATATAAATGGCTTACTTGTTGACTGTAGAGCTATAGCTTATGTTGTTACTGATGAATCCAAATTTATTAGATTTGACAATAAAACAAAAACACTTGATAGACGTGGCAGATATCAGTAGAGTAAATAATATTGCCTTAACAAGAGCTCAAGTTACTTTAACAGGTGCACAGGGAAATGTGCAAAAGTTAATTTTAATGGATGTCCTTTATATCTCTACATTTAAGCAGAATATATTCTCTGTACAGGCTGCTACAGAAAAAGGAGCTTCCGTAAAATCTGGCTGTAATTGTTTTCTCTCTCCTAAATAACATCTGGAACTTGTATACTCTAATGTTATACAATTCAACATAAGAGATAGTTGCTTGTGCTATCTAAATAGTGCAGTATTGTCTAAAACTGCTCACACAGCTTAAAACAATAGCATGAAATTCTAAATTATTGTAATATAAAAGACATTTTAAAACTATAGGACATTGTAGAAAGTATGAAACTTACTGAAAATTCAAATATAAATTGTGAAATATATATCCAAAGCAAAATGGTAAAATATAAAATAAATAACCTATCAGGCTAAAAAAATATTCAATCTTGTTCACTGTGAAAATATAAATTGTTTTGAATGGCTACTCTTTATGTAGGTGTTCCCTAGGGTTCTATCTTCAGATCTGCGTACTTTATTCCTGATTTTTATCAATGATTTTCCCAATATCATCAGTTCTCAATCCTATATCTATGCTGATGATAACTATTTACACCTATCTTAATGGTAAGACTGATAAGTTCAGTAGTCATATTGGCAGCTGATCTTGAAAATGAATTTCAATCTATTGTTAACTGGGGCAAGAAACAGCTTGTTAATTTTAACACCTGCAAAACTAAATTGCTCTCTTTCAATTGTCTCATTTTTTGCCTTCCAGCAATATGGCTGATGCTAACATCCAGGAGAGAGAGAGAGAGATTCCTATTGCCTTCTCAGACTAACATTATCTGCTGACATGCAATGGAAAGATTATATATTTTCCATGGATATGAATTGGAATTATTATATCAAATCAATTACCATTAATTTCTTACATTTTTTTTTTTTGTAAATTTACTCAATCTATTGTCTTATCAAATGTATTTAGAATCTGCCAAATTATAGCAAGTTTATTTAAAATTAACATTTGAATTTCATTAAGGTATAAATTTAATACTATTAGAATAATTTTGATAAATATTTTGTAACAATTTACATCCAAGCTAGTTTCAGTAACTTTAATTATTTTCATTGTATAATTTTCTATGAAATATACAAGATTCTTACTTACCTGTTTTAGCAGAGATTATAATGGTTAAGATGAAAAACACCTCCATTATGTTGAAACACCATGATGCTGTATAGGACATCTTTCATATTTATTATTAGTTTTAATTTTCCCTTATTTCTTTATTCTTATGTGTGTTATATTTTTAAACTATTTGTTATTCTGGAACAAAATTTGAATGAAAATATTTTCATTTGTAGAAATCTTCTCTACCACAAAAGAAAATAGTGAGTTACTATAGAAAATCAATTTTAAAATAAATTTCTTTGACTTCCCAAAATGAAAAGGATTATTACCGAATTCATTTTTCTGAGTAGGTCGTTCAACATATTGATTTTTGATTTGTATTATAGTTCTTTGTCAGGATAACAAGTACTTTGCCCTTTGCTTATTAGTACTTTATTTTGGAAAAAGAAGACTAAGTTTAAATCAAGGAAAAGACCCTGTGTTTTTAGTAGTTTACTAAAATCTATGTTGCTCACAAGGAAGAAATAACTATGTACAGTGTCAAGAATCCTTTAATTATTAACTCATAATTAGACTTATCGGTGGATACAATGCAAAATTTGAATGACGGAGAATTCGGTCAATTGGTAAGATAACAGTTTGGGTGAGAGTCAATAAAAAGATCAGATTGGAGGGGAACAGATGAATAGCAGTTGAGGCAGAGATGCGCTTCCATTACACCAGGAAGAGCTGATTGCTTCACCAATTCTCATGTGACTTGCTGCCGCAGAGAACTCCCGACTCATGACTTGTTCCAGACTATTAGATAAATGCCCTAATGAAATTGCAAAGTGGAAGAATTGGAAGTCATTGTATAATGACAGCAAAAACAGAGAGGGAGATGAGTGCTTCATCAGCATTCCATAATTTGCTACCTGAAAAAATTTTTGACTTAAAGCTTGACACCCCAACTCCAATTTGGGAACGAAGTATAAAGGGTCACAAAATTAGACGAGGAAGGAATGGTCATTAACTTGCATGCTTGTAGATTCTTATATGAAAAAGTGTTCCTGTATAAACCTCAGTTATATAAATCTTTCTTATTTTTTATCTTATAACATTGTCCTGCCTGAACATCAGCAATCTAGTGATATCTGGTGACGATTTGGTCATTGTTTGCCTTGTGATCAAAACAAACAATATGGGAAGGGAGACGCTTGGATCAAAGTGACCAACTCTATGGTTAGCCGCCGGACACACCTGGTGGCAGAGGACAGGATGGCATTGTCATTAACACAGGGACCATGACATCCCACAGCATTACACCTGAACTTTAAGAGTATTAATAAATTAGTGGCAAGGTCTCTTCATTTTACAGCTGAAATGGCTAGATGTAACTGTAAGTTCTATGCTAACAGTTTCTTCTTTCACATTTTACCTCGTGGAACTCTCTTCTGGCTTCTTGTTTTGCAGCTGACTTTGATTTACAAAAATTTAAATGCAATGTCAATTGTTATCTTCTACCTTCTTATTTCCTGTTCTTATTGTTCTCTCACCTAAATAATGTTTTCTTTTTCTCATATTCTCTTACTCAGGAACCCCTTGCATCTTGGTGGCTTTATTGCCTTGCTTGGGATGAAATGATTACACTCCTCCTCAAAAAAAAAATATACAGATAACTATTTTAACTGCTTGTTTTTGAGTGATACAGGTTATAACCTAAAGAATATATTTATGCAAGACAAAGCTCTTTCACATTTTGTTAAGCTGACTATTGCTCACCTTGACAAAAAATGTTTCAAAGACACCAAATTAATGGAATACCATCCCTCCATCAAGCCTTTCCTCATGTTAATCCAATAAAAAAACTTGTTATCCTTCATTAAAAGATGCATTTATGAAAATGGAAAACGAATGATGTAGCAATGAAGATTTTTCGGAAACCAGAAAAACTGCTATATGTTGAAATCATGTGGAAAATTTAACAAAATCTATGAATGAAAAACTGATAAAGGTTATAGAATATCAAGAATCTCATATTACCATATAAAATAATTTATTCAGCTATATGGGATATTGTGTCAAACTATAGCAAGGGTGTATTGAGTTAAGGGGGAAACACCTTTCCCAGATGCTACAGGGGTAATAGGCAGAGAAAGGAAATTAGACAAGGTAACAAAATGACACTGCCTCAGAAGGCACAGCAACTTTAGGAACAAACTGCTCACGGGACCAACTTCACAAAACACCAAATGTTGCCCACTGCTGACTGATGGTTTTCCTGTCACTTTTATTGCCAGGAGATGCTGACAGAAACCTGGATCTAGACAAGTTGCAGAGAAGTCTATATCTGAACATGTCAAGCTGCCTCGCTGCTAACAGGGAAAACTTGGTTTTGACAGACATGTTCACATGCAATCTGGGGTCTCTTTTGTGTCTGTCATGATACATGTTTGACACAATATTTCAAGGGTTTATATTTTTTTAATTTATTTATAAATAAAAATCTATGTCATACTTTGTAATTTATTTGCGTAATAAAACCTGACATCCCCAAAAGAAGTTGTTATCAGTATTTTTAAGAAGTGTACATATTAAAGCAATATATTGCTCATATGAATATATCTTGCAATTTTTATTAATATCTTTAGGTTAATATCAATTTTATTAGAAAAAATATTATCTTGCATAATAGAAGCTGAAATTCTGTAGATGATCAATATGGTAAAAGTAGAAACATGCACATAGATGTGAAGGTTATGTAGAAAAAAAGAATGCCATACATGATCATATTCTGATTCTTATGACTTCTAGAAAAGAATATTCAAAAGAATATGAAACAAAAATGAGGGCACTGTATTATAATTTGGTAACTTGTTATTTTTATTACTACAGAAATCAACTATATTTTTATATATATCTTTCTTTTCATCCTGAAAAAACAAAATAAAAACAAAATACAGTTCCTTAGTTTTAAGGGGAAATATAAATAAGAGTTTTATACAAAAAGCAACAAAAAGAATTTGACAAAAGTTTCAACATAAATTTTTAGCTGGAAGAAAAATGTGAAATAATAACTTAAATAGTGTATGAATTGAAAAGATATTTAATAAAAACAATTCAAGATATGACAGGAAAAAGATATAAAAAAAAAATCACCCCCTTTTTCTCTCTTAAGATACTTAAAAACATTGGCACAGTCCCGAAAAATCAATTTATAAAATGTATAAGCAATAGCAGCTGTGACCTTCAATATTGCTTCTAGCAGAACAGGACAACCATATTAAGAATGAAAGATTTTTTACAAGAAAACATACATCAGAAAGTATTTTAAAAGCTCATATTGTATCTATAATTCAGTGAATGGGAACAAGTCATTTACATATTTCAGGTCACATCATATGATACATATGTAGATAGTCTATTTGGTCAGCAATTTTACATCTATATAAGTCTGGTTAAAGACCAACTAAGGTTTTCAGGATTAAAAATCTGTTTTTTTTACTGTATTTCAAACAATTTTCTTGGTTTTTGGTAAAAGTTATAAATTGTCAAATATCTGAGCCATTACCAAAGATTTTTTTTGTGCTATGTCAGTTGTATTGTTTTTGTGAATAACATGTCTTCACATGCTGTATTTTTTTATTTTTTTTTTTATTTAAGTATCAAATCTTCACAAGATTATATATAAATTTAAATGATTAAGAAAAGGTGTCTCAAAATTTAAATTTTGACTTCAATGAAATTTTGCTCATTTAAATAAAAGTAACTTTTATAGGCCAGTATTTAAAATATCTTATGAAGGATAAGCACAACACCAGAACAATTCAAAAGGCTTAGTGTAAATCACAGGAAATCACTATCATCACATGAGCTCTGAATGCCAAGGTTGGAAAAGAAAAAAAAAGTGAAATAGTTGACAAGTTCAAACTAGGAACCTGAAACAAACATGGTGAAAGATGGGTTCAATGGTGCACAGCAAATTATTAATTACCAACACCTAGTTTTAGTAGCACTCAAAGACCTGTATAGATATGAAGAAACTTGGGAAGAGACACAAAGAACCAGATTGATTACATCAACAAAAGTTTCAGTTCTACACTTTAAAGCATATCCAAGTGCTGACTGCAGAAGTGACCATCTTCTAGCTATGTGCTACATCAGAGTAAAACTATGGAAACTAAAGACCAAAGCAATGCCTAAACTGCAACATGACAGACTTTTGGTTGATTTAAATTGCAAGATGTACATAGAGTTAAGAACAAATATAATTTGAATGAGACGACAAATTCAAAATGAAACTTTTTGAGAGAAGCATGTGATGTCAGAAAATAAGATCATCTCAAGGAAAATGAGACAAAGAAAAAGTGGATGATAGAGTACATTCTAGAAATGATGAAAATGCAACAACAAACAATGCCAAGGAATGGAAGAGTACAGAACACAAAACATAGAAATTAGAAATGAATGCATGCAAGGTAAAAGGGAATGAATCAATAAAAAAAAGTGTGCAGAAATGATGAGCAATGCAGATAAAGCATGTATGCACAATAGAATAAAAGAATTAGAAGGACAAAAGGTGAGCTCATCAACAGGCTGTATAAAATCAAATGAAAGATCACTGATAAAAAAAAGGGTAAAATACTCCAAAGATGGAATTAATATGTCAGAATTATTTTACGATAAAAGAGATATACATAGAAGAAACAAAAATATAGAAAGGCTGGAAATATTAAAGCCTGAAATAAGATTGTCATGGGACAAGATAAACAGGAACAAAACAGCAGGACCAGATGTAATTGTAATAGAAATGCTCTCAGGATGAGACAATTTTGGCATTAACAAGATCACAGAAGTAATAAAAAATATATACAACCATGGTGACATATTGGAGAACCTCAGTAGATCCATTTTAGTAGCATTAGTTTTGAAAACTAGGTGCCAATGATTGCAAGTTTCTTTGGATAACCAAGCTAATGAGCCAAATTTTGAATAGCATGCGAAGCAGAATTAGACCAAAAACATGAACAGTATGGCTTTTTTATGGCCACTGGGAGAAGATATGATATGTGATATTTATGATTAGAATGATATTGGAGAGAACAATACAAATGCAGAAGGATGTGCACCTATGTTTTATAGATTACATAAAAGCATTTGACAAGGTACAGCTCAAGAATCCATGTTAGGAAAACTAAATTTATTTGTAAAGGATGTTAGAATAATCCAGAACTTATATTGAGAGCAAACCTTCAACCCTTACTTATAGATAGAAAATGAACTGAGTAGATACATGATGTAGGTTTCAACACTTTTGATAAGATTTCATAACTTGGTACATTTGACCCACAAATAATTTTTGGTGGGCTTGTGTAGGTCAAAGGCAAAATAAAGCATAGTATTTGAAGAACGAAATATTAACAAATATATTGATAGGACATTTTACAAAAGGAAATATGAGAAATGAAATGGGATGTGAAGAATTCAAAGCAACCTTCAGTGTCTGTAGTTGTTTTGCAGGAGTGAAAATAATACATCTTTTCATTATGAAAGAGGTAGATTCTTTCAGATCTCGCGCTGCATGTGGTGGTTATTCAAAATCTTGCTGCCTGTGGTTATCATTGGGTGGGGGTGGGGTGGGGCAGTAATCCAACATATACAAAAATAGAAAGGGCACAAGACAAGAATGTGTCTTCTCTTCAGATTTATTTAACCTTTAAAGTGTGGCTATCCTAAGGGAGCTGGAGAGCCTGCCAAGATCTATTATTGGTAGATGAAATCTTAATATATGATATGCGTCTGACACTGTGTTGATGGTAAACGTAGAAAGAAAATTGCAAGAACTTCTAGAAAAGATAGTAAAGTGAGAAAAAAGGACTAAGCATTAACTGTAACAAGACAAAGTATGATTGTTATCAAGAGAAGTATACTAAATATCTGGGATGTGTTTTAACAGAAGATGGAAGATGTGACACCAAAATTCAAATGACCCTTGTACTTGGAGACAGCTTAAATTTCTTGGACATATGAGAAGGGCATGGAAAGTTTGAAACTCAGAGCATAAAAGTAAGAGGGACAGGGGAAGGCAACAGGTCACCTACACAACAAGCCTGTGTGAATAGCAAAATGGTGTGAAGTGGGTTGTGGCAAATGTTGTCAAGGGCTACATGGAATAGGAGGTTGTGGAGAGCCATGATTGCTCACATTCTGAAAGGATATGACACATAGAAGGGAAAAAGTTAAGTATAATTAAAACCTCAAATAAACAACCATCTTTCAAATATCCTTTACAGTCTGGTAAATTGCATGGCTGTAGTGGCCGAGAACGACAATCAAGATTTTGGACATGACTAGAATTTATATTTTACTTGATGTATCTTTACAGGCTTGGGGCTCACAAAAGTAGGAAACAACAAAGTTTTCCAACTCCACTGAATTTAAACAAAATAGATTTTTATAATTAACTTGTCAAAATAGCAACAAGTAACTTGTAATGTTAGAAGTATAATCACAGTGAACCCCTTAAGAAAATGTGCCACTTTGCACTCTTGAGTCATTGTACAAACATGCTACAAAAGTCTTTAAAATTCATTGTTTAAAACTGCTTTAAGAGTTAATTTACATATTTTTCTATTGCAGATTGCACTTGAGTCATGAAAATTCTCTTTTCCAAGAATTACTGAGAAAAATAGATTTATAATTTTAGATTTAAGCAAAAGAAAGCTATTTTTTTTTAGCATTGCATTCTGAATATATCTAATCTAATGCTAAGCCTGCTTTACTCTCTAATGATTAAACAGTGAGGCCATGAGGGGTAGTAGCCTCCAGATGGCCTTACAGATTAATCTATTTATTGGAGGGGGTAGTTAATGTTTAACTTAAAAGATAGAAAAGGAGTAAACTCAAATATAATAGAAAAATAAATGTGTTTTTCCTGTTTTAAACCTGACAATATTTCTAATCATCTCCAGAGGACATGGAATGGGAAGAGTTCTTTTAGAATGAATGGCTTATAAAGTTGCACTATTTTTTCTTTATATTTCTGGAATATACAATATTAACGAGAGCTTTTGCAGGTATTGGGAATAAACAACATGAATGAATATTGCAAGAACAGATTGTTTATTCATTCTTTTCAGGTTTTGATTTTGGGGAATAGAAAATAATTCTTTTGAATATTAATTTTCAAATGGAAAATAATAGTAAATTAAGTGTATCAGAAGGGAATAAACCAATGACAATAGCTTTCAACTGCAATTATTCATGGTAGTCATAGATATTAAATTGAACCACCTCATTAGTAGATGAGGTGAGGATTTATTCCTGATGGTCATAATGTGTTTCAAAATGCCTTTTAAACATTAAGAGAAACACAGAGTGGACAATATTTTTGCACACATTTTAAGTTACTGTTCAGAAGGTAAATACTAGTGTTGTGTATATATTGGTAAAGTTTCTTTTTTTTTTCAGGGGATTTTGGAATTTGGGGACCAGTAGTAGGCATCCATTTATCTCATGAGATAAATTTAGTGCCCTGTTTAGTAAAAAAAATCAGTACTTTGATGGTGAGATTGGAGTGATCACATTCCGGCACAGACCTGGGTGATGGTATATGGAGGCTGTGCAGTGCCCAGACTACATATCCCCTCCCTCTTTTGTTCATACTGACAAAATCCAAAGGGATACAGGGCATTACATTTGGGGATGGCTTAGCTGCAGGAGTTGTCATAAAGTTGTTAGTGTTGACAGCCAACCACTTTTGGGAACTAATACACTAGAATAAAAACAATCATTTTAACTAAGTAGCATGTTGCATGGAGAAACACAAAAGGAGAGATGAAAAACCAAATTGATTATATCAATAAGAGATTCAGAAATGCAGCCTTAAACTGCAAAACATACCCAAGTGACATATTGGAAGTTTTCCTATATGTCCTGAAACTTATGCTGGAATGTGAGTGGGTACATTTTTTGTTTGGGGAGATTATATAATTCTAGCAGAACTCTGGGTTGCTTGATAGTCCATGGTGGAATACTGGCTGCAGTTGTTTCTTGTATATTTGAGAGCGTGGTGTCTAACTCTTCAGCAATGGATTTCATCCTAAGTCCTTAGGGTTATTTTTTTTTTGTTAGAATAGATTGCAGTAATTTGGTTCAAAGGTACTGCTGTAAGCTGATTAGTTGGGCATGATTTTATTTTTACATAGTACTGTAGTGCCAGTTTAGTGCACTGTAAATGTAGAGGTGTTTCATTAGCTTCTGTGTATAAGATCTCCACTAGTGATGTTGCAAATGCACTGAATACTAATCTGAGACCTTGATGATAAGTTGCATTGAGAATTTTTAGGTACGATTTTCTGGCTGCCCCATATATGAAACTAGCATAATCCAGTTTTAAGCGAAGTAGTGATCTGTATAATTTGATCAATGTTAGTCGATCTTCTCCCTATCCAGTATAGGCCACTACACACAGAGGTTGAAGGGCTTTGCTATATTTTGTTTTCATATATTTTAGATGGGGAATGAACATTAATTTTTTTTTTTTATCAAAGAGAATGCCTACAAATTTCTGGAATTTCTGCTCTGTCTAATTTTAAACATCGGTTATTGTCCAATTTTCTTCAGAAATGTAGGTATTTGGTTTTTCTTTTGGAAAACGTAAACCTATTTTCAGTGGCCCATTTGTGTATTTTATTGAGATATTGTTGGAGTTGTCTTTCAATGGTATTCAAATGTTGTGATTTGTACATTATTAGAAAATCATCAATATATAAAATGCCTCTCATTCCTTGGCTTAGGATTTTAACTATGGGGTTAATTTTTATGCAAAATAGTATCACCAAAAGAATGCTTCCTTGTGGAACCCCTTTTTCTTGATTTTGCAGTTCTGATAATGTACTTCCTGTATGGACTTGAAACCTTCAGACTTTTAGGAAATTCCTTATGAATTGAATCAACCTTCCTTTTAGACCCAATTCATACAGATCTTTCACAATACTAAATTTTCCATGTTGTATCATACACCCTTTCTCAGTCAAAAATACTGCCGTGAGATGTTCTTTTTTTAATAATGGCTTCAAGGTGTACTATATGATACATAGTACTTCTTTTTTTCCCCCTAAAAGCTCATTGGTAGTCACTGATTAGGCTGTTAGTTTCTGGGTACCAAGTCAACCTGTTGTTGACCATTCATGCCATAGTTTAACATAGGCAGTTTGTTAGTGCTATTGGCCCGTAGCTTTCAGGGCCTGTGTCATCCTTTCCAGGTTTTGGAATAGGGACAATGAATGACTGTCTCCACATATCTGGGAAGTTGCCACTTGTCCATATATTATTATACAAATTTACTTACAGTTGTAATGATTTGTTTGGCAACTGTTTTATGAATTGATAGTAGATATCATCTGTTTCCACAGCTGTATTGTGAGTTTTCTTTAAAGATTCATTTAGTTCCTCTAGTGAATGGTAGGTTATAGCTCTCAGTGTTATTTGATTTAAAGTTTAATTTTTGTTTTTCTGCTTTTGTCTGAGCTTCACAAATTGTTGGCTACCTTTCTTGGCAGATGAGTTTTTGGAGATTGTCTTGGATAATTGATCAGTGATATCATTTTTTCTGGTTGTTTTACTGTATTAGAATGATGTTTACCAGTTACTTTCCTTATCCTACCCCCATACAGATTTTGTTTTTGTGGTTGAATTAAGTCTGCTGACAGTTTTTTCAACATTCTTTTTTACTTTCTTTATTTTCTGTGCTTTTGCTCAAAGTTGCTTAAATTGTAACAAATTAAAGGTTGAAGGCTGTTTATTGAAATCTCTTAAAGCTCTTCTTCTGAGCCTGGTAGCTGTTATGCATTTTTTTTTTGTACTGAACTTTTTGGAATGCATTCCTTTGCAATAGATATAAGGATTTCTGTAAACTTTCTTAAGTCCTTGATGCATTTACTTTCAGCTAATTTATCAGAACATTGGTTTTTAAATTCATCCGAGTTTGTTCCACCTAATTTCCAACGGAGAGGATTTTTATCATTATGTTCTGAATTTTGCAGAACAATTGGCAAGTGATCACTACTGCATATATCCATCAGAACATTCCAAGAGAAATCCATATAGATTGATGGATCATATATGGATAAATCTATTGCAGAGTAGCTGCCAGTAAATGAATTTATATAAGTCAGAGTTTTATCATTATAAATAGATAAATCATTGTTGTTTATAACTGTTTCTAGAGTCCTTTCCTTTTGGTTTCCATCTTTACAGCCCCATGCTAAAGTCCCATAGTATCATAAAGGGTGCAAGGAGTTGCCTTATAATTTCATGAATTTCAGCTATATTTACTTGTGGGATATATATTGAGGAAATGTTTATTGTCCTATGTAGGATCACTTTAACAGCAGTTGTCTGTAATGTAGTTGTCAAATTTATTTTACTTTGGGTTACATCATTCCTAATTAGGATAGATATACCACCAGATGCACAAAGCCCAGTGTCATGGGTATGATTGTATCGCTGGTATTCTTTTATATTCACTTTTTCACCATACTTAAGGAATGTTTCCTGAAGGCAAACAACTGCTGGTGACAGGTCTGTTATTAACAGAAGCAGTTCATTTATATTTGCCTTTATTTCATGACAGTTCCATTATGCATTAATTCTTATTCATGGCTGTTTAAACATTTTCAGACTTTCGCTTATGTGGTTTTGATAACTTTTTCCTAAGTTTTCATTTTGGAGGCTTTAGCCATTTGAGAGTTCTGGCTTTCCACCTCCATCTTTCTTGGCAGGGTTAGGGTTAGCTGGTTTGTTAAATCAGGTTTTGTGTAGGAATTTGGTCATTGTGGATTTCTAGCTTTTGTTTGGCTGATTCTGTTCTTTTTGGAGATAAGCATTTCTGTCCGTCTTTCCTGGGTTCTGGTAAATGGATAGAAGATTGTTGTGACCTTTATTCAGTAAGAAATTTCATGTTTTTGGTAGGAGTGGTTTGTGTTTCAGCTGTCATTTTGCCATTTTCTTTCTTTATTATTTCAGTTTTCTGATGAATGGTCAAGATTTGGGGAAATGGACTGGGCCATGAGCTTTTTAAACTCTACTTGTGTGGACATGTATGTTAAAAAAAAACAACAACAACAAAGAAACATATTTACTGTAATAATCACATCTTACCTGCAATAAATATTATTAAGAAACCAGTAGAATCTTAATTTCTATTATTTTAATCCTTTCTATTCATCTATCTGCAGTTGTATGAATTTTTATAAATAGAGAATTTAGATGATAATCTTTTCATAACAGAATTTGCACAAAATACCAAACTTGGGATCAAAGGTGTCAGTGGCAACAATGTAAAGGAAACAGTGGGAATATAAGCTAATCACATGAATAAATTCAATCAATTGAGGATGTGTGTATCGTTAATATTATATTCTTTTGTAGAAGATGAATGTGCAATTTGGTTGCTCGATTCCTTTTTACAGAATTCTATTTTTCTCTCTCAGCCCAAGATGTAAAAAATATGTTAATCTAGAAATTCCATTCTATGAAAATAATCTTTGTACACCAAATATAAATCAAGTCTAAACAGTATAGTTGCTTGGTAACTGAAATAATAAAAGGGAAATGTTTATGCATTCAGAAAATATTTAATAGAATCTAATCATTCTAGATATTTTTGTGTTTGGTGCCCCGACTTGAAACTGAACATCGTCCAAACAACTCAATTTTGGTTTTGTCTGACCATAATACTATTTCTCAATATCATTTTTCCTTATCCTTATCTTCACAAACATATTTCAACCTGGAATCTGTCTTTTTTAAAGCAGTGGAGTTTTCCGAGAGGAGCGTGAGTTTAGATTGTTCCCATGAATTTCATTACTCATAATCTGTTTAGTGACCCAGATTGCTGATGAAAGTAAATCATCCTGCAACTGTTGACAAGTAACCATTGGATTTTCTTTAATTTGATGCATTAATTTCCTTGAAGATCTTGAAGAAATCTCCCAGATTTTAAAGTTTTGATTTTTTTTGAATTTTCAGTGAATGAACTAATGGCAGTAAATGGAATATTCAGGTTGTGTGAGATTTTCCTGTAACATTTACCTTCTTTTCACAGCTTAAAAATCAGTTCTTTCTAGAAATTTGACAGTTCTTTATATATATATATATATATATAAAATAATATTTTTTGATTAAAAATATGATTCCTTGCGAAGGAATCATATTTTTAATCAAAAATATTATTATTATTATTATAATAAAGCTCTACTTCTGTATGGAGCACTGTCTTAAAAATAAACCAAAAAATACTAAGGAACCCTGGATTATGCACCCAACGTGTTCTTTTCTATTTTCTGCATACCTGCACACACACACACACACACACACACATATATATATATATATATATATATATATATATATATATATATATATATGGGGGACTCTCCCGTCTTGTTTGACGTATGAGGGTCAAGCAGCTCAGTTCCTAGGAACTGACAACCAGACACCAGGACATATGATTTGAGTATAGTGGTAAAGGCTTTGCTCAGAACCAACCACATTTTTTGAAAGGT